>RPFO01000016.1:1367603-1408524 GCA_009746045.1 Mesostigma viride | reverse complement strand
GCGTGTTTGCGCGCCCATGTTTCGGTGCCGGTCGGATACAATCAGCTTGAGACGCATCTCTCTCTTTTTTCGGGTGTCACTGTAGGGGTCACTGTAACAGGAGTGGCAGCCACTGTAACGGGGAGTGACGTGGAGGCTCGCGGGAGTGGGGTCGTGAATGCGTCCGACGCGGGCAAGGATGGCGGGTCGATGTCTATTTCGGGCGCGGCGTCTCGTCATCTCGGATTCCAAGGCCTCAATGACGGAGGGCTGATGGAAGGCTCTGGCGACGCGCCTACGCTGCAGCAGGGCAGGAGCGATGCGGGCTATCCGTCAGCCCCCGCTGGCGGCGTCATGGACATGGACATGGCATCGCTCAAGCTGGCTCCGCCCGTGACACCGCCCCAGGGCCCGCGCCGCCACCAGGGAGGCAGCTCGCAGGGCGCGGCGGCATCTTTGTCCGGGTCGGGGTTTGTGGATGGCCAACGAGCGAGCAGCAGCCGCCAGTCACAGAGGGCCAAGAAGCGCGACTCGAGCCTGAGCGTGACAAGTGTACCGCCGGCGGAGGGCCGGGCCCGTTCCCCCGTGGGCGTTACAACCTCCTCGGCGCGAGCGACACGCTTATGCTGCCAGCGCGGCCAACGGCATGCTCGGTGACGCCGCCATGGACACGTTGGCGGAGCGCTCGGGTGCGGGGCTGCTCCGGCCGCCAACCTCTTGTCCCTCAGCTGACCGGGAGGGCTCCCCAGCATCACTCGCCGCGGGCTCCCCTCGTCGCGGCCATGACCAAGATGCAGGAACGGGCATGCATCAGCAGCTCATCCACGCGCTCACATCAGCGGGGGCGAGCGGGCTGGCCGCGATGCGAGGCGTGGCCTCTTCTACTGAAGCCGTCCCGCTGCCCTCTAGCCTCGTGAGCGCGTCCGCAAGCAGCGGGTCGCCCATCGGGGCATCGGCCGGGAGCGGTTCGCCCATCGGCGTGTCGGTAGTGGAGTGTGCCCGTGGGGGGGGCGTCCCGGATGCCTTCCTGTCCTCTTCCGCGCTGATGTCATCGCCGTCGTCATCGCCGTTCTTCGGTATGTCCATCAGCGCAGGCTTCGGGTCCTCCTCGTCCCCTTCCAGCCTGTCGGCGGGAGCGATGCAACGGGCCCTTGCTCTGGCGGCTGCCACAAATGGCACCGGCATGGAGCCTCCCTCCCACCCGGGTGGTCTGGATGGCACAAACCACCACCAGCAGCATCCATTACTGGCAAGCTCTGCCTCTGCGGCGCTGCAAGGAGGTGCTCCCACGTTCCTTGCCGCGTTTGGCAGCAGCGGCAACAATGGGATGCCGGGGGGTCAGGGCGAGCACTCGAGCGCCGGTCTTAATTCTGGGAACGGTAACGGGAATGCCAATGGGATGGCCACTCGCATCCTGCAAGGACCCCGGGCTCCTTTTTCGCCGCGCCCGGTCGAACTGCGCCTTCCCCGCCACACGGGATGTGAGCATGCTGGACCTCGACGGCTCGAGCATGGGCCATAGTGCTGGCGGTGACGGGGCAATGTCTCTGTTGTCGGAGGCGGGGGCGGCAACATCTCCCCGTTTGAAGCGTTCCTGCGCGCGCACGCGCTCCAGTCCGCCAAGAATGCCGACGGCTCCGGGCCCAGGTCTGTGCGGCCCTTGTCTCCGTTCCTGACTGCCGGCGCCCAGTCCCAGGCGCAGGGGGGTATATTTGCCATGCGGGGCGTCCAGGCCGGCGCGACGCTGGTAGACGCCTCCTCCCTGGGCAACTCGGCGAGCCATGACACCCTGGTGGGTTCAGGAGCGTCCCTGATGGACCTGGACGGGGTGGCGGGGCAAACCATGTCGATGCTCGCCCATGCCGGCGGGGTTGGTGCCGGCGCGGGCTTGGGTAGCAGCAAGGACAGCCACAGCGCCAACGACCCGCTCCTCCAACGGTGCAGCTCGGATGCGCGCAGTTTGGCACGGTCCGATTCCGGTCGCGTGGCCCCTCACCATCACTCTCTTGGCGTGATGCCCAACGAGCGGGTGCCCGGAGGCAAGTACCTGCTAGCGCACAAGCGGGGCGGGGAGGAACTGTCGGGGCGCCAGAACAAGCGCAGCCCGGCCACTCTGGGCCTTGCAGGGTTCCCTCCCCTGGACGATGTCTTACCCATGGGCCACGCCCGGGCGGTAATGCTGGCGCCCACGTCAGCCCCTCGTCTGGCGCCCACATGTCGCCAGGGATGGCGGCGGCTGCGTTTGGTGGCTCCGTCACCAACGGCGTTCTTGCGAGCCTCCAGCTCCCTCCACCGCTTGTCTTCCAGCCACAGCCTTCGCCCTCGGCGCAGCCGCCGCCGCAGTCACACACGGCCATCTTGGCGACGATTGTGGGCGGGAAGGGCACCCCCCGGGCCACCGCCGGCATCTGTGCACTTCCCCGTCGGCCCGAGCTCGAGGTCAGCATCCCCCAGGGGATGATGTCATCGTCATCGGCCAATGGCGGCGCTCCCAATGGCGGGGGCGTCCCTGCCCCGTTGACCCCGGTGTACACGCCCACCACACACCCACGGGGTCCCACCACTCCAACTCACACACTTCAGATTCCTCCAACGGGGTGGAGCGCCCCGGCCAGGGTGCCTGGGCCTCGTCCCCGCTGGCGGATTGTGCGTTCTCAGAGATAGACAGCCAGGGGAATGCCGGCGGCGAGGCGGCCAATGCTGGCGGCGTGGCGGCGGTGGAGGACTCGGCGGCGCGCATGCGGAGGGAGAAGCGCAAGAACCAGCGGTGCGTGCCCGCCTTGTGCCACATTCCACGCCTACTGCCCTTTGCTTTTTGATGCTAGATCTTCTTACATCAATGCTCTAGTCGGTGCCGGGCCCATGTCCGCCTCACGGTCCACCCCTCAATGCTCCCAGCCGCTCTTATCATGCTCACTGCCCCCTTGCTCTGCGTTTCTCAAGCTCCCTTTTCCCAGCCCCATCACCCGCCCCTGCACAACCGCACAACGTACTCTTTGGTCGAGGGGCAACGAGTGTCGCTAGCCGCTCTGGTTTGGGATGTCTTCTATTCGTGCTACAGGGGAACCAAGTTGCTGTGCTTCAACTGTTTGGATATGGACGCACGAATACCCCTTGTTTGGGCCTCATGTACAATCCAACCTGCAAGTATCCATCTATCTATGTTACTAGTGAATGCACGGGTATGTATCGGATATCTAATATCCATCTACCAAGTAGATGTTACTAGTGATGCACGGGTATCTATTGGCGACCTTTCGCGTGTGCATCCCCTTTGTCAGTCTTCCTGCATGCGCCGCGGTGGAGGTGCCAAGGGCCGAGCTTCTAGCAAAAGTTTATTTGTATGCTCACAGTTTACCTGACAACTGGATGCTCCATCCGCTGTCACCCTCCCCTCAACCCACACAACAGTGCGGTCGCCAAGGGCAAGGCCGCGCCTGCCACCTCAGCAGGCAACGGCACCCCCTCGGCGAATGCTGCTGATGTGTCGTCGGAGGCCAAACGCATCACCAAGCTGGAGGCTGAGAACCGCAGCCTGAACATGCGCCTCGCGTTTGTCAACCGGTAAGTTCTTAGTACAGTTGTAACGTTTATTTATTATGGGTGCTAAATAATCCTGTAACATTTGTTTATCAATGCATTAGTAACTGATTAGACAAGAGAACTTCAAGCCTCAACGTTTACTTGGTTTCTTAGTCTTTTGCCCCCCTTCAACTGGTGAGTATTATCCTTTCTTGGCGGAGTTGTCAGCATCCGGCAGTCTGCTACACCATCTTACAGGCGTCTGTGATGCGGCGACTCTCATGGCCTCTGTCGCACACGCGCAGGCACACTGAACAGCAAACGCTGCATATGCACACTGTGCTTACCGTCAAGTTTTCTTTTTTTAAGAGGGGTGTCTAACCAGATGGCTAGCCTGGTCTCTCGCTTTCTCGTTGGCGCTTGGTTGGTTGGTTACCCAACGCCTCCAAACCCAAACTGACAAGCCTCAACTCGGAGCAGACGCTCTGCATACTTGCCCTGGAACTGGTTTCTAACCTCACATCTTGTCTATCTATCTACTACCCCGCTATGGGAGCGAATCTAGCCCCTTACTCTAAACCAGCCTCAACTCGGAGCAGACGCTCCACATTTGTGCCCCGTCTAACCTTGCGTCCTGCCCATGTATCTACTGCCTGGTGTCGAAACGCCCCTCCTTCATCACACCAGCCTCAACTCGGAGCAGACGCTCCGCATCGAGGAGCTGGAAGCGGAGCTCGCGGCCGCTACCAAGAAAGCCCGCGAGATGCGCACGCGGCTGGGGGAGGTCGAACCGGAGACCATCTAAATACTCGGAGAAGCGCTATTATGTTAGCTTGTTAGCATGCGCACATGGGTGGCTTCCCCCATGCGCGCTCAAGTACCAGCGTTGCTGTGTGCGATGGAGGTTGCTCTCGAGATGGCGAGGGCGATGCCATGGCATCCATCCACTGGAAAGCGCAAGAGGCATCCCTTTTGGAGCTTGCCATAAGAGGCGTAAGGCCTCCCCTTGGTCCTATGCAATCCATGGGGTGTGGCTTCCCATGGCCACAACCCCACCGTTGATTCTTTTTTTACATCATGAAGGCGGGCGTGCCTCCCATCGGTGCGGGCAGGCAGGCGGCGCTTGCGCGCACGGACCCCCTTAAATTAAATTATTTCCAGGTCGTGCCAAGGGCCACATTGGCCCTCTATAAGATGATGACAGGAAGCAAAGTGGCCGACCCAGACCATTCTTTGCAACAAAGCGGCAGGCTGGCGTGTGGTGGAGGGTTGCACCCTGAGAAAGACCCTTGTGCACCAGGCAGGAGGTGTTGGCTCTTGCTCCAGGCAATGGACAAAGCTACGGACTGCTGAAGGCTTGGGGGTATGGCCTTTCCCGTCCCAGGGTTCCCATCCCATCCCAATCACCCTGTCTGAAAGTGCGAGTGGCTCATGAGCACAGCCAGCCAGCTGATTGGTCTATACAGACATTATTTTCATGCTTCTTTTCGGCAAGATACGGCCATCCATGGAGGAGGGGAGGATAAGAAAGCTCCTCCCGTGTACCACTAGATTCCATCGAGGTGTCGGCCCCGTGGTTCTTTATGGATGGCTCGTACTTGGCCGTAACCGTGGTTAATTCTTTCGGACCCTATGTAGGGCCTATTCTTTTGGAGGTGGGTGTGCGCTCGTATTGTTTCATCCTATTCTTTGGTAGCCAGTCGGCCCACCCGGCTGTGTTGCCGCCCATTCGCATGTATGTCCATTTTTTGTTGCTTATTGCATCGATTGTTTGTCATTGATTGAGTTGATTGCGTGCGTCCGTGGGGGTGCTGCAGGCATGCTTGTGGTCTGTTAATTCTTTATGGCCCATGTCGTTTGGCGTTGAGGTTGTGTTGACGCAGATATGCATATCTGGGTTTTCGTTGGCCAAGTGAGCCGCAGTCAGTGTTTTGGGCCGCTTTGCTATGGGTCTCCAAAGATTTCCCGGCCGGTTTCATGGGCATGCATGCATGAGGATGTTTGTCAACTTGCATGCTATGTGAGACAACTAGACTTTTATTTGTTAATGGAAAACGATTTCGAACACTACTGAGCTCTTTTTTATTGAACACCTGTTGCCACAGCATACATTTACCACAGCTGGCAGATCAGGAGCCAACTAATCCGTGGAACCCATTCCGCAGGTCCTAGTTTCGAAACCTGTTGGAGCTGTGCTGACGATTTCGTGTTCAAATGTGGCGTACCGGAGGAGGGGGGCATCCAGCCAATTAAACAGCCCACTTCGTCACCGATCCGGCCGGCGTGGCACCTTGGAATTAATGTCGAGCGAGCTCCCAAAACCGGCAAAAACGGATCCGGCGCCAAAGTTTTTGCGCCGGCGGAGCGCGCTCTGGTCAAGATGTTTGAGAGCGGCGCAAAGGAAAAGTTTAATTCAGGAGTTCACTCTATCCGCTGGTCCGGCACGCGTGGTTTTATGGAGGAGTGTGCGCTCTGGTGCTCCCGCTAGCTTGGTCCGGCGTTTGACTTAACCGAGTGGAGCAGTGTTCCAATTACAGGTGGCACATTTATACATCAAGGAGACAACCAGCTAAATATACATTCAGATTATACATAATCTCTCGGTCGTCTCGTCAATGGTCAGCAGCAGCGTCGCCCATACGAGTACATCTTCACCGCCCCCGCCCCCGGCTGCAGATATACGCCCTCTTCTCCCTCCTTGGACGCTCCATCTATGAGCTCTGGCCCCCCAAGCCCCTCACCACCACCTTGACCGAATCCTCCATCCGCGCCCTCCTTAAGGAAGCTTTCGAGCAGCACGTGACCCCCTTGCCACAGATGTGGCGGCAATGGGCGGCACGCTGGCTGCTGAGCTCCCCACCATCTCCACCGCCACCTCCACCCTCCTCGCCTCCTCCACCGCCACCACCCCCTCCTCCGACGCCATCACCGCCCAGCTCCGCGACATCGACCAGCGTCTTAAGGACAATGCCATCGCTATCGAGGTCTTGCAGAACACCGCAGGCCTCACCGCCCAGGTGGTGAAGGACATTGCCGCCAAGCCAGCCCCTGCTGGCCTGGCCGGCGATGCTCCTCCCATCACGACCTGGGCGGACATGCTTAAGCAGCACACCACCTCCACCACCTCCGCCGTCGCAGCCCAGCTCCAGCGGCAGACGCTTGACCTCCGCGAGGAGGCCGAGCTCGCCAAGCGCAGCCTCAACGTCATTGTCAAGAATCTCAAGATGGAGGAAGGTGAGAATTCCGAGAAGCTTGCGCGTGAGCACTTTTGAGAGAGAAATCCTTGATCGCATGGGCCTTACTGGTGAGATCGAGCTGGCCGCCCACCGCCTTCCCAGCGCGCGGGGTAAGGCAGGGCCGCCCCCGCTCCTCAGTCTCACCTTTAAGACCCCGGCGGACAAGATTTCTTTTCTCAGACGCCGCAAGCGGCTCGAGAAGACTCTCTTCACCCTTGATGACGACTTGACCCTGGCGCAGCAACAACGGCGACGGGAGCTATGGCCGACCTACCTCCAGCTCCGGCAGACCAAGGCGGGCCCGCCGGTGTACTGGAAGGGGGCGGCCATCTACGTCGGCCACAAGCCCTGGCAGGCGACCCCCGCGACCCCAGCGACTCCAGACGCCCCAGCTTAGGGGAATACAGCAGTAGTAGTGTAGAATAGATAGACCGTGGCCATGTACATGTACGCCTCCTAGAGGCACTATCCCAGCTAAGCCAGGCGCTTTATTTAATCATGTACATGTGTGCCTACGATGAGCCACACTCCAGATGATGCCTAGCTTTATTTAGTTATGCTGTGCCCATGCAGAGAGTTGCTCTCTGCTGAGATGCCACGCTCTAGTTTTTGTATAGCCATGATGATCTTCCCCCTCACAGGCATGCTCCCCCCTTACCCGGGCATAGCGTGATAGACCATGAGGGTGCAGGTGCCCTGGTGCACCTAGAGCAGGGGTCCTTTACATCCCCACCCTTGCAGGAAGTAGCTTAGGATGTATGATAGGCCATATTCTGATAGGCCATATTCTGAGGCCATATGCCCCCTCTCAAGGGCTATGTGCTACATATACTCCCAACGGAGTTATGTTACAATTCAATTCAATTCAATTATACATAACTACATACATTTATACATGACTATTTGATCAATGAGTCAAAATTGGCTCTTTTTTAGCAAATAAGCGGAGGGCAGGGGCCGAGATTAATTAAGCTCTAGATAGGTACCTTGAATAGTTGAAGTAATTACATAAGAGGCATGCCTCTATCGAGAGATATTTTTGGAGGCGAGTTAATTCTGGCTATTAATTAATTAATTAATTAATTAATTAATTAATTAATTAATTAATTAATTAATTAGGAACATCACTCCGTTGGGAGTCAATGTAGCACATATCCCTGAGAAGGGGCATATGGCTTTTGATACATTCTAGGCTACTTCATGCAAGGGTGGGAATGTAAGCTACGTCCTTGCTCTAGGTGCACCAGGGCACCGGCACCACCATGCTGTCTCAGGTTCAACCCGCCTAAGGGGGGGATCCTGGCACGGGGGAGGAAGATCATCGTGGCTATACAAGGGCTAGGGCATGGCTTCTCGATCGGCAGAGAGCATCTCTCTGCATAGGCATTGAATTG
Organism: Mesostigma viride; assembly: GCA_009746045.1. Lineage (NCBI taxonomy): Eukaryota > Viridiplantae > Streptophyta > Mesostigmatophyceae > Mesostigmatales > Mesostigmataceae > Mesostigma > Mesostigma viride. The sequence continues at coordinate 1,400,393 of RPFO01000016.1, read as the reverse complement.
AATTGAATTGAAAATTTGTAACATAACTCCGTTGGGAGTATATGTAGCACATAGCCCTTGAGAGGGGGCATATGGCCTATCATACATCCTAAGCTACTTCCTGCAAGGGTGGGGATGTAAAGGACCCTTGCTCTAGGTGCACCAGGGCACGTGCATCCCCATGATCTTCAAGCTATGCCCAGCGAAGGGGATCGCCTGTCATGGGGGGGAAGATCAGCATAGCTATACAAAAAGCTAGGGCATGGCGTCTCAGCAGAGAGTTACTCCCTGCATGGGCACAACATAACTAAATAAAGCTAGGCATCATCTGGCGGTGTGGCTCATCATAGGCACACATGTACATGATTAAATAAAGCGCGTGGCTTAGCTGGGATAGGGCCTCTAGGAGGCGTACATGTACATGGCCACGGTCTACAGTATTCTACACTACTACTGCTGTATTCCCCTAAGCTGGGGCGCCTGGAGTCGCTGGGGCCGCAGGGGTCGCCTGCCAGCTATAGGGCTTGTGGCCGACGTAGATGGCCGCCCCCTTCCAGTACACCGGCTGGCCCGCCTTGGTCTGCCGGAGCTGGAGGTAGGTCGGCCATAGCTCCCGTCGCCGTTGTTGCATAGGCATAGCATGGCTAAATTCTTAATGCAACATCCATGGGGGCCCCATTATAGAAAAAGCATGGCTAAATGTTGAAGGCATCATCCATGGGGGCCATCATTATGGGCGCACATGCGCGTGGGCCACATGCTAGGCTAAGCCTTACTAATCTACACTACTGGTATATATATTCCTAGGGCGGCCTTGTGGTAGCTGTGGGCAGCCGCTGGATCCCACGGGGACTCACTACCTTGCCTGCATGGGGGGCCAACAGAATCAGAATTGGTATTTGTATTTGCACACTGTCCTCCTGACGGTGGTGCTCGCCATGATTCGGTCGGTTTTCCCCCACGCGAACATCCGGTCCGAGGATGCGGATGGCGCTGCCTTCTATTCCCCCAACCACCGGCCTGACATCGTGGTGCTGGACTTTGAGGGGGGTGGCCGGCATCTGCTTATTGACGTTTCGGTGGCGCGGCCCTTGGCTCTTAGCCACGTGGCTGGGGCCTCCCTCACGGCAGGTTACACGGCGGACCGGGCGGAGCGGGCCAAGCTCCTGGCCTACGGCGACGTCGGGCACCATCGTGTGGTGCCCTTTGTCCTGGAGGAGTTTGGGGCCATGGGGCCCCTGACCTCCGCCTTCTTCAAGGAGTGTTGCCGGCTCCGGGAGGACCGGCTGGACCTGGAGGGCCAGCGGGCCCCATGGTCGGCGCGGACCTGGACGTCATATTGGCGTCAGCGCTTGTCGGTGGCGCTGACTCGGGCCATGGCTGACATCATGCTCCGCCGTACGCGGGCTGATTTTGCGGTGCAGCAGGGCTATTAGGTTCCTCCCGTTAGTAGGCGTTTCCATTGGTCTTATCGTAGTATAGAGCTTTGACATGGCTCTGTATATAGGTTTCTAGCTGGGCGTTTGTTTTGGTTTGAGTGATTTCACTCTGCTGTAAGTAATTATATTTTTAATATATATTCCTAGTGGCGCTGCCTTCTATTCCCCCAACCACCGGCCTGACATCGTGGTGCTGGACTTTGAGGGGGGTGGCCGGCATCTGCTTATTGACGTTTCGGTGGCGCGGCCCTTGGCTCTTAGCCACGTGGCTGGGGCCTCCCTCACGGCAGGTTACACGGCGGACCGGGCGGAGCGGGCCAAGCTCCTGGCCTACGGCGACGTCGGGCACCATCGTGTGGTGCCCTTTGTCACCTGGAGGAGTTTGGGGCCATGGGGCCCCTGACCTCCGCCTTCTTCAAGGAGTGAACATTGCCGGCTCCGGGAGGACCGGCTGGACCTGGAGGGCCAGCGGGCCCCATGGTCGGCGCGGACCTGGACGTCATATTGGCGTCAGCGCTTGTCGGTGGCGCTGACTCGGGCCATGGCTGACATCATGCTCCGCCGTACGCGGGCTGATTTTGCGGTGCAGCAGGGCTATTAGGTTCCTCCCGTTAGGAGTTTCCATTGGTCTTATCGTAGTATAGAGATTTGACATGGCTCTGTATAGAGGTTTATAGCTGGGCGTTTGCTTTGGTTTGAGTGATTTCACTCTGCTGTAAGTAATTATATTATTAACCCCTAAATGGTCTGAGATCCTGCCGATAAATCGGCTGGATCTTCACAATTTTGCAAACCAGATGCCATCCAACCTACCCATATCCAATGGCTGTCCTTGGGGGCCAAGCATGTCCATGAGTTGCCCTTCGGGTTGGTATATCACAACCTCACATATATGCAGGGTAGGCCATGTTTAACTGCCGTCAAAGTCAGGGGGGTCAAGACGCGCGTTTTCATTTTTGGTAGAATGTGCATTTTGAATTATGTTATAAGACCTGGGCACCTACCACTTCAGGGATGATAAACAATTAGTTGCTGAACAGTTTGAGCCATTGGGGTCATAATTTGGGTGGGTATACCAGCAGTTACACCCAGTACAGCCCATAGGGGTACCGTTGGTAAAAAGCAACCAAGGGAGTAGGGGTGGGCATACTACCTCCTAATATGGCCACCAACCATGCCAAACAATACATTTCCCTTCCACAATGATGGGGAAACATAACTGCATCATCACACTGCCCTTACATGGCACCTATGTGCAGGTGCCACCTTGTCCATGCACGTAGGTAACGTGGTACGGACACCCTACGCAAGGCATGCATTCTAGGAGGCAGCCACCAACAAACTAGTGGTGTTGAGCCTATTTCAGCCTGCCCTAGCAAGGATAAACTAGGCCTAAGCTGCTATAGCTTGCCAGGTGATGGCCAGCACACCTGGTGGCACATGCTGTCAATGGGAAGCTTTTACTCACCAGTTACGTGCTTGATGATGCCACAGAGACCAGCCAACTGCCTCACACTCATGCAATATGTGTATGGGAAATGTATAACAAACATATATGGAGGTACTCAAACCCATACAGCCTCTAAAACTTATCACCATCACCCTGTGGCAGGTCAACTGACTGAGGGAAGCATCTAAGAAGGGTGTTTTAGAAAGGGGCCAGGCCAGGGTCAAGAAAGAGCATGAATAGTGCAAAAAGAATGTGCTACACAAGCTAGAACGTATATATAAACGTCAAACATCGATAGGAAAACGATGCTTAAGCTTTACCAGGCATGGATGGCGTTAACTTGGCCCAGGCGGTGGCCGCAAAATGGCGCATTTCGGCACACCAAAGTTGTGCAGCATGGTCGCTGGATTCGGCGATTTCTGGCCACCCTTGCACGTTTACGACTACTATGTATCATAAAAAGTACAAAGAAACCAATATATCCTTTAAAATACGCCGGAAAGGTATTGCTGTCAACGTTTCTATCGTCCGGCCTGATCGCAGTTTTTTCCAGCAAGAACGCTGCCGACACCTATCAAATGGCATTCCCGCGAACCAAAAATTGGCCTGTGTCATCTTTAGGACGTTTAAAATCAATATCCTAAGTTTGGCCAGAAAATTCGAACGCAAACGTAAATGCCATGCGTGGGCGCAAGCCGCCATGGCCAGGTCGTCGTTTTCCGGAATGCACGTTGTACGTGAAAAAGTACCCTGACCCCTTGTACTTTGACCGGCCAGAACACCTCTATAACTTTGTCAAAAGTATGCAAACCCTAGTACCATGCTGTGAAGAATTTTATAAACTTTCGATCTTCTCAGCTGAACGTTTCCTAATTCTCAATAGATTTCGCGGCATCTGGTCCCCCGAGAAGGGGCCGATGCATCGGCTGGAACTCGATTTTTGGCGGAAAATCGGCAGCAAGACCATTTAGGGGTTAAATATATATTCCTAGTCTGAGGTGGCAGGAGGGGGCTAGCTGCCAGGGCTTGTGGTCACCGTGGATGACCGCCCCCCTCCAGTATACCGGCTTCCCCCTTGTGCTCTGCCGGAGCTGAAGGTAGATCGGCCGTAGCTCGCGTCGCCGCTGTTGCTGGGTCAGGGTCAAGTCGTCGTCCAGCGTGAAGCGAGTCTCCGAGAGCTTCTTGCGGCATTTAAGGAACGCCAGCTTGTCCGCCATGTACTTAAAGGTGAGGAGCACGGGTGCCGGGCCAGCCTTCCCCCGCGCGCGGGGGAGGCGGACAGCCGACATGTCCAGCTCACCAGTGAGTAACATGGGGGCAAAAATGGCGCGCTTAAATGCCTCAAGAAGGCTCGTGGAGGTCTCACCTGCCGGCTGGTCGAAGTGCTTGACGATGACATTGTGGCTGCGCCGGCTATGTCGGCTTCCTCGCGAAGGTGGAGGGCTTGTTGCTTGAGTTGTGCCGAGATGGTGGAGGTGGTGGAGGTGGTGTGTTGCTTAAGCAAGTCCGCCCAGGTGGAGGGAGCATCGCCAGCCGGGCCAGCAGGCGCCGGCTGGGCGGCGATGTCCTTCACCGCCTGGGCGGTGAGGCCGGCAGTGTCATGCAAGCTCTCAAGGGCGTTGGCGGTGGCTTGAAGGCGTTTCTGGCTATTGGCATTAATTTGTAGTTGGAGATTAGGGAGGAAAGGGTAGGGAAACATGCCATGAACTACACCCAGATGTTGCATGCTGGCCGACCTAGTGGTCCCAGCCTAGTTTGAACATCGCATCCACTCTCTCATTCCCACCCTTGCAGGAAGTAGCCTAGAATGTATTAAAAGCCATATGCCCCTTCTCTGCGATATGTGCTACATTTACTCCCGACGGAGTTATGTTCCTAATTAGTTCATTAATTAATTAATCCACTCTCTCTCCCTTCTTTGGACTGCCATGCAGCACAAGATCGACGCGGTGGCAGAAGATTGTCAAGGCTCACACGCCAGCCCCTGTGGGCAAGCCACCTCCCCCCAAGAGGAGGAGGCGTTTTGATGAGTAGTGTAGTTAGGATTTTCTAGACTAGATAGCTTAGAGTTAGGTTAATTTGTTCGATTACGTGGCTTCCTCCACTCCACGTCTCCACCCATCCATCATGGAATATGTGCTACATGATCTCCCATTGAACGGAGGCATGTTATAATTTAATTTAATTTAATTTAATTTTAAGGAGACAACCAGCGCAGGCCAGAAATCGGGAGACATGTTGCAACGCTCAGCAGATGGTCAAGGACCTGCGCACCTGCCAGCTAGCAGAAGAATGACAGCAAGGGGTCCTGGTTCTGGTACAAGCACCTCGCCGGGCACCCGGACGGCCTCGGCCGACCCCACCGTCACGACGTACATACCGGGGGATTCTCCCGATTACTGGCCTGCCCTGGTTGTCTCGTTGATACCGGGGCCCCGGCCCGGCAAGCGGCTCCGATCACCTGGGCCGCAGCCACTGCAGACATCCTGGGGACGGCTGCGCCGCCCCCGCCCTTGCTCCTGAGACGCCGCCCGCCAGCTAGGCCGCCCTGGCTGCCAGGCGGCCCAGCTAGGCCCCCGGCCCCGCCCGGGTCAGCGGCGGACTACCTATAGATAGTCCCCCCACTGGCCGGCCCACTCGGCGACCCGTCAGACATGCCTCCTTTCACCTCCCGCGATCTAGGTCATGGAGACGGTCCAGCGCAGGCCTGCGTTACGATGCCGAGCCACAGGCTCCGACGACTGAGATATCCGGCCACGGTCGTGAAACTCGCCGCCAAGTTTGAGGACACTGGTGTCCTGTGCACAGCTCTTCGGGACAAAGCTTCTCATGCGGCTCATCCTGAACCGCCTGCACACTGCCCTGGACGGCCACCAAGGTTAGCGAGACTCTCCGATCGCACCAACCAGGTCGATCGACACCTCACTGACGTGGCCCCCCCGCGGGGCTGCGCCCAGCGCTCAGCCTGGCCGGCACCTCCTTACGTGGCCGCCGGGCCCAGCAATGCTCGCCGCCGCAAGGCCCGCCCCTTCCAAGAACAGCTAGTCGCGGACATGGGGGGCCTAGGCCTCTCCGTCATTCGGAACAAGACATGGTGGACCAGGCCATGCAAGTGCCGGGGCCCAGGTCATAGAGGACAACGAAACCCCTCCCGTGGGGAAGCGCCCGCGTTTGCAAACACGCGGGAGGCACGCCAGACCGGTCCCCTCGGGTAGAGAGCTTAATTAATTAATTAATTCATTAGACTCGTACTCCTCGGGTAGAGAGCTTAGACTAGAGTTGGCTCGCCATTGTAGATAGATTAGACCGGTAGGATTGTTTGCATATCAAGGAGACAACCAGCGCAGGCCAGAAATCGGGAGAATCCGGACCACATGTGGTAGCTCGAGCCTGCCGTTATCTTGTCCGCGTGTTCGAGTCGTTCAGGATGATGAATATGAATGGTGATGGAAATGTGTATCCGTGTGCATTGAAATTATGGCTGGCTTACGTGTTGAGCGACTAGATGACCTAGACGGTGGGGCCGGAAACAGCATGCTTGATCAGGGCGTGTGTTTCGAGCCTAGCTGGCCGGGAGTGTCTACTGTGGTGAGCACCATTGCTGCGATCGCTCTCCCACCATTTACGAGGAAATATCCGCAAGAGGGGATTCATAAGTGTTTGCTCAATTTCATAAATTTTACTCAATTTTTCCACATGTGATTAAATCCTTATATTTGTCAATAAAGCAGGGGTCATCCAGCCTTCAGACCATGAAAATAGACCACCCACAAAAATTGGGCTCATTCTGAGCTCAAATGGTGACATGTGACAGCATACATGTGCAGTTTTTCGTCATTTTCCCCCTTTTCTTACATGAAACAAATATGAATAGTGAACAAATGAACTCATATCAGGCTGGATTCTTGCAGGCAGCATTTATACCATGAAAATAGACCACCCACAAAAATTGGGCTCATTCTGAGCTCAAATGGTGACATGTGACAGCATACATGTGCAGTTTTTCGTCATTTTCCCCCTTTTCTTACATGAAACAAATATGAACAGTGAACAAATGAACTCATATCAGGCTGGGTTCTTGCAGGCAGCATCTAGACCATGAAAATAGACCACCCACAAAAATTGGGCTCATTCTGAGCTCAAATGGTGACATTTGACCGCATACATGTGCAGTTTTTCGTCATTTTCCCCCTTTTCTTACATGAAACAAATATGAATAGTGAACAAATGAACTCATATCAGGCTGGGTTCTTGCAGGCAGCATCTAGACCATGAAAATAGACCACCCACAAAAATTGGGCTCATTCTGAGCTCAAATGGTGACATGTGACAGCATACATGTGCAGTTTTTCGTCATTTTCCCCCTTTTCTTACATGAAACAAATATGAACAGTGAACAAATGAACTCATATCAGGCTGGGTTCTTGCAGGCAGCATCTAGACCATGAAAATAGACCACCCACAAAAATTGGGCTCATTCTGAGCTCAAATGGTGACACGTGACAGCATACATGTGCAGTTTTTCGTCATTTTCTCGGTTATCTTACATGAAACAAATATGAATATTGAACAAATGAACTCAGATCAGGCTGGAAACTTGTAAGCAGCATGTAGACCATCAAAATAGACTGTTTACAGCTCAAAAGGTGACAAATGAAAGGAAAACAATGCAGTTTGATGCCATTGCCACTGTTCTCTTGAATAAAACATTTTTGTGCGACCAAATGAAATTCATGGGCATTCATTGACAATCCTCGAGGTTCGTGCAGTCTGAATTTCGTACAACGGTAGTATGAAGTTCAGACTGGACGGGCAGTCTCGGGTCTTCGATGAATGAATTCCAGTGAATGCAAGATGAATTGCCGAGACCGACCTGTTAGCAAGGAAATTCAAGTCCTTTTCGTATGTTCAGACTGGACGGGCAGTCTCGGGGCTTCGATGAGTGAATTCCAGTGAATGCAAGATGAATTGCCGAGACCGACCTGTTAGCAAGGAAATTCAAGTCCTTTTCGTATGTTCAGACTGGACGGGCAGTCTCGGGGCTTCGATGAGTGAATTCCAGTGAATGCAAGATGAATTGCCGAGACCGACCTGTTAGCAAGGAAATTCAAGTCCTTTTCGTATGTTCAGACTGGACGGGCAGTCTCGGGGCTTCGATGAGTGAATTCCAGTGAATGCAAGATGAATTGCCGAGACCGACCTGTTAGCAAGGAAATTCAAGTCCTTTTCGTATGTTCAGACTGGACGGGCAGTCTCAGGGCTTCGATGAGTGAATTCCAGTGAATGCAAGATGAATTGCCGAGACCGACCTGTTAGCAAGGAAATTCAAGTCCTTTTCGTATGTTCAGACTGGACGGGCAGTCTCGGGGCTTCGATGAGTGAATTCCAGTGAATGCAAGATGAATTGCCGAGACCGACCTGTTAGCAAGGAAATTCAAGTCCTTTTCGTATGTTCAGACTGGACGGGCAGTCTCGGGGCTTCGATGAGTGAATTCCAGTGAATGCAAGATGAATTGCCGAGACCGACCTGTTAGCAAGGAAATTCAAGTCCTTTTCGTATGTTCAGACTGGACGGGCAGTCTCGGGGCTTCGATGAGTGAATTCCAGTGAATGCAAGATGAATTGCCGAGACCGACCTGTTAGCAAGGAAATTCAAGTCCTTTTCGTATGTTCAGACTGGACGGGCAGTCTCGGGGCTTCGATGAGTGAATTCCAGTGAATGCAAGATGAATTGCCGAGACCGACCTGTTAGCAAGGAAATTCAAGTCCTTTTCGTATGTTCAGACTGGACGGGCAGTCTCGGGGCTTCGATGAGTGAATTCCAGTGAATGCAAGATGAATTGCCGAGACCGACCTGTTAGCAAGGAAATTCAAGTCCTTTTCGTATGTTCAGACTGGACGGGCAGTCTCGGGGCTTCGATGAGTGAATTCCAGTGAATGCAAGATGAATTGCCGAGACCGACCTGTTAGCAAGGAAATTCAAGTCCTTTTCGTATGTTCAGACTGGACGGGCAGTCTCGGGGCTTCGATGAATGAATTCCAGTGAATGCAAGATGAATTGCCGAGACCGACCTGTTAGCAAGGAAATTCAAGTCCTTTTCGTATGTGCGCGAAACATGAGGGGTGGGAAAACGGAATAAGCACAGAAAACGGAATCAGCGATGGCGGAGAAGACGGCGATGGCACTTTTCAAATCGCATGTCATGGACGTGCACGAGCCGGAATGGTTGGTGGGGACCCCGGTATGCAAGATATTTTCAGGCCCAAACTCAGGGGAGAAGCGGTATCATGCCCATGTGACGGCGTTTAATAAGGAGCACAACATGGTCCATGTGCTCTACACAGACGGGGACGATGAAATAGTAGGGTTAGATGAGGTGCGAGCTGCGCTTTGCGCATGCCCAGGTGTAGAGTTACCCAATCTGCCACCCGACTCGACTGCGCGAGGTTAGGCGGAGATAGTAGAGTGCGTTCGGATCGAAGCAGGTCGCACACCGGGGCACGGCTAGCAAGCAAGCGAAGGCGACCCCGCGCCACAAGCGCCGCCCTCCCCACATAATTGATGACTCAGACTCAGACTAGCCTTATTGATGTGAGTTTAAATTTTTCAGTTTTAGATCCCAGCGTGCAACATACAGGGATGAAAAGCACTTTAACATGTATTATTGTGCTCTGCGACTCCCCAATAGGAGCGCGTGTTTTATCAATGAATTATTTAATTAATAATTTTTTCAGTTGGAAATGACGTCAAAACTGGGCTGAGTTTAAATGTTACTTATATATATATATATATATATGTCCTGAGCCAGTAGACATCGCGCCTTACGCGGATCCGCGCTTTTTACGTTTCAGTTCAGACAACTGGTCTCAGACATGCACGGGGCTCGGCGTGCCATGCTTCCACGTTTGTTGTCTCTTTTCAGACAACTGGTCTCAGACATGCACGGGGCTCGGCGTGCCATGCTGCCACGTTTGTTGTCTCTTTTCAGACAACTGGTCTCAGACATGCACGGGGCTCAGCGTGCCAATGCTTCAGTCCACGTTTGTTGTCTCTTTTCATATACTGTCACATGTCACCATTTGAGCTCAGATCGAATGAGCCCAATTTTTGTAGGTGGTCTAGTATTATGGTTTAAATGTTGCTTGCAAGAATCCAGCTTGATATGAGTTCATTTGGTCATGATTCCTATTTGTTTCATGTAAGAAACCGGTGCAAATGGCGTAAAACTGCATATTCATACTGTCACATGTCACCATTTGAGCTCATAATGAGCCCAATTTTTGTAGGTGGTGTAGTATTATGGTTTAAATGTAGCTTGCAAGAATCCAGCTGGATATGAGTTCATTGGTTCATGATTCCTATTTGTTTCATGTAAGAAACCGGTGCAAATGACAAAAGGTTGCATATTTATACTGTCACATGTCACCATTTGAGCTCATAATGAGCCCAATTTTTGTAGGTGGTCTAGTATTATGGTTTAAATGTAGCTTGCAAGAATCCAGCTCGATATGAGCTCATTTGGTCATGATTCCTATTTATTTCGTGTAAGAAAACGATGAAAATGGCGTAAAACTGCATATTTATACTGTCACATGTCACCATTTGAGCTCATAATGAGCCCAATTTTTGTAGGTGGTGTAGTATTATGGTTTAAATGTAGCTTGCAAGAATCCAGCTGGATATGAGTTCATTGGTTCATGATTCCTATTTGTTTCATGTAAGAAACCGGTGCAAATGACAAAAGGTTGCATATTTATACTGTCACATGTCACCATTTGAGCTCATAATGAGCCCAATTTTTGTAGGTGGTCAGTATTATGGTTTAAATGTGCTTGCAAGAATCCAGCTCGATATGAGTTCATTTGGTCATGATTCCTATTTATTTCGTGTAAGAAAACGATGAAAATGACGAAAAACTGCATATTTATACTGTCACATGTCACCATTTGAGCTCATAATGAGCCCAATTTTTGTAGGTGGTGTAGTATTATGGTTTAAATGTTGCTTGCAAGAATCCTGGCAGCTGATATGAGTTCATTTGTTCATATTCCTATTTGTTTCATGTCAGAAAAGGGGGAAAATGACGAAAAACTGCATATTTACTGTCACATGTCACCATTTGAGCTCAGAATGAGCCCAATTTTTGTGGGTGGTCTATTTTCATGGTCTAGATGCTGCTTGCAAGAATCCAGCCTGAAATGAGTTCATTTGTTCACTATTCATATTTGTTTCATGTAAGAAAAGGGGGAAAATGACGAAAAACTGCACATGTATGCTGTCACATGTCACCATTTGAGCTCATAATGAGCCCAATTTTTGTGGGTGGTCTATTTTCATGGTATAATGCTGCCTGCAAGAATCCAGCCTGATATGAGTTCATTTGTTCACTATTCATATTTGTTTCATGTCAGAAAAGGGGGAAAATGACGAAAAACTGCACATGTATGCTGTCACATGTCACCATTTGAGCTCAGAATGAGCCCAATTTTTGTGGGTGGTCTATTTTCATGGTCTACATGCTGCCTGCAAGAATCCAGCCTGAAATGAGTTCATTTGTCCACTATTCATATTTGTTTCATGTAAGAAAAGGGGGAAAATGACGAAAAACTGCACATGTATGCTGTCACATGTCACCATTTGAGCTCAGAATGAGCCCAATTTTTGTGGGTGGTCTATTTTCATGGTCTACATGCTGCCTGCAAGAATCCAGCCTGAAATGAGTTCATTTGTCCACTATTCATATTTGTTTCATGTAAGAAAAGGGGGAAAATGACGAAAAACTGCACATGTATGCTGTCACATGTCACCATTTGAGCTCAGAATGAGCCCAATTTTTGTGGGTGGTCTATTTTCATGGTCTAGATGCTGCCTGCAAGAATCCAGCCTGAAATGAGTTCATTTGTCCACTATTCATATTTGTTTCATGTAAGTAAAGGGGGGAAATGACGAAAAACTGCACATGTATGCTGTCACATGTCACCATTTGAGCTCAGAATGAGCCCAATTTTCGTGGGTGGTCTATTTTCATGGTCTACATGCTGCCTGCAACAGTCCAGCTTTAGGTACCCTCAGATCTGAAAGATTTTTTTTTTACTCATTTGAAGACTTGTGAAATTGAGCAAACACCTATGAATCCCCTCCAAATGGAAAACCACTGAAAAGGTAGCTATAGTCAGTCATCACGTTAGCCATGCCATGATTCCAAACGTCCAAGAACTGCACACGGTGTAAAGGCAAAAAGCCGGAGGACATCACTTTCAAATGTGCGGCGGGAACCAAAAGCCCGCGGATGCCAGAAAACATCGTGTTGCTGCAGCGACGCGGCGATGTGGACAACGAATCCAGTGCCAAGCTCGGAACGGCCGCAAAGGAGATCTGGCATCACAGGGTTCAGATGTGCGGAGATACTATGCGATCCAGCCGGTCCACGACCTGTTTGAAGAGCTTGTGCCAAGGGGCAGCACCGAACAGATGTGGGTGACGTTGCAAAAAACATCGGACTTGACGGAGCATAATGTCTCGGTCATAGTAGTCTTTGACCAATAAACGCTGCAAGAGTTCAACAAGAGTCGTGATGAAATCAACACGATAAGAACAAAGACGGGAAAAACGATGTAACTGAGAAAGAACAACACCATATTTTGCTGTGTGGGAAAGGAGACTGTGAATATCGGGGTAACGAATAAAAGGAATTTGCTGGTATTTAGGATGATTCCTTGCGCTTATCATAGACAGCCGTACGCCAGCCCTTCTTGTTATGGGTAATGTTAAGATCGAGGTAATTGCAAGGAGTATCCTCCGACGTGAGCTTTAATGTGAGGGACGCTTGCGGGTAGATGCCAGGCAGACCAGCGGTGATATACAAATGGGTTGCGAAATCAGGGTTGTCGTCATATATCCATCCATCAGGGTTAATGCTCCGTGACTCCCCAACGGGAGCACGAGTCTAATTAATTGATTAATTAATCTCCCTCGCCTGGCACGCTTTACGCCAATACAGGGCCCTGTGGCGCAAGCCCCTGGGCAAGGTACGGAGAAACAGGAGCTGTTCAAGGTCTTGGTCCTCGGACCTGTTCTCACGTATGGGGCCGAAACGTGGACCCTCACTGAGCCGACCTTGCCAGAAAGCTGGACGGCGCGGTCACCAACATGCTGCGGTCCCTTTTTCGTGTAGGATACGCTGCTCATGTCTGCAATGAGGACTCAGTTGTACATCGGCATGCCATATATATTAAAAATTTTTGGTGTTTTTTTATGAGATAGATGTTTAAGAGAGTTGTTTAACAAGCTTTTATTAATTGTAACAATTCCCTCTAATTTATATACAAGTTTCGGATTAGAAAGTTAATCTCTTTTGAGTACAAATCTCAGGTAGCTAAATCAGCAGGCTCACGGTCTATTATCGGAATATAATTACTTACAGCAGAGTGAAATCACTCCGAAACCAAAGCAAACGCCCAGTTATTATAAACCTATATACAGAGCCATGTAAAAGCTCTATACTACGATAAGACCAATGGAAACTCCTAACGGGAGGAACCTAATAGCCCTGCTGCACCGCAAAATCAGCCCGCGTACGGCGGAGCATGATGTCAGCCATGGCCAGAGTCAGCGCCACCGACAAGCGCTGACGCCAATATGACGTCCAGGTCCGTGCCGACCATGGGGCCCGCTGCAGCCCTCCAGGTCCAGCCGGTCCTCCCGGAGCCGGCAACACTCCTTGAAGAAGGCGGAGGTCAGGGGCCCCATGGCCCCAAACTCCTCCTGAGGACAAACTGAACCACACGATGGTGCACGACGTCGCCGTAGGCCAGGAGCTTGGCCCGCTCCGCCCGGTCCGCCGTGTAACCTGCCGTGAGGGAGGCCCCAGCCACGTGGCTAAGAGCCAAGGGCCGCGCCACCGAAATGTCAATAAGCAGATGCCGGCCACCCCCCTCAAAGTCCAGCACCACGATGTCAGGCCGGTGGTTGGGGGAATAGAAGGCAGCGCCATCCGCATCCTCGGACCGGATGCTCGCGTGGGGGCCATATATATATCACCAGCCTACCTCGAGGCCCACCCCACCCACGCTGTCGTCAAGGTCGACTGCCACAACGCGTTCAACAGTCTGTCCCGCGCCAGCATGTTTGCGGCCGTCATGGAGTCCTTCGAGGACTTGTACGCTTGGACAGCCGTGTGCTACGGCCAGCCCGGCCAACTGGTTCACATCATGGAGGACGGCACTCGCGGCGGCCTGCTGTCGCGGACGGGCACCCAGCAAGGGGACCCCCTGGGACCCCTGTACTTTGCCGCCCCCCTCCAGGGTTGCCTCCAAGCGGTCCATGCTGCCCACCCGGCGGTCGCTATTCAGGCCTACTCGGATGATATCTACCTTCTGGGCCCTGTGCCGGACACCACCGCGGCTCTGCTGGCACTGCAGACCGCGGTGGCCGACATCAACCTCCAGTTGACCCTGGCCAAGTGCGCGGTGTACTCGCCCCAAGGTGATTGCTCCGGCTTTCCGCCCCAGCTCTTGGGCCGGGACGAGCGCCTCCATGGGTTGGATGTCCGGCCTCGGCGTTCCGGTTGGCGACCCCGCGTTTGTCATCGATGCTCTGCGGGCCGCCCTCGAGGCACGCACTGAGGTACTGCCCTTGATTGCGCGCCTTCATGATTCGCCGGTGACTTGGTGGTTTTGCGCTCACCCTCGCGTCGTTCACTGGCAGCCTCCGGGGCGCTCTTCCGGCTCAGGTCCGGCTGGCCGCCGAGGGCCACGACGAACGCATCCAGTCGGCCTTGGCGCAGCTGGTCCCGGGCCCCGACCTCCCGCCACATGCTATTCGCATTGCCTCCCTGCCTGCACGGATGGGTGGCTGTGGTCTGACTCGTGCCGCCCGGCTGGCCCCAGCAGCATTTTTGGGCTCCGTCGCTCAGTCGTGGGCGGAAAGCTGCCGGCTCCTGCCCCTTTTGGCAACGGCAGCGCCTGACCTCCTGGACCCCAGCACTGAACCAGTTGCCCTTCGTCACTGCCATCCAGGAGGCCTATGCTGAGATCCAGCAGGCCTGTTCTCCCGTCCGTGCCGCTCAGGCGGTACAGCGCCACCTCCCTCGCGGCACTCCCTCGGTCGCCTCCGTTCAATCTCCCGCCGCATTCCCTGCTCGCGTCATCGATAAACACCAGAAAACCTACGCGGGTATTCTGCACACGGCTGTTTGGATTGCTCTTTTCGCGGACCTCAACGCCCAGGGACGTGCGTGGCTGTTCTCGCTTTCCTTGCGGAGTGTGGGCTCGGCGTACCTTCGTGCTCTTCCCATGGCCCCCCCATTCGCCTTGGCTCCCAGCCACTACTCGGTGGCGCTCCGGCACCAGCTATTTGCCCCGCAGCCTCTTGTTCCGGCCGGGCGGCCTTGTGGTAGCTGTGGGCAGCCGCTGGATCCCACGGGGACAGTCACTACCTTTCCTGCATGGGGGGCCAACAGAATCAGAATTGGTATTTGTATTTGCACACTGTCCTCCTGACGGTGGTGCTCGCCATGATTCGGTCGGTTTTCCCCCACGCGAACATCCGGTCCGAGGATGCGGATGGCGCTGCCTTCTATTCCCCCAACCACCGGCCTGACATCGTGGTGCTGGACTTTGAGGGGGGTGGCCGGCATCTGCTTATCGACGTTTCGGTGGCGCGGCCCTTGGCTCTTAGCCACGTGGCTGGGGCCTGGACCTCACGGCAGGTTACACGGCGGACCGGGCGGAGCGGGCCAAGCTCCTGGCCTACGGCGACGTCGGGCACCATCGTGTGGTGCCCTTTGTCCTGGAGCCGAGTTTGGGGCCATGGGGCCCCTGACCTCCGCCTTCTTCAAGGAGTGTTGCCGGCTCCGGGAGGACCGGCTGGACCTGGAGGGCCAGCGGGCCTCATGGTCGGCGCGGACCTGGACGTCATATTGGCGTCAGCGCTTGTCGGTGGCGCTGACTCGGGCCATGGCTGACATCATGCTCCGCCGTACGCGGGCTGATTTTGCGGTGCAGCAGGGTTATTAGGTTCCTCCCGTTAGGAGTTTCCATTGGTCTTATCGTAGTATAGAGATTTGACATGGCTCTGTATAGAGGTTTATAGCTGGGCGTTTGCTTTGGTTTGAGTGATTTCACTCTGCTGTAAGTAATTATATTATTAATATATATATCACCAGCACTTTTGTGCATAATTATTTTTCTAATGAGATTAGCATAGTACTCCGTGGCATGCCTTTGCGCATGACACGCAAGTACTTACTTACTTATCACCAGCGGTGCCTGCAGCTAGCAGGGCACTTAGCTCGCACCAACCAGGTAGACACATCACTGGCCCCCCCGCAGGACTGCGACCAGCTCAGCCTGGCCGGCCGGGCACCTCCTCACGTGTGGGCCGGGCCCAGCAATGCTAGACGCCGCATGCGCCAAGGCCCGCACTTCCAAAGAACAGCTAGTAGAGGACATGGGGGGGCTCGGCCACTCCGTGATTCGGAACAAGATGATGGACAAGGCCAAGTGCATGTCCTCCGGATGTATGCCTTTGCACGGTGTGCATGCAGTTCTTGGACGTTTGGAAACATGGCATGGCTAACGTAACGACTGACTAGCTAGACCTTTTCAGTGGTTTTCCATTTGCTGGTATTTCCTCGTAAATGGCGAGAGAGCGATCGCAGCAATGGTGCTCACCACTAGACACTCCCGGCCAGTTAGGCTCGAAATGACACGCCCTGATCAAGCAAGCTGTTTCCGGCCCCGCCGTCTGGGTCATCTAGTCGCTCTACACGTAAGCCAGCCAAAATTTCCATGCACAAGGCTACACATTTCCATCTCCATTCATATTCATCATCCTGAACGACTCGAAAATGCGGACAAGATAACGGCAGGCTCGAGCTACCATGGTCCGGATTCTCCCGATTTCTGGCCTGCGCTGGTTGTCTCCTTGATAATAGTTGTCTCACTTAATATGCGCTTCTTTCGCACAGCATGGGGGTCGTTGTCTTCTACGACGTGGTCTCACTTGCGGACATGGCTGACCTACTGCCTTCCATAACTTCATTTTGATGCACAGCAAGAAGGGGGCACGGGAGTACCGGGCCCCCCTTCTCTGTTACGTTTGAAAGGCAGGCCACAGGTTCATCGGGAGAGTCTAGCAAGCACAGTACTTCGTGGCATGGCCCTGCGCATGGCATGGTCCCCGGCCGACAGGACCGCGTGTAAGCAATTGATTCATGCCATGCAAGTTCTTACTTACTCAAACAAAAAATTGGTCTCAAAGAGTCGATGCCGTGCGCAAATGCTTACCAATGCATGGGACATTTTCATCTCGGCACCAAATCTTGAGGGCACATGAAATACGCAGCTAACTTTAGACGTCGTGCTCGGCCATTTGTCGACCCTGGCACTACTGTCAACACAACCTCTCCTCAGTAAGCCTTTGCTACGACAGGTGAACGATAAGCGGCACCAATGCGCTCTAGGCTATCTAGAACATACCCAACATAGCGATGATTGATTAATGAATCACAGAGAGTCGCTTATATGTAGCATGGCGCCACATGCAAGTGGCACGTGGGTTCCACAGCTGCATGCCTCACGAGTTCTGCGCGCCTTCCGTGCTGTAGACCCGGGGACAGGGCAGCATTGGCAGGAAGGAAGGCAAGAATACCATGGGAGGACATGTAGGATGACATCAGATGATAGTATTTTCTGCAATGAAACACCCATGTCCCCTCCCCCCCCCCCCCCCCCCCCCCCCCCCCGCGCCGGCCCCACCCGGATCCGATTTTGTGACGCGTTGTGCAAACTTTTTAGATAACCGTGGAAACTTGGGAACCAGGATACACGGTGCATTCATTGATGCACATCTCCGACAACTGCTCTAATCCTCAGGGCTTAGGCAACGTTGGACCGCCATGCGTCCAGGAATCGTTGTATCACTTCCTTCATGAGTCCCGCAGTCTGGTTGGGGAGCGCTTGGATAAACTGTGGAGAGTGCCAGTGCGGTGCGACCAACTACCCTTGCTGGAGAGTGCCAGTGCGGTGCGACCAACTACCCTTGCTGGAGAGTGCCAGTGCGGTGCGACCAACTACCCTTGCTGGAGAGTGCCGGTGCGGTGCGACCAACTACCCTTGCTGGAGAGTGCCATTGTGGTGGGATAAACTACCGCTGCTGGAGACACTGGGGTAAATTGTGAAGATTACCAATGCTGGGTCGCAGCCAGCGATACAATAATGAATGGCATGGTGACGAACATGAAACTACTCATCCTAATTGAATCCTAATTAAAACACGAGACTGATTCAATTGGGCCACTAAGTCCAGCCTCGAAAGCGTCGCACAAGGCTATGTAATACTGTATTATTATTATTATTATTATTATTATTATTATTATTATTATTATTATTATTACTATTATTACGATCCACCTGACCTCAACCCCACACAATTACCCTAACCACGCTGCTTGTCCCACATTACACCGCCAAATCTCTATCTATAAAACCTTCTCAAGAAAATCTCACAACACTACTAGCCCCACAAATCCACTTTGTGCACTTGGTGAAAAAGAGGGCGGTCCAGTTTCGGCCCTTATTTAAAACCGGCGGTCCGTGCGCAACCATCTTTGCTGATTTATACAGGAGGCATGAACATTTGACATTAACCGACTCACCCCGCGTCCACCGGCCGCCCAGCCCCCGGCGCCCGCCCCTTGACATCATACACCGGGTTGAGACGCTCCTCCAACGTCAGCTCCGATGCTGGCTTCCCCTTCGCCCCCCTCGGCGCCCCATCCCCTGCACCGCCGCCGATGCGCCCTTCCCCTCCCATACCCCCCCCCATTGCCAAGCCCCCCAGACCACCACCGGGCCCCACATCCCCGGATCCAGAATTCGCGGAAGAGGAGGAGCC
This sequence comes from Mesostigma viride, assembly GCA_009746045.1. Classification (NCBI taxonomy): domain Eukaryota; kingdom Viridiplantae; phylum Streptophyta; class Mesostigmatophyceae; order Mesostigmatales; family Mesostigmataceae; genus Mesostigma; species Mesostigma viride. Next base: position 1,381,627 of record RPFO01000016.1, on the reverse strand, counting down.
ATCACCGAGGGGGTCATCAGGGCTCAACCGGCCCCCGGGCGCGGGCCGTCTCCTCGTCATCGTGCGGACCGCGAGCCGCTGCCGCAACAGCTCCTCCTGCTCCGGGGTCATCTCGGGCCCCGGGATCGCAAACGGGTGGTCCGCGGGCACCTCGATCACGGCCTCCGGGTCGACTCCCTCCGGGTAAGGGTCCCCTTGCTTGATGATCACGGGCTGCACGTACTTGGTCTGCGCACGCCGCTCGCGCCCGGCGCGGATGGCCTCGTCGGAGAGGGGGGGGACCTCGAGGACCGAGGCCACGCTGTTCCCAACGGGGGCCACAAAGTTGAATTTGCTGCTGGGGGGGTGCGGTGGGGGTGGGGGTGAGGGGAAGCAGGCGGTGGATGGAAGGGGGGGGGGGGGGGGGCACGGTAGTTGTTGTTGTTGGGGTCCACAGGGGGGGGGGAGGGCGGACGCAGGATGTGTGGGCGAGTGTTGAAGTACGGAGGTCGGAGCATGGTCTAGCATGACAAGGCCTGGGATGAAAAGTCTTATAATGAGATATTTGTATCTGGATGCAAGGTGTAGGTATAATATTACTAGGACGGTGGGCTTAGAACTGTGTCTGGTGGGGGGAAGAGGGGGGGCGGGGGAGGGGGGGGGGAACAGGTGCTCACGTGGCCCCACCTGACCCGATCCTCGATACATTCACAGGGCAACCACCAAAGGTCACAGTGACCAACCAGTTCAGGGTTTAGTAATCAAGGAGTATCATTCTTTAGCTTTGCAAGGCAGCTGCCAAAGGGTCGGAGTGACCAGTAGAGTCACCAAGGGGTACCGTTTTTTAGCTTCGCATGGCGATCACTTTACCTAAATAATATCGATCTGGTGAGCGAACAGCGACTAGCTAGTAAACATAACATGATGGACAGGAACAAGCTCGAGACCACCCATCTCATACACATTGTCGCACGCACATGGTGGAGCAGACATGTGGGTAAAGCAGGCAGAATGTGTCAGCCCCAGTGGAAAAGCGTGGGTGCTGGCGCGAGTTTGTAGCTCTCGTCCTCTCTTGTGTATGGCAGCAGCATGGATACTAGCACAGGTTCTTCTCACTTTTGTTCTTTGCTGTCCTTTCAGACGTAACAACCAGGGTATACTTCTGGTGGTCGGAACGTGGAGCGCAACCCTACAGGTTGCTTGACAATGCTTGCTGGGATGTACTTTCTGGGTGTTGCTTGCTGGGCTGTGCTTAATGTGCTGTGCTTACTGGGCTGTGGTTGCTAGGCTGTGCTTGCTGGGCCGTGCTTGCTGGGCTGTGCTTGCTGGGCCGTGCTTGCTGGGCCGTGCTTGCTGGGCCGTGCTTGCTGGGCCGTGCTCGCTGGGCTGTGCTCGCTGGGCTGTGCTCGCTGGGCTGTGCTCGCTGGGCTGTGCTCGCTGGGCTGTGCTCGCTGGGCTGTGCTCGCTGGGCTGTGCTCGCTGGGCTGTGCTCGCTGGGCTGTGCTTGCTGGGCTGTGCTCGCTGGGCTGTGCTTGCTGGGCTGTGCTCGCTGGGCTGTGCTTGCTGGGCTGTGCTTGCTGGGCTGTGCTCGCTGGGCTATGCTCGCTGGGCTGTGCTTGCTGGGCTGTGCTTGCTGGGCTGTGCTTGCTGGGCTGTGCTTGCTGGGCTGTGCTCGCTGGGCTGTGCTTGCTGGGCCGTGCTTGCTGGGCTGTGCTCGCAGGACTACAACATACCAAGGAGACGACCAGCGCAGGCACGGCATTACTATGCACTATAGTGACCATGATACCAAGGAGACGATCAGCGCAGGCCAGAAATCGGGAGTACAATGGGGTACTACAATATACATTTGTTTTGTATAGAATCAGCTGGTTGGCAACGCTGGCACGTGCCCAGGGCTGATGGGTTTGATGCTAACATAACGGCACTTGGCTTGAATTCCGCTCCTTGTTCCGGCCTTAAAGGCAGACAGGGCGTGCCCGCCTGTGACGGCGTATCGAACTCCTACAAAAACATAGAAAGTTTTTGCACTTCTACATTCAGCTTCGCATGTAAATCTAAAGCTTCTGCAGAAACTCTCTCATACAACAGCATGCCGAGTGCCCTGGGACCACATTAACCAATTAATGAGCACGTGACTGCGTCACGTGGGTGCCAATACAGAGTAAAGGAACCTTCAACCCTATATACACAACGAGGAGGTAGGGCGCCCTGGCTTCTCTCACTGCCGCAAGTGGGCAGGCCACAGAGCGCTCTCTCCACAGCATGGCGCCGGGGCGCAACACTGTGGGTGCAACTGTGGGACCACATGAGAAGTAACAAAGTGCCAAACTGACCCCTTTCCTGGCGCGGGGGGTCCCGTAGTTGCTGGATGGTGGCCATGCGTGCAAAATGAGTGGATAGGGGCAGACGCGCCTAGGAGGCACTCTAGCGTGTGAACAATAACCAGGGCAGTGAGAATATGACATTATAGCAGTCTCATAATGTATAGAAAGAATAAAATAACAAAAACTACATCATCTTCTCGTGTACAGGTTAACAAGACAGCCGCTCGTTCAGAGGCTGATTTGTCATGTCATGGATGGCGGCCTTTCTCCATGGTGCATGCTGAACAGGGACTTGCTGCACCACGTGTCCGTTGTAGCCTAGATATGCGACGCAGCATCTAGATATAGGACACAGCATCTAGATATAGGACGCAGCATCTAGATATAGGACACAGCATCTAGATATAGGACGCAGCATCTAGATAAAGGACACAGCATCTAGATATAGGACGCAGCATCTAGATATAGGACGCAGCATCTAGATATAGGACGCGACATCTAGATATAGGACACAGCATCTAGATATACGCTACTAGCCGGGTTACCATGCCAGTGATGGCCCAGAGATGGCTTAGAGACGACCAGGAGATGTCATGGATGGGCCAGTAACGTCATTGATGGCCTAGAAATACCGACCCTGGCACAGGCATCCACCAATCACGTATGCATCCACCACTGAAGTCCCTGGCAATGCAAGCGCACTCAAATGCCGACGGCTGAATTGCTAGACAAAGGACTAAATCATCGTCTCCTCCTGATACTTCTTCTATCAACATGACAAGAAAATTGGCGCCAAGCTCGAGCGGTGTGTATTTCAGTGGCGACGAAGATCCCCGGCCCTATAGCAACGTTCATGCAAAAGCCACTTACACGTCTCGTTCTTCTGGAAGCTGGCCCCGGTCCACGAGGTCGTCTCTAGATCCCTTCGAGCCTTTGCCACGCAGGAAAAAGACCAGCGCACCCACAAGAAGCGCGGCGCCTACCGGTAGGATGATGGTGGAATTGGCAGGCAGGGGAACCGGAACAGAAGACTTTCCCACAGAGGATGTGGTTGCCTTTGCCGGGCCGGCCGCAAGCTGTGCCAATTCGGACGGTTTGTGGACAACTTGTTGTGGGGCATGAGCAAGTTCAACCCCTTGGTGAGCAGATACAGCCCATGAGTGGGGTGGTCTGGTAGCGCCGCGGTATCCACGTGGATCTGGCCTCCTAGAACTTGCTATGTGAGCCCAGGGCAGCGCCCGGCTAGTCCTACGGCGGCCTGAGTTTGAAAAATTGCCAAGCGAGCTGCCCGCGTGTCGCCCGTGAATGCTCTCATTCACTGCTGTAGTGCAGGACAGCGCATGTACTCCGACCCATTGAGCCATGGCGAAGCGGTGACACGGGTGTATTCTGATCAGCCCTGGACCCTCAACACATGCCGATCTGCAACATTGCTAACTAAAGCCGCATCAGCTGCGTTGGGAACAGTGAAGACAACGCCGTGGTAGCCTTATCTATGGCGGGCTTGGATAGAATATACGCCCCCGTGCATAACCAGCAGCAGCAGCACGTTATGCCCATTGCCCACATACAACGTTGAAGATCATGGCGGGACGATTTTCGCGGGACGGCAAGCAACTGAGAAAGCCTGCGGTTAATCGGCTAATCGAGATAATTGCGTAACTATCGGAATTCGGAGGTCCTAATGGGATCCTATCAAAAGTAAGCGATGTCTTAGAACCCGGTTCTCGATAGCAGCGATATTTTACCCAGCAGGGAAAGCAGATATAGGTAACCGCTCGACGCGACGCCTGCGGGACGTGTGTCACGTAAGCATTCGAGGCCAACGGTAAAATGCGCTGCGCCGTGGCTATCGCCTCTCTGGCAACTTCCAGAATCCAGACTCCAGACTCCAGAGCCAGTCGTCGTGTCCACGCCCGTGCCCACTCTGCCTACGGCCCGTGGCCCACATGTCTCCAGTGGTAGGCTAGTTGTTGTGGTGGTGGTGGTGTCCCACGCCGCACATGGGCAGCAGAGAATCTATAGTGGTGTAGTAGGCTAGTGCTGTGACCGGCCTGGAGTCTGCGCAAGTGCGCATACCACTCGCGTAACTTGCGAAGCCCATGCTATCTACAGTGCTGTAAGCGGAACCACCCACACTTGCGAGGCCCATGGCCGCCATGGAGAGCGAGGAGCGCCGCGCTGGGTGCTGAGGTTGAATCGCGCGCGCGGGCTCGGGCCTTGGAGACTGAAGGGGGTCCGTCACGGTCCGACCGCGCGCGGCCCAGCAAAAGTCAATATAATAGTACCCTGCTCAGTACCCACAAGAATACCCAGGTCATCTCAGCAGTTTGCATTCAGCCACACCATGGTCTGGTGACTGGTGAGTGGTGAGTTACATGACCAGGAAATTCTGTCAAATGCCACTGGCGTCGTTTCGAGTGGTGACAGACTCTTTCACGCTCATGCACGCAGCAGCACACGGCACAGCCGGCACAGCCGCACAGGCAATCCGTCTGTCATGCTAGCCGCACTAGGCCGTTGTGTGTCCGTATATGTAAGCTTGGCCTTTAACACAAAACGTCGTCCTACTAAGGAAAATTTGATTGAATTCCAAGTTGCGAGCCTCCTTTCTGGATGCAACAACAACAACAACAACCGTAGCAAGGATCTGTCAGCTGTCAGCATTCATAACTCGTGCTCGCTCATTGCCGGCAAAACTCTGGCCACCAGGCACCGACGCCTTTGGCCGCCATTTACCGCCATAGCGTATATTGGGGCGTGTACTTTCTGCGTTGGCCACATTCCTCTTGTTGTTAGGCGAGCCGCCTATACCTCATCTTGCCGCTAAAGCCGCAGAAAAAGCCCGAAAAAGAAAAAATGGAGAAGGTTAAGGAACCAGGAAGTAACTGAGAGACGGCGGCCCATGATCCAGTCGTAATTTGGACGATGGCTGCAATTCACCACCAATTACGGCTTCTCCAAACATGTCGACCTGTAGATTTCAATCGCTGCGGACATCAGGTGCAATTTGCTGTAGACGTAAGATTAAATGCCAAGCCAATCTCGTCACCATGCGTTTTTGCGTCCAAGGCCATGGAAGCCTCGAGCATGAAACCCCCAGGTATGAACAGAAAGTAATTGAAAAGTATGAAAGCATGTTAGAGCCCGCAAGAAAGCGAAGGTTGGCTTGGGTCTGTGAGTGTTTTGAAATCCGCTCGGCCTTCTAAATCTTAATTACGGTTCTTCGTTTCTCATTGAGCATGTCCGCCGAAATTGAACGATCGCAGCCAAGCGTCGTTTGGCATGAGTGGCGGCAGGATGCATGCGCGTACCTACGCATATGATGCGAGTGGCAGCCCTCCTAGACTAACCTGATTCGCCATTTGTATAGACAAAACGGTGTGTGGGGAGGGGGGGGCGGGCTGACATGTGATGAGTAAACAGGACATGTGATGAGTAAACAGGACATGTGATGAGTAAACAGGACATGTGATGAGTAAACAGGACATGTGATGAGTAAACAGGACCCCAAACAGGTAAAAATGCCGGACGTACATGAATGAATTCAGGGCTGTAACCTGAAAAGCATTACTGATATTTCTCCATATGCACAAAAAAGTGCCAGTTTTGTGGTAATGCGCGACTGCCAACGTGTGCATGTCGCCCCCCCCCCCCCCCCGCCCCGGGGGGGAGACTGGACTCTACAACAAAAGTGAGCCAACAAATTCAGCTTTTTCCACAGGAGATCATCCCTTTCTCGTCAACGTTGCAATAATTTTATTTTTTATCACCTTTCTCGGATTTTGTTCCATAGATGATTTCTGGGCTCACACTTTCCGCTTGGACTTTTACAAATTGGCGTTCTTGTCCATTAGTTTGGAGAGATTGGATGCTTTGATGGGGGGTGTGGCTGAGCCTGGGGTTCTGTGTTTCCTCCGTCAGTCCCCCCAATCATAGATCCACCAATCGAAATGGCCTGGATGGGCTTGTGCGTGTGCAGACCTGCACCGGGGGCGGCATTTCTGTAGTAGCCGTAAACCAGGGAGCATGATCACTGGCAACGTTTGGCCTGGATGGTTTTAAGGCTTTGCAAGGTTACCGCCCAACAGTCATAGTGACCAGTGGGTTCCATGCTGTAGCTTTGCAAGGCAGCCATCGTTTAAAGACAACTATTCCTTTACGCATAAGTAAATACCAAGGTAATGAATTCCTGTCTCTGAAATGCATTATCTATCGCATGGCCTTGCCTTTCCTAACGTCCCGTATTTGGACCCAGCCTTCTCCTCGGTCTTTTCTTACTCAACCCCCCCATCGGAGACATCCCCCCTAACCCCCCACCCCACCCCACCCCACCCCACCCCACCCCACCCCCCGCAGCACAAAACCCATTCTGAGATAGCAATTCCATGCCCTGTTGTTGCGGATGCTATACCCTCTAATAACAATTCAGGCCCGCCCTGTTGCTGCGCATGCAACACCCTCGCTACCCATGCCATGAGCCACTCAGTTGCAACCTGGCTATCCCCTATCGAAATAATGGTGAAATAGCCGCTTTATAGTCGTGGTATAGCGTGTGTGGTAGTATATAGACAGCCACCATATTTCTTGTGTATAGAACCCACAAGAACAATTTCGTGTATGTAGAGCCCGCCGCATCAAGTATTTGCTCGCGATATCCACTTCATCGCTCCGCATATTATACTGACGCAGTCACGTGCTTTTACTTTGATATCACCCCGTCCCTGCGCACCAGATGTCCCCCGTTCGAAGAAGCCGCCACCGACAGCCGTGTCGGATGATAGCACAAATGAGCCACGCCCCACCACCAACAGCAGCAGCAGCGTCAGCATTCTCACCACCAGCACAACCACCCCTAATGGCGCCAAGCTGCCACGTGCCGCGCTGCGCAGTGGGAACCTGCCTAGTGGTGACACAACCCCCGCACCCCATGCGAAAACTGGGACATCTACCAAGAACTCCACGCCCACCAACATGACGACAGGCACGCCCAGCAAGGCAGGCACACCCAGCAAGGCAGGCGTGCCCGCTACGCCGAGCAGCGTATCCATTAAAAGCTCCACATCCGCCACTGCCTCCGCATCCCCCACAACTGGCGCACACACCAAGGGCGGCGCATCCACCAAACTGAATGGCGCGTCTACCAAGACCAGCCCATCCATGAAAGACAGCACGTCAACGGTGACCGCATCTCCCATGAACAGTGCAGCGGCTGGCGCCACGGTCTTGTCCACTCCCCTTCCCGTGCAGTTGCCAGAAGAAACGAGACGGAGCGAGGAAGGAGAGCCGCACAGCAGGGACACCCCCACACACGCGCAGGGGCGCCCTGGGAGGCGGCCGGGCGGCAAGGGGGCGCGGGGCCAAGGGGCGTCTGTCAGCAGGGGCCGCCGGGGCATGGGAACATTGGGGATTGGTGGGGTAACTGGCCCTGCGGTCGCAAACAGAGCTGCGAGGGAGGCAGCCGGGGATGGCTGCTGCGAGCTGGATAGTTCGGTGGGTTTTGACATCATGCTTTATTGACATCACGATTTTATCCATTTTCAACCGGCTGTCAAGGCTTTCAACATGCTGTTCAGGCTTTTAACCTGCTGTCAAGACCTCGTCCGTTACTATAGATCTACAGGCGCCACTACCGATCCACAGGAAGTTTTTGTTCAGGAAAAATTTTTGTTCCACAGGAAACTTGTTGGTTGTTTCTCGGCGCGCGGTGCACTGCTGGTATCCGCTCCTGGTTTGATACGTTGAGCCTGTTGTATGTATAACGTACACTATTACGTACACTACAGGCTTGGCAGCGAGTGGGGTCTGGCATGCGTGTACACACCCCACTACAGCAGCCTGTTGTATGTATAACGCACACTACAGTCTTGGCAGCGAGTGGGATTTGGCATGCGTGTACACACCCCACCACAGCAGCCTGTTGTATGTATAACGCACACTACAGTATTGGCAGCGAGTGGGATTTGGCATGCTTGTCAAGTCCTCCAGGTAGAGGTGAAAAGTGAATTGGTAGCAAGTTGCTCAACGTCCCTCGATTGGCGCCAAGGATGGGCGGCTCTGCCTCCCTGGGTGAATCATCGGAACTCCATGCATGCGCCTGTCTATCCTGCCCGCTTGCCACCCATCACGCTTGCCACCCCTGCTGCCCGCTTGTCACCCATTCTTTGACTCCTAGCACATACACGGCGTCACGCGGGTAGCCATCAAGGAACCTTCCACCCCCCTCATGCCCCAATCCCACCATTAGCAGACAAACAGGCGTTCTTGTGGACTGGTCTTGCTCCTACCCTACCCACTTTGCCCTGCTCGCCCTCCCCGCCCTCCCCGCCCTCCCCACCCTCCCCACCCTCCCTGCCCTCCCTGCCCTCCCTGCCCTCCCCGCGCTTCCCCAGCTGACATCCCTCTCTGTGCCATCACCCACCAAATGGTACAAAGGACGTACGGTGGTGATTTTTGCATACCTGTTATACCACCTTTTATCTCGAACTTTTTTTTATCTTATTATAGTCTTGCCTAGATGCTATTATGCCCTAATGCTACTCTTGTCCATTTATCCCTTCCTCATTGGTCTGCCAGTCGCTTAGTTAACTCAGCCTCTCGAAATCGAAGAAGAGCCGACGCCACAAACCGTGAACGAGCCACGCTGGCTCGCTCGTTCTTTCCTCTGCCTCCATGCAATCACCCCCATCGCCCCTCTCACCTGCCACCCCACCCATGTTTCTTATTTTCCCTTACAGCTCACATCCCTCACCGCCCAGCTCAACTTCGGCGCCCGCACCAAACCATGAATGAAGAACATGGGCGTGATTGTGCTTTGTTTCTGGCTTCCTGCACGCCCGTGACCCCCCTCAACCGCCCTCACCTCTTCCCACCCTCCCTTGCCTTCCTCTTCCCCCTCAGCCCGTCACCCCCCTCACACCCTGCCCGATCTTTCTTTGCACCAGGTATCCTACCTATTCTGGGATTAGTTTTTTGTTTCTGGTTTCTATCATTATTGGATATTTACGTTTATTTGTATTATTTTGTACGATTATTTTATATTATTTTATTACTACTATAGAGAGTAGTGTTTTACTTATTTCTATGATAATTACACTTTTTCTCTGCTCTTGCTCCTGCCCTGTCCCTTCTTCTCTTACAGCTCGCGCCCATCACCCCCATTACCCCCCATCGCCCTCCCCCACCCGGCCCCATATTCCTCATCTCCCTGCCAGCTCGCGTCCATCACTGCGCGGCTTGACTCGGGCGCCCGCATCCAGCCCTCCGATGCCAAGCGCGCCGCCCTCTCACTCCTGTCGTGCGGCCAGCTGGCCGAGTGCGTCGCTTTGCTCGAGCGGCTGCACGCGAGAGGGGTCAACGTGGCCCGCTGCGCGCCCCGCACGCAGCTCCTGCAAGCGTGCGTCGCGCTAGATGCGGCCGCGCATCGCAATCATGTCTCTGGATCGCAACGTGGTGGCAGCACTCGCTGGGACCGAGCATCCAGCGCCACCCGCGATGCCGCTGGGACCCTCACAGATTGGGGGCCGAGTTCGGATGCGTTTGGGAGGGAGAGGCTGATACCCGCAGGGGCAAGGGTGGTGGACGATTTGGACTCCGGGTCCTATGAGACCACATCATCGGAAGGGAATGGAGTTGGGAACATGGTAGGGAGTGTGGTAGGGAATGGGGTCGTACGGGGTAATCGGGTGGAGGAGGAAGGTGAGGAGTTTGATGAAACGAACCGGCTTCTTGCGGATGATAGTAGTAGGACGGGGGCCTCTGCAGATGCCAGTTTTAAGACAGGGGCCTCCGTACTGGATCAGGAGCCTGGGGTCCTGGGTGCTGCCCAGTGGTATCACGACATGGGTGGCATGGAAAGTGTCCGCGGCCATGTCGGGGTCAACGGGGTGGAGAGCCACGGCGACTTGGGGGCCAAGGGAGGTGAAGGTGACGGCAGTAAGCAAGGCACGCGAGACGATGGGATCGATGGGGGGGGTGACGGGAGCCAGCAGGGGCGAGGCCTTGAGTTGGCCCTGCGCATGCTGCGGCTGCTGCCGGGCCACAACGTGGGGTTCTACTACAACGCGCTCGTGGATGGGTACGCGCTGGGCAATGGCGACCTGGCGTCGGCGATGGCAGTCTTCCGCGCAATACAGGTTCGCGGGGTCAACACGAGTCACAATATGGTAGTTCCGCTCTATACAAGTAGGCATGAGGCATGTGGGCGGCAACGGTAGGCATACGGTGTGTTTTTGAGATGTAGATTTTTATAGAACAGTTAGGAATCAGGATTGATGTGAGGCAAGTAGGAATGATGGGAGGCAAGCAGGGATGATGGGAGGCAAGTAGGTATGATGGGAGGCAAGTAGGAATGGTGGGAGGCGAGCAGGGATGATGGGAGGCAAGTAGGGATGATGGGAGGCATGCAGGAATGGTGGGAGGCAAGTAGGGATGATGGGAGGCAAGCAGGAATGATGGGAGGCAAGTAGGGAAGATGGGAGGCAAGCAGGGATGATGGGAGGCAAGTAGGAATGGTGGGAGGCCAGCAGGGATGATGGGAGGCAAGTAGGGATTATGGGAGGCATGCAGGAATGGTGGGAGGCAAGTAGGGATGATGGGAGGCGAGCAGGAATGATGGGAGGCAAGTAGGGAAGATGGGAGGCAAGCAGGGAAGATGGGAGGCAAGTAGGGATGATGGGAGGCAAGCAGGACTGGTGGGAGGCATGCAGGAATGGTGGGAGGCAAGTAGGGATGATGGGAGGCAAGCAGGAATGATGGGAGGCAAGTAGGGAAGATGGGAGGCAAGTAGGGAAGATGGGAGGCAAGTAGGGATGATGGGAGGCAAGTAGGAATGGTGGGAGGCAAGTAGGAATGGTGGGAGGCAAGCAGGGATGATGGGAGGCCAGCAGGGATGATGGGAGGCAAGCAGGACTGGTGGGAGGCAAGCAGGATTGATGGAAGGCCATGCAGGAATGGTGGGAGGCAAGCAGGGAAGATGGGAGGCAAGCAGGAATGGTGGGAGGCAAGCAGGGAAGATGGAAGGCAAGCAGGATTGATGGGAGGCAAGTAGGGATGATGGGAGGCAAGCAGGAATGGTGGAAGGCAAGCAGGGATGATGGGAGGCAAGCAGGAATGGTGGGAGGCAAGCAGGAATGGTGGGAGGCAAGCAGGGATGATGGGAGGCAAGTAAGGATGATGGGAGGCAAGCAGGGATGATGGGAGGCAAGCAGGGATGATGGGAGGCAAGTAGGGATGATGGGAGGCAAGCAGGGATGATGGAAGGCAAGTAGGAATGGTGGGAGGCAAGCAGGAATGATGGGAGGCAAGCAGGACTGGTGGGAGGCAAGCAGGGAAGATGGGAGGCAAGCAGGAATGGTGGGAGGCAAGCAGGGATGATGGGAGGCAAGCAGGGATGATGGGAGGCAAGCAGGAATGGTGGGAGGCAAGTAGGGATGATGGGAGGCCATGCAGGAATGGGGGGAGGCAAGCAGGGATGATGGGAGGCAAGCAGGACTGGTGGGAGGCAAGCAGGATTGATGGGAGGCCATGCAGGAATGGTGGGAGGCAAGCAGGGATGATGGGAGGCAAGCAGGGAAGATGGGAGGCCAGTAGGGAAGATGGGAGGCAAGCAGGATTGATGGGAGGCAAGCAGGGATGATGGGAGGCAAGCAGGGATGATGGGAGGCAAGCAGGAATGGTGGAAGGCAAGCAGGGATTATGGGAGGCAAGCAGGAATGGTGGGAGGCAAGCAGGGAAGATGGGAGGCAAGCAGGAATGGTGGGAGGCAAGCAGGAATGGTGGGAGGCCATGCAGGAATGGTGGGTGGCAAGCAGGAATGGTGGGAGGCCATGCAGGAATGGTGGGAGGCAAGCAGGGATGATGGGAGGCAAGCAGGACTGGTGGGAGGCAAGCAGGATTGATGGGAGGCAAGCAGGGAAGATGGGAGGCAAGTAGGGACGGTGGGAGGCCATGCAGGAATGGTGGGATGCAAGCAGGGATGATGGGATGCAAGCAGGAATGGTGGGAGGCAAGCAGGGATGATGGGAGGCAAGCAGGACTGGTGGGAGGCAAGCAGGGATGATGGGAGGCAAGCAGGACTGGTGGGAGGCAAGCAGGGAAGATGGGAGGCAAGTAGGGATGATGGGAGGCCATGCAGGAATGGTGGGATGCGCTGGGCAAGGGAGATTTTGCGTCCGCGGTGGGGCATTTCGCATGATAATATACGGGCAGGGGAATAATGCTGTTCACGTACGGATGGAGGGGAAGGATCGGCGGGGGGGTATGGGTACGCGGTAGCCTTGTTAAGTAAAGGATACGGGATTATGTTCTGGACCTGGACCATGCATGGAGCCAAGGGGATGCTGCTATCAAGAGCGTTGATGTGTGATGGGGGCAGTGGCAGTGACAGTTTTTTTTTTGAATCGTTTTTTGCACGAGACAGACACCGGTACGTTTCGGGGGGATGTGGTAGTGGCACTTTTTTGATAACAATACGGGGCGAGACCCACACACCATTCCACCCTTGGACGTTCCCCCACCCCACCTTCACTCCCACCCCATATCACCACCAATTAATATACACTACTGTACTCTATTACCACCCACCCACCCACCCACCCATCACAGGAGCGCGCGGCGGCCTCCCCCCAGGTGTCCCTGGACGCGCGGGCCTACGCCGGCATCCTTGGCGCTGCCGCCGCCTGCAACGACCGCCCTGCTGCCCACAAGCTCTACAAGGAGATGCGGGAATCTGGTCTTGTTCCGAGCACCTTCACGTTCAACACGATGATCAATCTGGAGGCGGAGGGCGCGAGCCCTGGGCGTGCATTTGCGCTGTTTAAAGACATGGGTGCTTTAGGAGTGGAGCCGAATCTGGTCACATTTAACACGCTGCTGAAGGCGTGCGTGGTGGCGGGGCGCCGGGAGATGGCGGCCGCGGTGGTGGCGGACATGAGAGCCCGCCATGGCATCGCGCCGGACATCTACACGCACAACACACTTCTCAAGGTGGGTGTATAGTGACCGCTACTGGACCGTAGAGTGTCCATAGAGTGATGAGCAGCGCTTCATGGGCGGCGGACGGATCCGTCGGTGATCTGCGGCGGCTAGACCAGGGACCTGCTTGAAAGGATAGTAGTATTACTTTTGGTACTTAAGCCCTCAGCAAATCGTTTTGAAGTGCCCAGCGTGGCTCCGGCCACCGGGCTGGCCTAAGTCGTTGTACCAGTGAACTTAGTTCTGCTGCTTACTTTAATCAGTAAAGCTCTAACAGTAACAGCCATGCAACCACATGCGTATGCGGGTGATGTCGGCTTGTCTCTTCTTGGACTAGGGTGAATTTTGATCATGAATATAACATAGAATTTTCGTCCCGACTGCTCTGCTGTACGCCCTTGCCCTGTGGATTGCTTGCCCCCCGTGCCCTTGCTGATTGCTTGCACCCCTTGTCCTCGCCGCAATACCCCCACCCACGCCACCCCACCCTGCCCACCCCTGCAGGCCCACGCGGACGCAGGCGATGTCCGCGCCGCATTTGACGTGCGCGACCAGATGTCCCTGGACGGCGTCGCCCCCAATGTGCGCACGTGGCACACCCTGATCCGAGCGTGCAGTGCCGTAGGTCTCGTCGACCGCGCGTTTGCCCTGCTGGATGAGATGGAATCGCTGAGGAAGGAGTACGACGAGCGGAGGCAGGGGTGGCGGGCTGTCGAGGAGCGGAAGCAAGGGGTGTCGGAGACG
>RPFO01000016.1:1140103-1362603 GCA_009746045.1 Mesostigma viride | reverse complement strand
GGAACCAGGAAGTCACGTGTACCCCGCAGTAATCCAACGTTGATGTCTACCCTCACCCTGTTGTTGTCAATCTCGCCATCTCACGCGTGCCGCAGATCGAGGCGCGCGCCGCCGTGCTCTGCCTCCTGCGCACGCTCAAGACGCGCTACCACGCAGGTACGGCACAGCCACGTTGTGACGACAGTGCCACCACGCAGGCGGGTGACGTAACAGAGACAGCGCTACCCCTTGGCACTTGTAGGCAGGCACGACATTGTCGCATGGCAACCATCATGCCAGCGCTACCATGCACAGGTGGGTGTGCCACAGAGCAGTCGTACGCGTCGCGGCGAAGGCAAATTCCATTATGCGCGCTCCCGCGCCAGTGCTAGTGCTATTGGTGCTATTTTGAGTCCACAAATTTTGTGGACCCGGAAGCCACAGCTGGCTATCCCCTTTAGACCGCACTAGCACCCATGAGACAGCATACTCGTACGTCGCTATGGGGAGCCTGAGCTGGTCTCAAATAGCTTGTGTTCTTGTCACCCAGGGAGTGTTCCCGTCACGTGCCTCCGATGGGCAGCCTAAGGCTTCACGCTGACTGTCGGCATGCCATCTGCCCCCTCCCAAGGCCAACGTTCCGTTTCCATCTCGTTGAGGACTTATGCTCGCATGACGCAGCCACGTGGGAATCAGTTAATTAGTATTCTTCGCAATAGGATGCGCTTCATCACACACATTGCCATAAGAGCTTAAGTGTTGTGACATAAGGGCCAAGGCCACACCAAGGCCGGGGGTACCCGGCGCCGAATCAACCCGAAACCACCACCTGCGCTCGAAATGTGGAAAGGACATCAGGGCCGAGGCCAGCACCGAGGCCAGTGACATTGGCATCACCAGCCGATGGCATAATGACACGGCATGCATGAAGGGTTAATGCTCCGCGGCTTCCCAACAGGGCGGCGCGACTTATTTATTATTTCATGGCATGCATGCAAAAAGAGCACTTTGTGAAGTGCCTTGTGCCATCGGCTGCCACGTCTGAGTTACTCAGAGCTCTCTGCGCAAAGGGACTCTGTTGTCTTTTGTGCCACATCTTTCCCGCTGTCAAGGCCAGCGCGCACGCGTCTTCGTCATCGTCGTCGTCATCATCATCATCATCATCATCATCATCATCATCATCATCATCATCATCATCATCATCATCATCATCATCATCATCATCATCATCATCATCATCATCATCATCATCATCATCATCATCATCATCATCATCATCATCATCATCATCATCATCATCATCATCATCATCATCATCATCATCATCATCATCATCATCATCATCATCATCATCATCATCATCTCCCGCCTACTACTACAGCATTCTGCCGTTGTCCCAAATATTTTCCGTCGTCTTGCACTAGTTTGGGGGGCCGTCATCATCATCATCATCACCGCCCTACATAATAAATGATACTGTCGTCTCATGTAATTGCATGCTGAAAGGTATGAGCATTCTCGGAACTTCCAGCTCGCTGATGCCTTGCATCCATCCCCCTCCCACTATTGCAGGCAAGGCCACCGTGAGCGACATGGTCATCATCACGGAGACGCGACAGGACGCGTCTGCGCCCGGCGCTTCCGTCGTGCGCGACGCCGTGGTCGAGCTGCTGAGTAAAGAGCTGGGCATCAAGGTGCAGACGGCGACAGTGCCCACTGGGACAACCAGCAAGCCCATCGCAGGCCATGCCTCGAACAAAACCATGACAAACAACGCCTCGAGTAAAGCTAGCTCGAGTGGAGCCCTGGTCTGTAGCTCCTCAGTGGCAGGTGCCACGGTGGTTAATTCTGCAACCGCGGATGCCGCGGCAAGCAATGTTGTCACCAAAGGCACGGCAGGCACCCAAGGGGCCAAAGGTAGCGGCCGGCGTGCTTCCTTCCATGGGGCCGCATCAGAGGGCGACGAGGTGGTGGCAACAGCTGCGGCCGTGGGTCGGCTGGTGGTACGCAAGGAGCACCTTTCGCGATGGCTCTTGAAGAAGCCCCGGGCGGGGTCAGAGGGCGGCGGGGCGCGGCGCGTGACTAGGAAATGAAGTTTTTACTAGATTTCATAAACTATTTTCCAAGCCCCGCCCTGATGCGTCACTGTTTCGAAGCGAATGAGACATTGCCATGTGGCGATGCGCGAGCGCACACTGCGTCTCAGCGGGAATGGGGAGCCAACTTTGTAATTGCAATCAGTGGGCAAATGTCGGTGATGATAGCATTAGGGCTGGGAAGCCTGGGTGGGAAGCACCCACGTCGTCGTGTATGCGGCAGATCCATGTTGTGATTTGGTCTCCAGGGCGAGCCGGCAAGGTCTGCCTTTGTAGTAGACATTTTGTGCATACTGTTTGTTGTCCCCACCGTCGCGTTGCTACAGTAACATGATGTTTTCTGGCATACGTAGGCGTTTGGATCACGCCGAACATTTGAAAGTGATGCCCTCCGGATTTTTGCCGTTGCCCCGTGTGTGCACAGTTCTTAGACGTTTGGCAACATGGCATGGCTAACGTAATGACTGACTTGCTATACCTTTTCAGTGGTTTTCTATTTGCGGGTATTTCCCGTAAATGGTGGGAGAGCGATGGCAGCAATGTTGCTCACCACTGGACACTCTCGGCCAGTTAGGCTTGAAACACACGCCCTGATCAAGCAATCTGTTTCCAGCCCCACCGTCTAGACCTGGCATCTAGTCGCTCTTCTCGTCAGCAGGCCACAATTTCAATGATCAATTCTACACATTTCCTTCTCCATTCATGTTCATCATCCTGAATGACTCGATAACAGCAGGCTCGAGCTACCATGGTCCGGATTCGAGGTCCCGATTTCTGGCCTGCGCTGGTTGTCTCCTTGATTAATTATTTAAATATAATTACATTATTAATTAATTAATTAATCTTGAACATAACTCCGTTGGGAGTACATGTAGCACTCCTCCTTTGCGGCCGTTTCGAGCCTGGAACATGATTCGTTGTCCACATCGTCGCGTCGCTGCAGCAACACGATGTTTTCTGGCATATATGCGCTGGTTGTCTCTTTGATATATACGCGGGCTTTTGGTTCCTGCCGCACATTTGAAAGTGCTGTCCTCCGGATTTTTGCCTTTGCACCGTGTGCAGTTCTTGGACGTTTGGAATCATGGCATGGCTAACGTAATGACTGACTTGCTATACCTTTTCAGTGGTTTCCCGTTTGCGGGTATTTCCTCGTAAATGGTGGGAGAGCGATCGCAGCAATGGTGCTTACCCTTAGACACTCCCGGCCAGTGGCTCGAAACACACGCCCTGATCAAGCAAGCTGTTTCCGGCCCCACCGTCTAGGTCATCTAGTCGCTCTACACGTAAGCCAGCCATAATTTCAACACACAAGGCTACACATTTCCATCACCATTCATATTCATATCATCCTGAACGACTCGAACACGCGGACAAGATAACGGCAGGCTCGAGCTACCATGGTCCGGATTCTCCCGATTTCTAGCTTGCCTGCGCTGGTTCAATGTCTCCGTGACAAAAGTTGGTGCGAGAGGTCCCCAGTTCGATTCCGGCCTGGATTCATTTGCAGATCGCGTTTTCCGCGGACCGGCACTGAACGCAAATGGTTTTCACCTTTGCGGCGTGCCAAATCAGAATATACGCTTGGCTGATCTTGATAGTACCGGCTACGCCCCCTTCTCAAGAAGGTTCCAGCCGTGTTCAGCCCGTCTCACGTTTCGAGACTGAACAAGTCTCGAGTGGACACGTGTGTAGTACTCCTACACACACAGATCTCGAATGATTTATCTAGTACCAAATCCGAAAGGCTTGCATCACTCCCCGGAAAGGAGAACTTTTGCGGATGACTGTAGGTGTCAGTTGGCGATGCCTTAGGATCAGGAGACGTCCGTCCTATAATCAGCAAAAGTTGGTGCGAGAGGTCCCCAGTTCGATTCCGGCCTGGATTCATTTGCAGATCACGTTTTCCGCGGACCGGCACGTACTGAACGCAAATGGTTTTCACCTTTGCGGCGTGCCAAATCAGAATGCAGCACATATCCCTGAGAAGGGGCATATACATTAAAAATTAAATTTAAAATTAAATTATACCATGCCTCCGTTGGGAGATCATGTAGCACATATTCCTTTATGGATGCGTGGAGTGTAGGGAGCCGCGTAAGCGAACTAACCTAACTCGATCTACTAGCTATCTAGAGCTCTAGTCTAGAAAAATCCTAACTACGCTACTCATCAAAACGCCGCCTCCTCTTGGGGGGAGGTGGCTTGCCCACAGGGGCTGGCGTGTGAGCGCCTTGACAATCTTCTGCCACCGCCTCTTGTTCTGCACGGCAGTCCAATTAAAGAAGGGAGAGAGAGTGGATGCGCGGTGTTCAAACTGCATGGGCTGGGACCACTAGCTAGGTCGGCCAGCAACATCTGGATGTACGTAGTTCCTGGTATGTTTTCCCAACCTTTTGGGAATGCCCTTGGGGCCAGGCCAGGTCAGAATGTGCCGCCCTGGCTGGCCAAGCCGCTGGGGGCCTGCCAAACCAAGGGCGGTGTCGACCTGGCTGGTGCGAGCAAGGTGTCCTACAAATGCTATCCTACGCTGCCTAATCTCGTCCGAAATACGCATATACATATGGCTTTAATAATACATTCTGGGCTACTTCCTGCAAAATTAAATTAAATTAAATTATAACATGCCTCCGTTGGGAGATCATGTAGCACATATTCCTTGATGGATGGGTGGGGTGGCCGGAAGGAGCCGCGTAATCGAACTAACCTAACTCTAATCTAGCTAGTCTAGAAAAGTCCTAACTGCCCTACTCATCAAAACGCCTCCTCCGCTTGGGGGGAGGTGGTTTGCCCACAGGGTCGGGCGTGTGAGCCTTGACAATCCTAGATTCCACCGCGTCTTGTTCTGCATGGCGGTCCAAAGAAGGGTCCGAGAGAGAGTGGATGCGGTATTCAAACTGGGCTGGGACCAGTAGGTCATCCAGCAACATCTGTACGTAGTTCGTGACATGTTTCCCTACCTTTTTGGCAATGCCCTTGGGGCCAGGCCAGGTCAGAATGTGCCGCCCTGGCTGGCCAAGCCGCTGGGGGCCTGCCAGACCAAGGGCGCCGGGCGGTGTCGACCTGGCTGGTGCGAGCAAGGTGTCCTACAAATGCTATCCTACCCTGTCTAATCTCGTCCGAAATACGAGGCATGCCCTGATACAAAGACTCTGATGACGGGCGCTTGGAAAACCCTACGTTCAGGACCTGTCGGAGCATCCTGTAAACTGCACATGCCGTCTAGCCTAGATGCCAGTGTGGGGGCCGTGAGTGTCCACGCAAGGGTACGGTGTAAACTACACCTGCTCTAGGAAGGTGCACCACGTACCATGATTTATCAGAGCTCTTCTCGTGTCGGAAAGGCCTGGTGCATGAAGTGGAAGGTCATCATGGCTAAACAATGGCTGTAGCCGGGGCGCATGGCTTCTCAGCAAGCTTCGCGGACTTCTCACCTTCCACCAGGTCGAAGTTCTTGCCGATGACGTTAAGGCTGCGCTTGTCGAGCTCGGCCTCCTCAATCGCGGAGGTCGAGCGTCTACTGCATGCTGGAGCTGTGCTGCGACGGCGGAGGTGGTGGAGGTGCTGTGTTGCTTGAGTGCTCATGTCCGCCCAGGTCTCAGTGGCCGGGCGGGATGTGAGCATCGCTAGCTGCATGGGCCAGCGGGGGCTGGCTTGGCGGCTATGTCCTTCACCGCCTGGGCGGTGAGGCCTGCGGTGTTTTGCAGGCACTCGATGGCCATGGCGGCGTTGTCCTTAAGGCGCTGGTCGATGTCACGGAGCTGGGCGGTGATGGCGACGGTGGTGGGGGTGGTGGCGGTGGAGGAGGCGAGGATCCTGGTCGAGCCGGAAAGCTCCTTTTCTGAGACCGCGTTTAGTCAGCTTTTAGGGTTGTCACTCACGATTTAGTAGCCTGAATCCTGTCACGGGCGTAACTTTTCCGATATTGCGTTTCAGCCGGAACCGATTATGCTGGAACCTTGTCTGATGTCTCCTTGGTACTGGCGGGTGCGCCTTGAGAATTAGAGGCATCGAATGCAAGTGACCTTCAACTGAATTTGGGGCTCATGCGCAAAAGTTCTGAGCGCTGCCGTGAGCCACTAGTCTGAGTCTTTGTTGTCTAATGGCCGGTATGCCTTGCATTTAAATTAAATTAAATTAAATTACAACATGCCTCCGTGGGGAGATCATGTAGCACATATTTCATGATGGATGGGATGGAGGAAGCCGCGTGATCGAAAGTTCTATCCTAACTCTATATCTAGAAAATCCTAACTACACTACTCATCAAAACGCCTCCTCCGCTTGGGGGGAGGGGGCTTGCCCACAGGGTCGGGCGTGTGCGCCTTGACAATCTTCTTCCACCGCGTCTTGTCCTGCATGGCAGTCCAAAGACGGGTGAGAGAGTGGCCTAGCATTTCTTTACCCTTATTATTACTTCATTATTATTATTAAGTACTTCAAGGCCCCCCCAATTACCGCACGTTTCAGCATAGCAAGGGTGTTTTGTAATTTATATTAGCTAGGTTGGTCGACGTACGGTAGCAGCTACCGTGATCGATCTATCCATTTGACAGTTGGACTCGGTAACCAACCGAGCGCCACTACATATAGGACGATCGAGTTCCACTGACTTCGCGAGATAATGCCCACAAACCAACCTAATAACAATTTTACGGTCCATACTGGGACCAAAGCACACACTGTCGTTTATTACAAAAATATACGTACTTACATCAAAGTGAAGGCACCCAAGTAAAAATAAACAAAGCCAACGCTAACAAGAGATACCACGACAAAATAACCACAGCCAGCATGGGACACTCGATCCACGCCGCGGGTAATGAAGTAAAACAGCCTAATAACCGTGCTGCGGTGCAAAGTCAGCCCGCATGCGGCGGAGTGCTCAAGATATCAGCCATAGCCCGGGTAATCGCTACCGAAAGGCGTTGGCGCCAGTACGATGTCCAGGTCCGCGCTGACCAACAAGGGGCCCGCTGGCCCTTCAGGTCCAGCTGGCCGTCCTCTCGGAGCCGGCAGCACTCCTTCATCAAAGAAGCCGGGGGTCAGGGTCCCCATGGCCCCGAAGATCAGAGCCCACAGATATTGGCTGGGAACACATTTAGAGGCACCGGTTTGGGAGATATAAAGGCCTCTTCCGGAGCCCGAGGGGTTTTAGGGGCATACCCAGGGTTAACCCACAATCCACATAATGCTCCCTTCTAAACAGATCACCTACCACATTATACACATTGGGTAACCAGCTGGTCCGACCGGCGCTACGTGGTACCCCTTTACCTAACGATATCCCCAATCATGATTGGTTGATAAAAACACCCATCTACCCGGTAATTGCTCGAACACTTTCCGCCTGAAAACGTCACAACAAACTAGGAAATTTTAATGAACGAAGTCCCTGGGCTTTGGATTTGCATGAGAGATAAACTAATAAACAAGCAAAGTAAATTAATTCATCAGTTTCATCTTGCCGGCCCTGGGGGGTTACGGCTCTGGGGGAAACAGCAAGCTGAAACGACAGAAAATCAGGGGATCTCCGTCACCGTGGTAAATAAGTACCCGACTGCCTTGAGCGGCTGCACGACGAAAAAACAAACAAAGTATTTTAAATAAAGAAAGAAAAGCCGGGGGCCCTACTTGGCTCCCAACAATCGATCCAGCGGTAACTCACTGAAAATTCGCAGAGGGCAGAAATGAAAGGCATGCTTTAATTAAACTATTTGAGTCATAACTACTACGAATGACGGGCGGTGTATATTCCCAGATCGACCCTCTCTCATGAACCTCAGTTGCGGGCTATTAACCCTGTCGGACCACCGGCGCGGAAATAAACTCAACTCAACTCAACTCAACTCCCCCTGTCAAATCAACTCAACTCAACTCCCCCTGTCAACTTCGTGCGTCGTGGGCAACAACAACAACAACAACATCGTGCGTCGTGGGCAACAACAACAACAACAACAACAACAACAACAACAACAACAACAACAACAACAACAACAACAACAACAACAACAACAACAACAACAACAACAACAACAACAACAACAACAACAACAACAACAACAACAACAACAACAACAACAACAACAACAACAACAACAACAACAACAACAACAACAACAACAACAACAACAACAACAACAACAACAACAACAACAACAACAACAACAACAACAACAACAACAACAACAACAACAACAAACAACAACAACAACAACAACAACAACAACAACAACAACAACAACAACAACAACAACAACAACAACAACAACAACAACAACAACAACAACAACAACAACAACAACAACAACAACAACAACAACAACAACAACAACAACAACAACAACAACAACAACAACAACAACAACAACAACAACAACAACAACAACAACAACAACAACAACAACAACAACAACAACAACAACAACAACAACAACAACAACAACAACAACAACAACAACAACAACAACAACAACAACAACAACAACAACAACAACAACAACAACAACAACAACAACAACAAC
This sequence comes from Mesostigma viride, assembly GCA_009746045.1. Classification (NCBI taxonomy): domain Eukaryota; kingdom Viridiplantae; phylum Streptophyta; class Mesostigmatophyceae; order Mesostigmatales; family Mesostigmataceae; genus Mesostigma; species Mesostigma viride. The sequence continues at coordinate 1,354,004 of RPFO01000016.1, read as the reverse complement.
AACAACAACAACAACAACAACAACAACAACAACAACAACAACTGTCGCGTCCGTGATCTATCACGTCCGCAATTCAGATTTTAGCGTAATTCTGACGTCCGCAGCCTTGTGCGGGTTGCTATACCGCGGCCCGGTACTGACGCCGCGGATCTCAGTTGTAATCACGCGTCCACTGAATCGTCGGCGGATCTTCTGAATTCGTCCAAGTGCGAGTGCGTTCGCATTTGCGGCAGTGGGCTAAGGGGGGATTTGGGCTACCGGTCGTCACCAGGGCAGTCCAGGCGCTGGCGCGCGCCACTAAGGCAGGCCAGGCATGTTGGGCTGGCTGCCGGGCCAGTGATCACGTGCTCTGCCAGGACTACAACGAGGGACACCAGACTTTGTGGAGAACGACCAGGGCTACACGTGAAACGTCGCGAACGGTCAGCACGCTTTGAGCAGCGGTGCCTGAGATGGCCGGCAATTTAGCCTGGTTAATTTCTGATTGCGGCAGCGCTTTTTAGTGTTGCAAAATATCTACAAGTTGTTTAGCTTGTGCTTGGACAGATTTGTTCATGAGATTTGGTTTGTGTCAGGCAAGCACCTGATCTAACGTTAAAAAGCGCATGCTAGATTTGCGGCACCTTGTTCAGTGTATTTTGGTCGTCACTGGCTGATGTCACGTTGGAAAGGTTAGCTTGCGCAGGTTAACCCTTAAATGGTGTCAACTGGAACCACCAGAACGGACTGAGTATGGGTATCTTAGTAAGTATGAGAGTATCTAGCCAAATAACATTTTCTGGCCCACCCTTGGAACCAAGGATGCTTTTATATCAAATAACTTTGGGGTCATGTCATTGGTCACATATCTATGCCCCACAGCTGCTATAAATAGCACCCCCCCCAAGGGGGTACGGTGCAGATGGGGTTCAAGAGATATATAATGCAATATGGACCATTTCTCAAAATCTGATGACCCTGGCCCTTTGAGGGGAGTTAAAGATAATCACAGGCATGCCATAGATGCATTCACAACATGACATGCCATAGAACTGCACAGGCTAGCTAGCATACAGCCCAAAATAGCTCAGACCGTTATAACGGGTGCAGTTATTTTGGGGTGTTTTGCTAGCACTACCGTATGGGCATTCAATTCCAACGTGGTACAAAACATCATAGATGGCCACACATGGATTCCCAAACACATTTCCAGCTTAAAAATCACAACAGCATGCTATACAACAAGTATAAAGCTTGTGCCAAGGCCCAAAACCAAGCGTAGAAGGGGTTCACAAGGAGCTACATTATCAATGCATCCAACACTCTATAAAGCAATTCCAATGATTGGCAATGATAGAAAAAACAAAAGAACTAACCTGGCTATGCTTCCATGCAAGCAGGCCCCGGCCATTCATGTTTCTTGCATGCACTATGGACGCACAAGCAGAAGGATAACTTGGGCCAGCAAACCAAGAAGCAATGCCTAGAGCTGGCCAGAAAACCACTTGTCTCGCTATGTCTGTGCAGGGAAAAGCATCCCCTTATCAAGCCCACCATGTTTTGAGACAATAACAAACGCTACTTCACTGGTTTCGTTGAAGCCTCAGCTAATAGCAATCAAATCTGGTCCAAAATCTGCGTGACATAGTGGTATTCCCCAACCATCACAAGCGAACGCGTACAAGCACTAAAGCAACAAAACGACAAGCAAAAACCATCGATTACATGTCTACAACTAGTTTATAAACGATAGGACGACTTGGTACTGTAATGTATAAACGCTAACATGTTAATACGTACCATGCAGGTCGAAACTGCAGATTACCTGCTGTGCGGGAGCCATCACTCCCACCTCACGGACACAGCCTCGAACCTTTCCTGGCCGTCATCGCTAATAAAACATGTCAAGAATAACGTAACAAGTTTATCCACGCGCAAATATATGGACGTTTGCTTCCGAACAACAGGTAGCATACGCACTGTCACCGCCTGGCCGCTGACAGGATCTGCTGCACCGATTAGAACCTAGAGACATACTTGCGCACATCCAGACGCTTCACGGCCAGAGATATAACCTTTCTAACAATCAAGGATAATGACTACAAATTTTGAGTTCGAAATTCCAAGCCATGCTCTCGTACCAGTCATTTGCCTGCACCGCCATAGCCGCGGACGTCAATTATTTTCACTCACGTCGGTCCCGTTTGACCATGGTACCCCCCCAACTTTGATTGAGTATATCTCCCTGGCCAGTTGTCCAAAGTACGGTCTGAATAGTGCTAGGCATAGAGTACGTCTAGATCTATCGATCCCCCCAGGTTTGACCGTTAAATTATTTTTGGCGCGGCGCCTGGTTCTGCCACAAACTCAGTCCGTTAGAGTGGTAGGACTTCAACTGGAGCCACGAAAACGGACTCAGTACCATTTAAGGGTTAAAAGGATGAACAGTCGGCCATTGTGGTCGTTGTTCGTTCAGTTTTCACTTCACAACGACGCAGTTGTCTTCATGTGATTAACTAGTAGAACAATCCGGCCGCAACCTCCGTGATGGTTGCGAGATTGTTTTCATGGGTCGAGGCGAGATAGGCATACAAGTTAAGCCTTTTTGGATTTGTCTCGAGGACAGTCGTCGCAGGGACTACCAGTATGGTAGATTCGCCTGGGCACTGTCGGTAGCTTAGGATGAGAGCGGTTGGCTGGGTGTTGGCATACATCCGGACAAGGCCAACTTCCGTATAAAGGAGAGCGGGTAGCGGATGTTCACGGTATTGGACATGCCGGACTTGTTTGCTCGAAGCTAGGCAGGCCAGGGGCTGGAATAAGCCAGTCTTTCTTGTTGATGAACATTGGTTTTGGCTAAAATGTATTCTCAATTTTATTTGTGAATAACCAAATCTTGTTAAGCGTTATGTCATAAAGGTCGGTAGGAACTGCTCTTGCAACGGGTGGCTGCCAGTGGGGCAGAGCCCACATATCATCTTCCGTAACTGAACGAACAACCTTGTTAGGAGTCAGGCCTACCGGCCTAGTGGTGGAAAGAGGTTATTGCTTAGCCTTTGATCAAAAGCATCTGAAGAGGTTAGGCTTTTCCCTGTAAAAAGCCATTGAAGGGGTTATTGCTAAGCCTTTAAAAGCATGCATGTCAGGGGTTATTGCTAAGCCTTTAAAAGCATGCATGTTAAGGTTGTTGCTGATCCTGGAAAAGCATCTTTGAGCAGCTGGATTTTTTTTTCTTTTTTTTGCTGCTGCCTGGAATGACGCCCTCTTTGGGCTTCCTTCTTTTGTGTGAGCTGCCTTTCTTTCACTTTTTGCTCTCACGTTGTTGTGAGCTAAATAGTGGGGGGGGAGGTGGCATATCTCACACATGATTACTGCTGATAGTGGATGCATTCCAAGTAGCGGTAATGACCAGTCCAGGATGATATGGCACGCAAACGCGACAGCTGTCGCGTCCGTGATCTATCACGTCCGCAATTCAGATTTTAGCGTAATTCTGACGTCCGCAGCCTTGTGCGGGTTGCTATACCGCGGCCCGGTACTGACGCCGCGGATCTCAGTTGTAATCACGCGTCCACTGAATCGTCGGCGGATCTTCTGAATTCGTCCAAGTGCGAGTGCGTTCGCATTTGCGGCAGTGGGCTAAGGGGGGATTTGGGCTACCGGTCGTCACCAGGGCAGTCCAGGCGCTGGCGCGCGCCACTAAGGCAGGCCAGGCATGTTGGGCTGGCTGCCGGGCCAGTGATCACGTGCTCTGCCAGGACTACAACGAGGGACACCAGACTTTGTGGAGAACGACCAGGGCTACACGTGAAACGTCGCGAACGGTCAGCACGCTTTGAGCAGCGGTGCCTGAGATGGCCGGCAATTTAGCCTGGTTAATTTCTGATTGCGGCAGCGCTTTTTAGTGTTGCAAAATATCTACAAGTTGTTTAGCTTGTGCTTGGACAGATTTGTTCATGAGATTTGGTTTGTGTCAGGCAAGCACCTGATCTAACGTTAAAAAGCGCATGCTAGATTTGCGGCACCTTGTTCAGTGTATTTTGGTCGTCACTGGCTGATGTCACGTTGGAAAGGTTAGCTTGCGCAGGTTAAAAGGATGAACAGTCGGCCATTGTGGTCGTTGTTCGTTCAGTTTTCACTTCACAACGACGCAGTTGTCTTCATGTGATTAACTAGTAGAACAATCCGGCCGCAACCTCCGTGATGGTTGCGAGATTGTTTTCATGGGTCGAGGCGAGATAGGCATACAAGTTAAGCCTTTTTGGATTTGTCTCGAGGACAGTCGTCGCAGGGACTACCAGTATGGTAGATTCGCCTGGGCACTGTCGGTAGCTTAGGATGAGAGCGGTTGGCTGGGTGTTGGCATACATCCGGACAAGGCCAACTTCCGTATAAAGGAGAGCGGGTAGCGGATGTTCACGGTATTGGACATGCCGGACTTGTTTGCTCGAAGCTAGGCAGGCCAGGGGCTGGAATAAGCCAGTCTTTCTTGTTGATGAACATTGGTTTTGGCTAAAATGTATTCTCAATTTTATTTGTGAATAACCAAATCTTGTTAAGCGTTATGTCATAAAGGTCGGTAGGAACTGCTCTTGCAACGGGTGGCTGCCAGTGGGGCAGAGCCCACATATCATCTTCCGTAGGTGGCATATCTCACACATGATTACTGCTGATAGTGGATGCATTCCAAGTAGCGGTAATGACCAGTCCAGGATGATATGGCACGCAAACGCGACACAACAACAACAACAACAACAACAACAACAACAACAACAACAACAACAACAACAACAACAACAACAACAACAACAACAACAACAACAACAACAACAACAACAACAACAACAACAACAACAACAACAACAACAACAACAACAACAACAACAACAACAACAACAACAACAACAACAAACAACAACAACAACAACAACAACAACAACAACAACAACAAACAACAACAACAACAACAACAACAACAACAACAACAACAACAACAACAACAACAACAACAACAACAACAACAACAACAACAACAACAACAACAACAACAACAACAACAACAACAACAACAACAACAACAACAACAACAACAACAACAACAACAACAACAACAACAACAACAACAACAACAACAACAACAACAACAACAACAACAACAACAACAACAACAACAACAACAACAACAACAACAACAACAACAACAACAACAACAACAACAACAACAACAACAACAACAACAACAACAACAACAACAACAACAACAACAACAACAACAACAACAACAACAACAACAACAACAACAACAACAACAACAACAACAACAACAACAACAACAACAACAACAACAACAACAACAACAACAACAACAACAACAACAACAACAACAACAACAACAACAACAACAACAACAACAACAACAACAACAACAACAACAACAACAACAACAACAACAACAACAACAACAACAACAACAACAACAACAACAACAACAACAACAACAACAACAACAAACAACAACAACAACAACAACAACAACAACAACAACAACAACAACAACAACAACAACAACAACAACAACAACAACAACAACAACAACAACAACAACAACAACAACAACAACAACAACAACAACAACAACAACAACAACAACAACAACAACAACAACAACAACAACAACAACAACAACAACAACAACAACAACAACAACAACAACAACAAACAACAACAACAACAACAACAACAACAACAACAACAACAACAACAACAACAACAACAACAACAACAACAACAACAACAACAACAACAACAACAACAACAACAACAACAACAACAACAACAACAACAACAACAACAACAACAACAACAACAACAACAACAACAACAACAACAACAACAACAACAACAACAACAACAACAACAACAACAACAACAACAACAACAACAACAACAACAACAACAACAACAACAACAACAACAACAACAACAACAACAACAACAACAACCACCAAGTTCAAAACCACGCACGCAGAACAAGACGTTGCATCTTTTGGGGAAGTCCTGGGCAGTGCCGGGCGGGCTTGGTCAGGCAATGAGTTGCGGTGTTGAGCTCAGTATTGATCATTTGAGTTCAGATCACAAAGAGACTACTTTATTGGTTGCTACTATTTTAAGAATTATATAATAATCTTCCCATTGGTTAATGTAAAATGTTTGCCCGTTAATTTTAGTACATATCAGCTCGTACAGTATCGTAGTTTCCATCTCCGCCTTCACCAGAGCGTGACAACAAGGCGACGATGTAACAACGCATCATGCGTCGAGCACGTGGCTGCAACGATGGCCAGGCTAGCACGGTCACCTCTAGTCGCGTCTGCAGGTCGCGTCACCGCGATGCCTTGATGGCTATTTTTGCAGCGAATTTGTTTGGGCTCGCTGAGGCGTCGCTGCATGTCATGTCGGCTGTCGACATGAACGATTACTGAGTCTCGAATTCGAGCGGGAAATATCTCCCAGTGCACGCGCCGCGCCTTGTCTTGCACGCGTGGCTCCGCAGTTCGCCGCGCAGTGCGCGCGTGGCACTGGTGACGTGGACGCCTCCCGGGATTTGCTGCCTATTGTCTGGTTTTTGTCCACCGACGCAAACGTCTCGCGGCGCCAAAACTGGGCCCGCCTGCACGGGTGCCCCCAGAAACGTTGAACGTGCAAGCTGGCAGTCATTCCTGGCGACCTTCGGCCATAGTCAAGCGTCCACGCCGTTGACGCATCCCACTGCTTGCCGTTGACGCATTCCACTGCAAGAAAGCGTAGGCTGCGTCGAATTTAGCTGGATTGAGACTCCGTCAGGCACTTCATCTGGGTATATCATGGCGCCGATGCTAGCACTGACTGCCGTGTCACAGATTTCCCAAGCGGTGACCTTGGCTGCGGGATTGGCATTCATTGGATCGCAGGCTTTCGGTGACCGCAAGGTGGGTCTCTGATTACTCTTGCCGATGAGGGCCTCTCAGAGCTGTCTTCTTCTTCTTCTTTTTTTCTTTACTCTTGATCGTGGTTGGAAATGTTCGCTGGTTGGTTTCAAGAATGAAATATTATTTTTAGGACCCACCCTTTGTGTACGAACGGGGTGCTAAGCGTGTCGTCAAATTAAAAATTGATTCTGCTGCTTCTTGCCTTGTTATTACGAGCAGGCGGAGTTTGAAGAAGCATGCCCGACGTGTCATGGCACTGGCAAGGAAGAATGCCATTGCACGCGCTGGTCCGATCTCGACGCCGGCTGTGGATCGTGCTCCGGAACCGGCAGGTCCGCCTGCAGGACGTGCTCAGGCGGTGGCAAGGCCATTCGCCTGCTCAGTAAAGTGCGATCCCAGGGAATCAACCGGCCGATGCGTTGATGGGCGTTGGGCGCGGCTTCACGGCTGATGAGCGAGGGAAAGCTGACGGATCCCTGTATAAATTTCTTATTGGAGCACCGTCGCACAAATTTTCGCCTTCTTTCCGCTGGAAGGTTTTGCAACCCTGAATGCGCTCTCCGCTCGCCGAAACGCCTTTTAAGAAGGGGTCGATGACACACCGGGACTTGTTGCCGATAGACAATTCCGATCCCGATAGGATCAGGGGTAAGGAAGCAAATCGGGCAACGTCCGCCGCTGTTGCGGTGACAACTGCTACCCCCTTCTGTAGTTAAAATGCAAATTTCACTGGCTTTCCACCAAGCTGCGACCTTGTCACCGATGGATGCTTTCTACCTAGTTTGGTTCCCCTGCACTGGACCCTGTTCCTTGATACTTTTACTCAGGGCCTTTGGCTGCCGTTAGCGGTTAGTGTGGACCAAGAAAGCAATCCATGAAAGCTGTGTATGCTGAGGCAAAAAGACACTGGTTTGACCAATGGACCAGTGCAATGCACTCTCAGGTGCTGGCTTTGCCTGGGACTGCCTCAAGTTGTTGATAAGAAGGCTTGTAGTTAAGGTTTGCCTTCACCTCCCAGCCACCCATCTGCATATCATCTGCTGGATGCTGGTTTCTTGTATATAGTTCTTCATTTTACATTTTTTTTATGAAATCTTCTAACTTGGACCAGTGATGCAACTCTTGCAAGTACTGGACTGAACATCAAAAGGGACAGCAGCTAGGCAGTAGACTGTGGGAGAGACCTGGCTGACACCTACAACGCCGGACATGTCAGCTTGTCGGGCAGGTGGTAGTTTCGACTACGGCCAATAGAAAAGGGCAAAATTCATGCTAGAGCTGCCCTGTGGTGACAAAATCTATTACTTATTTGAGTCGGACAACTATTCCTTGGATGCAATGCGTTCCAACTCTGTGTGAGGACTATGCCAGACGTCTGAGACCAGAGACGCGAAGACTGTGGGAGTCGCGTGGCTATGTGAAGGATGATCTGTGAGTAGGGAGACACATGGTGAACAAGGCAATGAAAAGGTATATAGAGAATAAATGCTGGTTTGTCTCCTTGATAGAGAATTAACAGAACATATAAAGAAAAAAAAGTACATGTTTCCCTAAAGAATAATTGAAACAAATCGTTGGTCTTGTACCCTTGAATAATTGCTTTAGTGCAAGTAAAGAGCCTACAATTAACGTGATGTATGAAGGAGACAACCAGCGCAGGCCAGAAATCGGGAGAATCCGGACCATGGTAGCTCGAGCCTGCCGTCATCTTGTCCGCAGTGGAGTCGTTCAGGATGATGAATATGAATGGAGATTAATTAATTAATTAATCAATTAGTTAGACTCGTGCTCCCGTTGATGAATATGAATGAAGATGGAAATGTGTAGCCTTGTGCGTTGAAATTATGGCTGGCTTACGTGTAGAGGCCACCGCTGCCGCGCCTGCTCGACAGGACGGAGGTCCCGTTCCGCGACCGCTTCAAGCTGTTGGGGAGTTGGCTTTCTGACACTGCCGACGATGTGGACACCCGCATCGGCGCGCCTTGCCTGGGCCAAGCTCCGTTCGCTCAAAAACTACTGGCGCTCGAAGGGCCTGGGCGAGCACTGCAAGCGCATGCTCTTCAAGGTCCTCGTCCTCACGGTGCTCACATATGGCGCCGAGGCGTGGACCATCCCACCCAAACTGGCAGCTAGGCTAGACGGCACGGTTTACAGGATGCTCCGACAGGTCCTTAACGTAGGGTTTTCCGAGCGTCCGTCATCAGAGTCTTTGTATCATGGCATGCCTCGTATTTCGGACGAGATTAGACAGCGTAGGATAGCATTTGTAGGACACCTTGCTCGCACCAGCCAGGTCGACACCGCCCTTGGCCTGGCCGGCCCCCAGCGGCTTCCGGCCAGCCAGGGCGACACATTCTGACCTGGCCTGGCCCCGAGGGCATTCCCAAAAGGGTTGGGAAACCTGTCACGAACTACATCCAGATGTTGCTGGACCGGACCTAAGTACTGGTCCCAGCCCAGTTTGAGCACCGCATCCACTCTCTCTCCCGTCTTTGGACTGCCATGCAGGACAAGACGCGGTGGAAGAAGATTGTCAAGGCGCACACGCCCGACCCTGTGGGCAAGCCCCCTCCCCCCAAGCGGAGGAGGCGTTTTGATGAGTAGTGTAGTTAGAATTTTCTAGATAGCTTAGAGTTAGGATAGTTCGATCACGCGGCTTCCTCCACCCCATCCATCATGGAATATGTGCTACATGATCTCCCCACGGAGGCATGTTATTCTGATCAGACACTCCGCAAAGGTGAAAACCTTTGCGTTCAGTGCCAGGCCGCGGAAAACGCGGAAAACGCGATCTGCAAATGAATCCGACCGGAATCGAACTGGGGACCTCTCGCACCAATTTTGCTGACTATAGGACGGACGTCTCCGGTTACCATGGCATCGCCAACTTACACCTACAGTCATCCGCAAAAGTTCTCCTGTCCGGGGAGTGATGCAAGCCTTTCGGATTTGGTACTAGATAAATCACTCGAGATCTGTGTGTAGGAGTACTACACACGTGCATGTTATAATTTAATTTAATTTAATTTACGTGTAGAGCGACTAGATGACCTAGACGGTGGGGCCGGAAACAGCTTGCTTGATCAGGCATGTGTTTCGGGCCACTGGCCGGGAGTGTCTGAGTGGTGAGCACCATTGCTGTGATCGCTCTCCCACCATTTACGAGGAAATACCCGCAAATGGAACACCACTGAAAAGGTCTAGCTAGTCATTACGTTAGCCATGCCATGATTCCAAACGTCCAAGAACGCGATTAAATTAAAGTAAAATTAAATTAAATTATAACACGCCTCCGTTGGGAGATCATGTAGCACATATTCCTTGATGGATGGGTGGGGTGGAAGGAACCGCGTAATCGAACTAACCTAACTCTAATCTATAGCTAGTCTAGAAAAGTCCTAACTACCCTACTCATCAAAACGCCTCCTCCGCTTGGGGGGAGGGGGCTTGCCCACAGGGTCGGGCGTGTGCGCCTTGACAATCCTCTTCCACCGCGTCTTGTTCTGCATGGCGGTCCAAAGAAGGGAGAGAGAGTGGATTAAAATTAAATTAAATTAAATTAAATTAAATTATAACATGCCTCCGTGGGGAGGTCATGTAGCACATATTTCATGATGGATGGGGTGGAGGAAGCCGCGTGATCGAACTATCCTAACTCTATCTAGAAAATCCTAACTACACTACTCATCAAAACGCCTCCTCCGCTTGGGGGGAGGTGGCTTGCCCACAGGGTCGGGCGTGTGTGCCTTGACAATCTTCTTCCACCGCGTCTTGTCCTGCATGGCAGTCCAAAGACGGGAGAGAGAGTGGATGCGGTGCTCAAACTGGGCTGGGACCACGAGGTCGTCCAGCAGCATCTGAACGTAGTTGGTGACAGGTTTCCCTACCCTTTTGGGAATGTCCTTGGGGCCAGGCCAGGTCAGAATGTGCCACCCTGGCTGTCCAAGCCGCTAGCTGGGGGCCGGCCAGACCGAGAGAGAGTGGATGCGGTATTCAAACTGGGCTGGGACCAGTAGGTCATCCAGCAACATCTGTACGTAGTTCGTGACATGTTTCCCTACCTTTTTGGCAATGCCCTTGGGGCCAGGCCAGGTCAGAATGTGCCGCCCTGGCTGGCCAAGCCGCTGGGGGCCGGCCAGACCAAGGGCGGTGTCGACGTCTGGCTGGTGCGAGCAAGGTGTCCTACAAATGCTATCCTACGCTGTCTAATCTCGTCCGAAATACGAGGCATGCCCTGATACAAAGACTCTGATGACGGGCGCTTGGAAATCCCTACGTTAAGGACCTGTCGGAGCATCCTGTAAACTGTGCCGTCTAGCCTAGATGCCAGTGTGGGGGTGAGTGCCCCACGCCTCGGCGCCATACGTGAGCACCGTGAGGACGAGGACCTTGAAGAGCATGCGCTTGCGATGTTCGCCCAGGCCCTTGGAGCGCCAGTAGGTGTTGAGCGAACGGAGCCTAGCCCAGGCCAGGCCGGCCGATGCGGTTGTCCACATCGTCGGCTGTGTCAGGAAGCCAGCTCCCTAACAGTTTGAAGCGGTCGCGGAACGGGACCGTCGTCCCGTCGAGCAGGCGCGGCAGCGGCGGTGGACTGGAGGCCCCAATCACCATCGCCTCAGTTTTGACACTAATCTAGCTCCAACCTCACCGCCCTCGCCTCCAGGCCCAGACAGTCCAGCCAGGTCTGAATGTCCTCGGGGCCGCGCGCGATGAGGGTGGTGTCATCCGCATAAATCAGGTCGGCCAGGCGGTAGCTAGGCTCCACCCCGCCGTGCTCTTTCTCGTTAAGGATGTCCAAGCCTGGCTCGAACCCCTTAAGAGCAGTAAATCGCGCACGTGCTCGGCGCATGACGTGATCCACGACAATAATGAACAGGTATGGGGACAGCACGAGCCACGAGCCACGAGCCACGAGCCACGAGATAGCCATGGCTGACGGCGGCGCTCATAACTTTCACGTTTGAGCACCAAATTTAGCCGTGAATATCACAATCGATGCGTCTTTCTACGACGCACATGCTGATATAATTTCCCAAAGCTATTACGCAATATACGATGAGCAAACGCCCATCGACGCAACGCAGCCTGGCGGCTGCGCTCGGCAATGAAAATACGCCTGCAGCTCCGGCTGCCGCTTCGCCCACCGGCCCAGAAGGCAGCGGCGCCACTAGCCAAGCTCTAGTGATCGTCCAGCCCCCTGCTGCGCCCGCTTCGCCAGCAGCGTCGCCCGAACCCAAGCGCAGTCGCCCTGACGGGCTGCTGGACGAGTACGACTTTGACGCCAGCCAGCCCGGCTTTTTTGACAAGCTCACACCCGAACGCATCCTGGGCTACGTGTTTTTCGGGACGCGTGCCTCTCTTATAGAACTATGCAAGCAGCTTTCCCACCAAGGTCGCCTTGTCGATGCCTCCCTTCACAGGCGCGATTTCGACAGGGCCGTCCCCAACGCCCGCCGCCCCCACATTCAGCCATTCGCCCTCTTTTCCCTCCTTGGACGCTCCATCGAGGAGCTTTGGCCCCCAAAGCCCCTCACCACCACCCTAACCGAAGCCTCCATCCGCTCACTCCTCAAGGAGGCCCTCGAGCAGCACGTGGCCCCCATCGCTGCAGATGTGGCGGCCATGGGCAGCACGTTGGCTGCCGAGCTCCCCCTCCTCTCCACCATTTCCACCGCCACCTCCACCCTCCTCGCCTCCTCCACCGCCGCCATCCCCTCCTCCGACTCCATCACCGCCCAGCTCCGCGACATCGACCAGCGCCTCAAGGATAATGCAATCGCTATCGAGGTCTTGCAGAACACAGCAGCCCTCACCGCCCAGGAAGGACATTGCCGCCAAGCCAGCCTCGGCTGGCCCGGCCGGCGATGCTCCTCCCATCACGACCTGGGCGGACATGCTTAAGCAACATACCACCTCCACCACCTCCGCCGTCGCAGCCCAGCTCCAGCGGCAGACGCTTGACCTCCGCGAGGAGGCCGAGCTCGCCAAGCGCAGCCTCAACGCCATACTCAAGAACTTGGACATGGAAGAAGGTGAGAATTCCGAGAAGCTTGCACGTGCGTTTGAGAGCAAAATCCTTGCACGCATGGGCCTTCTTGGTGAGATCAAGCTGACCGCCCACCGCCTCCCCCGCGCGCGGGGTAAGGCAGGGGCGCCTCCGCTTCTTCTCATCTTTGATAGCCCAGCGGACAAGATTTCGTTTCTCAGACGCCGCAAGCGGCTCGCGAATACTCCCTTCACCGTGGACGACGACTCAGGACCCTGGCACAGCAACAACGGCGACGGGAGCTATGGCCGACCTACATCCAGCTCCGGCAGACCAAGGCGGGCCAGCCGGTGTACTGGAAGGGGGCGGCCATCTACGTCGGCCACAAGCCCTGGCAAGCGACCCCCTCGACCACCGCGGCCCCAGCAACTCCAGCCCCAGCCTAGGGGAATACAGCAGTAGTGTAGACGGACTAGTTAGACAGTGGCCTTGTACATGCCCGCCTACTACAGGCACTATACCAGCTTAGGCCTAGCCTTTTTAGTCATGTACATGTGTGCCTATGATGAGCCACACTCCAGACGATGCCTAGTTTTATTTAGTAATGCTGTGCCCATGCAGAGTGAGCTGCTCTCTGCTGAGATGCCACGCTCTAGTTTTTGTATAGCCATGATGATCTTCCCCCTCACAGGCTGCCATGCTCCCCCCTTACCCGGGCATAGCGTGATAGACCATGAGGGTGCGGGTGCCCTGGTGCACCTAGAGCAGGGGTAGCTTACATTCCCACCCTTGCATGAAGTAGCCTAGAATGTACCCCATACTCCGTCAAGTGTATCCATTTGGATACACTTGCACCCCCCGCCACGTGGCAAAATATTGCGCGAGCGCCGCGCCATCGGGTACGGATGTTAGTGGTCAGGCAACTCGGGACAGACCCAATGTGAACGTAAATGCATAGGTTGGTGGGATAATTGCGCCATAGCCACCTAAATACCACGTTGCCAGGCTGTGCATCACGTGACTTTTGCTAACATTTTTGACCGTTGCGCGCGCGGATAGCGAGATATGGCTGTCAACGTGCCATTTGGTGGAAATTTGGGGTTCCGCAGCTTGAAATGGGTCAGATGATGACCCCTGAACGATGATGCATTATGTTGGTTCGTCAAGAATTATCAGATTCACGGAACTGTGAAAATACGCAGTGGTTATTATCTCTGTCTTGGTCGCCACCATCAGAAGAGACGTCCCGTTTGGTATCGCCGGTTTCTTTTTGGTTTCTTGGTAGCTTCTTTCCCCCTGGGCCTTACATTGTTTTACGGAAGTCCGCAGGCACCATCTGCTGGGAACGTCGACGCGTTAGACGTCATCTTTGCATAGATAAATCAACATGGTTATCATGACGGATGCATGGATAGAGCGGATATGGCTGCCTGTGCCACTAGCATCAGTATCCGGGACGTATGAGCATGTCGGCCAGCGGAACCCGGCCAGGTCGTGATCGAGGCAGGTGCGGCGATTCGTTTCCGTGTTGGTTGCATGGAAACTCGTACGTTCATGCATGTCTGATGGTGGATATATTAGTGGTAATTGCAACTGCCTTCCATGCCTGCTCAAGGAGGGGTATTAGCCATTATGTTGCACAGTTTGTGGCATTTCTTGGGGGGATACCGTTCAGTGAGTGTCAGGTGGCTTCATATTTGTATTCCAGCATATTTGGCAGTCTATTGTGGTCAATTATATTGCATCATTGTATGGCATGGCATAGTTGGCTGTTTGCGCGCGCGTAAGCCACACACGTAAACGCGGGCATGGTATGGGTCAAATGGGCTATCCGGGTAGTTTTACCAAAGGAAAGCACCATTGGACTATCCAACTAAATTGTCCAATGTTGGGTTTGAGGTTTCTGACCCTCCCCTCAGTAGAAGGGGGGGGGGTATACTTTTTCTTGGCACAAAATGATCGTCTTTTGGCTCACTTTGACTGAAGGTATCATCCAAAGGACTAATTAGACTCATGATATTATTGCATATTATGAAAGCCCTTGAAGTGTAGATACTCCTAGCATCTTGGTTGGGGGTATTTGGAGTTGTGGTCTATGAGTTATGATTTTTGGCAATTTTAGGGGTCTGAAAGTGCCAAAAATGGCCTGACGGAGTATGGGTTAAAAGCCATATGCCCCTTCTCAGGGCTATGTGCTACATCTACTCCCAACGGAGTGATGTTGATAATTAATTAATTAATTAATGGGGACAGGACACAACCTTGCCACACCCCGTGGTGAAGGGGGAATGGTGGGGTGGTGCCTTCCGCAGTCCGCACTACTGCCGAAGAACGCGATGTATAATCTAAAATTTACGTCGCAAGTTTT
This sequence comes from Mesostigma viride, assembly GCA_009746045.1. Taxonomy (NCBI): domain Eukaryota; kingdom Viridiplantae; phylum Streptophyta; class Mesostigmatophyceae; order Mesostigmatales; family Mesostigmataceae; genus Mesostigma; species Mesostigma viride. The sequence continues at coordinate 1,338,703 of RPFO01000016.1, read as the reverse complement.
TCCGGGCCGGCTTCGCCCACCTCCACCCACCCAGCAAGGAACATGTGCTACATGATCTCCCCACGGAGTCATGTTATGATTAAATTTAATTTAACTATACTATTCCGTGATTATTCAGCCCCACTGATGCCTCTCTCGAAACTCGTCTGCCATGCGTTGAATGCTCTTCTCCCCGAAGCCAATGCATTATGGGTGGAGGTGCTGTCGAATGCCGGGTATGAATGCGCTGGTAGTTGGATCGTTATAGACTCAGCCCAAGTACGCCTACGCCTTGCCACCCTTAGCCGTTCAGTAAGACAGCCGCAGAGAAGCGTATACCTATGCCCATAGCCACCTATGATTTCACCACTCTATATACCACACAAGATTTGCACGATTTGAAAGCTCGTTTAGATAGCCTCCTTACCCGTCTGTATGCACGTAGGCCTCACGGGCGCAACCACCTGCACGTGCGTGTTTCTCAGACCAAGCCCACGGCAACGTGGCTCTCAGGGATTGCGGCAGGTGCTATCGTGCGGGATGCTTATAAGTATATTATCACGAAGGCTGACCTTGTTCATTGGATCTCTTATCTTGTTGATAACACCTTCATTTGTTTTGCGGGCAATGTATACCAACAAGCTATCGGCATCCCTATGGGCACTAACTGTGCCGGGCTCCTTAATTAATTAATTAATTAGGAACATAACTCCGTTTACATCCCTACCCTTGCAGGAAGCAGCTTAGGATGTATGATAGGCCATATGCCCCCTCTCAAGGGCTATGTGCTACATATACTCCCAACGGAGTTATGTTACAATTCAATTCAATTCAATAACTCCGTTGGGAGTATATGTAGCACATAGCCCTGAGAAGGGGCATATGAGCCTATAATACATTCTAAGCTACTTCCTGCAAGGGTGGGAATGTAAACAACACTTGCTCTAGGTGCACCAGGGCACCCGCACCCTCATGGTCTATCACGCTATGCCCGGGTAAGGGGGGAGCATGCCTGTGAGGGCCTGAGGGGGAAGATCATCATGGCTATACAAGAGCTATGGCATGGCTTCTCAGCAGAGAGTGACTCCCTGCATGGGCACAACATTACTAAATAAGGCTAGGCATCGTCTGGAGTGTGGCACATCATAGGCACACATGTACATGACTAAAAAGGCTAGGCCTAAGCTGGTATAGTGCCTGTACATAGTAGGCGGGCATGTACAAGGCCACTGTCTAACTAGTCTACACTACTGCTGTATTCCCCTAGGCTGGGGCTGGAGTTGCTGGGGCCGCGGTGGTCGAGGGGGTCGCTTGCCAGGGCTTGTGGCCGACGTAGATGGCCGCCCCCTTCCAGTACACCGGCTGGCCCGCCTTGGTCTGCCGGAGCTGGAGGTAGGTCGGCCATAGCTCCCGTCGCCGTTGTTGCTGTGCCAGGGTCAAGTCGTCGTCAAGGGTGAAGAGAGTCTTCTCGAGCCGCTTGCGGCGTCTGAGAAAAGAAATCTTGTCCGCCGGGGTCTTAAAGGTGAGAAGGAGCGGGGGCGGCCCGGCCTTACCCCGCGCGCGGGGATCGAAGGCGGTGGGCGGCCAGCTCGATCTCACCAGTAAGGCCCATGCGATCAAGGATTTCTCTCTCAAAAGCACGCGCAAGCTTCTCGGAATTCTCACCTTCCTCCATCTTGAGATTCTTGACAATGACGTTGAGGCTGCGCTTGGCGAGCTCGGCCTCCTCGCGGAGGTCAAGCGTCTGCCGCTGGAGCTGCCGCTGCGACGGCGGAGGTGGTGGAGGTCAGTGGTATGTTGCTTAAGCATGTCCGCCCAGGTCGTGATGGGAGGAGCATCGCCGGCCAGGCCAGCCGGGGCTGGCATGGCGGCAATGTCCTTCACTGCCTGGGCGGTGAGGCCTGCTGTGTTCTGCAAGACCTCGATAGCGATTGCATTATCCTTGAGGCGCTGGTCGATGTCGCGGAGCTGCATGGGCGGTGATGGAGTCGGTGGAGGCGGAGGGGGGGGGGGGTGGAGGCGAGGAGGGTGGCGGTGGCGGTGGGGATGGTGGGAAGCTCAGCAGCCAGCGTGCCGCCAAGTGCCGCCACATCTGCGGCAAGAGGGGTCACGTGCTGCTCGAAAGCTTCCTTGAGGAGGGTGCGGATGGTGGCTTCGGTGGCCGGGAAGGTGGGGGGGGCGGGGGGGAAGCCCAGATCGCGGATTCGGAGCGTCCAACAAGGGAGCAGAGGGCGAAGCGTTGAAGCTTGGGGCGACTCATGCGGGGAAGGACTGGGAGAGCCTCGGCGGGGTCGACAAGCTGGCCATTACCAGGCCAGCGGCCGCGGTTGTGGGACGTGAGGTACACGCACAGGGTTCAGAAGCGAGGCGTGATTGCCGGAAAACACGTCGTCCATGAACCAACTGGGGCTGCGTTGCCAGAAGCCGGAGCTGTTGACGTCAAAGGAGGTCTCTTCCCAGGGCGGCTCAGCAGAGCGACTGCGCTTGGGGTCAGGCGAGGCAGATGGCGAGGCAAGCCCGGGAGGCTGGGCGAGCACCAGTGCACGACTAGTGTCACCGTTGCCATCTGGGCCGGTGGGCGAAGCTGCAGCCGAAGCTGCAGACGTATTATCATTGCCGAGCGCAGCCGCCAGGCTGCGTTGCGTTGAGAGGCGTTTGCTCATCGTATATTGCGTAATGGCTTCGGAAAATTACATCAGCATGTGCGTCGTAGGAAGACGCATCGATTGTGATATTCACGGCTAAATTCGGTGCTCAAACGTGAAAGTTATGAGCTCCGCCGTCAGCCATGGCTACCTCGTGGCTCGTGGCTCGTGGTACATGCCGGGCTCCTTGCAAACCTCTATCTATACACTTATGAGCTTGCATTCATGGAGAATCTCATTGCCACACATGTCGATACATTGATGATGTCATTGCTTTCGACAACCCTGATTTCGCAACCCATTTGTACATCACCGCTGGTCTGCCTGGCATCTACCCGCAAGCGTCCCTCACATTAAAGCTCACGTCGGAGGATACTCATTGCAATTACCTCGATCTTAACATTACCCATGACAAGAAGGGCTGGCGTACGCGGCTGTCTATGATAAGCGCAAGGATCCTAAATACCAGCAAATTCCTTTTATTCGTTACCCCGATATTCACAGTCTCCTTTCCCACACAGCAAAATATGGTGTTGTTCTTTCTCAGTTACATCGTTTTTCACGTCTTTGTTCTTATCGTGTGGATTTCATCACGCCTCTTGTTGAACTCTTGCATCGTTTATTGGTCAAAGACTATGCCCAAGACATTATGCTCCGTCAAGCTCGGTGTTTTTTGCGACGTCACCCACATCTGTTCCGGGTGCTGCCCCTTGGCACAAGCTCTACAAACAGGTCGTGGACCGGCTGGATCGCATAGTATCTCCGCACATCTGAACCCTGTGATGCCAGATCTCCTTTGCGGCCGTTCCGAGCTTGGCACTGGATTCGTTGTCCACATCGTCGCGTCGCTGCAGCAACACGATGTTTTCTGGCATACGCGAGCTTTTGGTTCCCGCCGCACATTTGAAAGTGCTGTCCTCCGGCTTTTTGCCTTTGCACCGTGTGCAGTTCTTGGACGTTTGCAATCATGGCATGGCTAACGTGATGACTGACTAGCTAGACCTTTTCAGTGGTTTTCCATTTGCGGGTATTTCCTCGTAAATGGTGGGAGAGCAATCGCAGCAATGGTGCTCACCACTAGACACTCCCGGCCAGTTAGGCTAGAAACACAAGCCCTGATCAAGCATGCTGTTTCCGGCCCCACCGTCTAGGTCATCTAGTCGCTCTACACGTAAGCCAGCCATAATTTCAATGCACAATTAGGATACACATTTCCATCACCATTCATCTTGACATCTTCATCATCCTGAACGACTCGAACACGCGGACAAGATAACGGCAGGCTCGAGCTACCATGGTCCGGATTCTCCCGATTTCTGGCCTGCGCTCGGCTGGTTGTCTCCTTGATACTATTCCGTGAGACAGCTATTCCAATTAAGTGAGTCATCGCGTCAAGTAAAAAACAGCGGGCTAAGCAGGGGGGGTGTCCAAAAACAAGAAAATTTACACGACGCTGGATTCGAGTAGATCTCGCGAAAACTTGAGCATGTTTTCCACTGGTCGCAACCCCAGGGGGTCTCTAGGTTAGAAGTTACAGAGCCTCAAAAACCGGTAGGTAGGTAGGGTGCCGGGCCGATATGGGTTTTTTACAACAAAACACTTGGATTTCTGCTAGCTCCCTGTATCAACTGAGGAGACAACCAGCGCAGGCCAGAAATCGGGAGAATCCAGACCATGGTAGCTCGAGCCTGCCGTTATCTTGTCCCTAGCTCCCTGAGGAGGGGGGACATCCCCCCCTAAAATCGTACAGGAGCGTACTCCAGAGTTTGGCCTACCGCGCCGCCCGGCGCCAGCCAAAGTGAAAAGTGCTGGAGTGCACTCAGTCTGTCAAAAAGCTGCGCCGGACCGACTTGGGAGTGTGCTACGTGCTACGTGGCTTGTACGACACGTGGCACTTTTTGTAGAATCTCTTAGTAGAAGCTCTTAGTAAGCGATAGTACTAGCATATTCTCCAAGTAGAAGAATGACGTCAAGCCGGCGGAAATTCGATGCCTATTGCCTGACGCCAGGTCCGGTGTCAGAATCAACAACAACAACCTGACACCTGCCTGAAAGTCGATACGTATTCCTAGAATCAACCAATACTTGGTAAGTTCTCAGCGTAAGTTGTAAGTACAGCAGGGCCGAAGCGGACACCTGCACTTTAAAATCAAACGCCTGACCGAGCTAGCGGGATCACCAGAGCGCACTAGCGCACTCCTTTCCTAAAACCAGGCGCCGGACCGCCAAAAGGAGTTAGCTCCACAAACTTTTTCTTCGCGCCGCCCTAAAATTTTCGACTGGAGTACACTCCGTCGCAAAAATTCTGCCGCCGGACACATTTTTGGAGTCCGCTCCACGTTTGGAGGTGCGGCCGCGCCGGACACACGAGTGAGTGTGCTGTTTTGGCTGGATGTCCCCCCTCCTGCTCCCTGTATGGTCGGAATTTTGAAACGGTTTGACGGACAAACTGACAGCACTTGGAGAGCTGAACCCAAATCTGCAGTCAAAATTTTGGCAGGGACCATAGAGGGGGGGGCGTTGCCCGCAAGATGGTGCTGCCCCTAGGCACGGAAGTATGCTGCCGTCTGCCACCACTACAAGGCTTCGGTTATCCAGCGCCGAGCCGTGCCAGTATCGCGTCGCGCCGGCCAATGACCCATTTTAGAAAACCGGAATTTTCCCATACACCAATATGCTCAAACGGTAGAGCTCGCGGAGCTGATCATTTTGCTCCCTAGGTCGACCCCTATAACCCTTGCGGGGACCTCAGGGTTTTGCTAGGTAGGTAGGGTCCAAGGGCCAACTTTTGGAAATTTTCAGCGTATGTGTCTGATATTTTGTTTCGGACACCCCCCCTGGGCTAAGTGAGACACTATTCGTGCAACTAATCGATCTGCAAGCACATGCAGTGCGCGGACCGGACCTGAGATCAATAGCATGAGATCCCCTGACCCCGGCTGCTGACCCCGGTAACTACCGGGGTGTCTGCCTCCAGAGCGCCGCGCTGAAGGTCTTCATGCGCATGATGCTGCACAGGCTCCGCGCCGCGCTGGACCCACACCTGGGTGAGTCTCAGATGGGTTTCCGTAGTGGTCGTAACACTGTCATGGCTGTGTTTGTCGCGCGCCGGTTGATGGAGGAGGTGCGTCGCCTTCCCCCTGACAGTTTGCCGCTGGTCCTCATTTTTGTTGACTATATCAAGGCCTTTGACACGGTCCTCTGGGAGGCTCTTTGGGCCATCCTAGCTCTGGACCGCGTGCCACCAGCGTTTATTGCTGCCATTCGCCGACTGTATGAGGGCTCACAGGCAGTAGTGCGGACTGCGGAAGGCACCACCCCACCATTCCCCCTTCACCACGGGGTGTGGCAAGGTTGTGTCCTGTCTCCATACCTGTTCATATTGTCGTGGACCACGTCATGCGCCAGGCACGTGCGCGCTTTACTGCTCTTAAGGGGTTCGAGCCAGGCTTGGACATCCTTAACGAGCGTGGGCACGGCGGGGTTAGCACGGGTTACCGCCTGGCTGACCTGATTTATGCGGACGACACCACCCTCATCGCGCGCCCCGAGCACATTCAGACCTGGCTGGACTGTCTGGGCCTGGAGGCGAGGGCGGTGGGGTTGGAGATTAGTGTCAAAACTGAGGCGATGGTGATTGGGGCCTCCAGTCGCCCACCGCTGCCGCGCCTGCTAGACGGGACGGAGGTCCCACTCCGCGACCGCTTCAAGCTGTTGGGGAGTTGGCTTCCGGACACTGCCGACGATGTGGACACCCGCATCGGCCTTTCCTGGGCCAAGCTCCGTTCGCTCAACACCTACTGGCGCTCCAAGGGCCTGGACGAGCACCGCAAGCGCATGCTCTTCAAGGTCCTCGTCCTCACGGTGCTCACGTATGGCGCCGAGGCGTGGACACTCACGGCAACACTGGCAGCCAAGCTAGACGGCACGGTAACCCGGATGCTCCGACAGGTCCTGAATGTCGGGTTTTCTCAGCGTAGGTCCTTAGAGTCTTTGTATCACGGTATGCCGCGTATTTCGGACGAGATTAGACAGCGTAGGATAGCATTTGTAGGACATCTTGCTCGCACCAGCCAGGTCGACACCGCCCTTGGTCTGGCCGGTCCCCAGCGGCTCGGCCAACCGGGGCGGCACATTTTGACCTGGCCTGGCCCCAAGAACATTCCTAAAAAGGTAGGGAAACATGCCATGACCTATACCCAGATGTTGCTGGACGACCTTGTGGTCCCAGCCCAGTTTGAGTACCGCATCCACTCTCTCTCCCGTCTTTGGACTGCCATGCAGGACAAGACGCGGTGGAAGAAGATTGTCAAGGCGCACTGACACGCCAGCCCCTGTGGGCAAGCCGCCTCCCCCCAAACGGAGGAGCCGTTTTGATGAGTAGCGTAGATAGGCTTTTCTAGACTAGATATAGCTTAGAGTTAGGTTAGTTCGATTACGCGGCTTCCTCCACACCACCCATCCAACCTGGAATATGTGCTACATGATCTCCCAACGGAGACATGTTATAATTTAATTTAATTTTTTTTAATCCCCTGACCAACAATGGATAATCCTGATTGAACTCGACAAAATCGCGCAGAACAGCTAATCACAGGCTTGATCGAGCTAGCCCTTGGTCCATGCATCTTCCAGATGTTTCAGGCATGCACTGTTTGCACCCCAACTTGATATTCTGGCTAACCAGAGCGAATCCTGTGGTACAATCCATTTCAAGTCCATCAGTGGAAACATCGTTGATTACCCCATAATGACACTCGCATGAATCAGAGGGCGCATGCGTGTTTCGGACGAGATTAGGCAGCGTAGGATAGCATTTGTAGGACACCTTGCCCGCACCAGCCAGGTCGACACCACCCTTGGTCTGGCCGGCCCCCAGCGGCTTGGACAGCCAGGGCGGCACATTCTGACCTGGCCTGGCCCCGCGGACATTCCCAAAAGGGTAGGGAAACCTGTCACCAACTACGTTCAGATGTTGCTGGACGACCTAGTGGTCCCAGCCCAGTTTGAGCACCGCATCCACTCTCTCTCCCGTCTTTGGACTGCCATGCAGGACAAGACGAGGTGGAAGAAGATTGTCAAGGCGCACACGCCCGACCCTGTGGGCAAGCCACCTCCCCCCAAGCGGAGGAGGCGTTTTGATGAGTAGTGTAGTTAGGATTTTCTAGATAGAATTAGGATCGTTCGATCACGCGGCTTCCTCCACCCCATCCATCATGAAATATGTGCTACATGACCTCCCCACGGAGGCATGCTATAATTTAATTTAATTTAATTTAATCCACTCTCTCTCCCGTCTTTGGACTGTCATGCAGGACAAGACGCGGTGGAAGAAGATTGTCAAGGCGCACACGCCCGACCCTGTGGGCAAGCCACCTCCCCCCACGCGGAGGAGGCGTTTTGATGAGTAGTGTAGGTAGGATTTTCTAGATAGAGTTAGGATAGTTCGATCACGCGGCTTCCCTCCACCCCATCCATCATGAAATATGTGCTACATGACCTCCCCACGGAGGCATGTTATAATTTAATTTAATTTAATTTAATTTAATGCGAGCAAGATTGCAGGGAAACTGTGATATTCACGTTATAAAATATATGAGCAACGCAAAACTCACATTTGCAAACCACAGCAGTTTGCCGGCTGCATCCGCAAACCTGGGGAATGACAGAGTTTTTACAACAGCAAGTCTCAGAGTACTGCAGCCTTGGAAGGAATAACGTCTAGCTTCGGCAACCAAGACCAACCCAGGCTGGTGGTATCAATCATGGGTAACTACTGCAGGTACAAGTTGTCCATCCATGGATGGGCTTATTCCAAGGAGGCAGACAGGCAAGAAGGGCTAAGGAAGTCTGACTGGGGCCAGTACCCTCAATGGTTCACCACGCCACCTCAGCCAACTCCGATGTGGCCTCTGCCTCACTCCATGACCGCCACCTTGGCAGATGTCCGCACGAATGGTCCTGCAGCGCGCGCAAGCAGCCTTTTCATCAAGGCCCGCGAGCCGCTGCAGCTATCAAGAACACGAAACAGAGACTAAAGAGAACGAAGGTATCGAGCTGCATTCGCAGTAGCTAAACGATGACATGGCTCACCCCCCTGCTGGGACCCCAAGCACTGCCCCTCCCCACGAGGCACCTCGGAAGCGACAATGGGTACAGGAATCTGACTGGCAGCCCAAACCGACCACCCATCACAGCCCAATCAGGCCCACTGATGCGTCCACCACTCACAGCCCCGTGAGAGCAACACGTACTTCTAGCACCGACTCACACTATGCGAAGAGTGAAATCTACAACCCCCACTCGGGCATGCTAACTGCCCCACCAGGGAACTGTAACCTCACACTCCCATGAGTGGGAGCTCCACCACCGCCACCACCACCCCCTCGGCATGCCTCTAGGGCAAAGAGACCAACAACCCCTCGGCGAGCCTCCTGGACAGAGTGAGCGCAATGGCAACCACCACAGTCCCACCACCATGACCCACCATCATGGTCCAAAAACCATGGCCCATCTCCGCCCATCTTGGATCACCTTGGCACATCATGGCCACCATTGTGGCCCCCACCGCCACGACCCCACCATCACGGCCCGTCACATCTTTACTGCGCGGCCATCTTCTTGGCAATGTCCTCCGCCTTCTTGACCACCTCGTTGATGTCGCCCACCATGTAGAAGGCGGCCTCGGGCAGGTCGTCGTACTTGCCCTCCAGGATGCCCTGAGGGTGATAAGAAGTAAGGGAAGTTGGATAAGAAGGGAATAAGGGATAAGAAGTGAGGAGATACAGAAATAAATGGGGTCATGGGTCGATGTAGGAATCGTGCCCCAGGGGGGGGGGGATAGGAGAGCAAACTATCCATGACACAACCAAAGCATGCCAGAAATCCGGTATGGTTGATGTCACAATCACTTTCCGAGTGAATTCGACACCCTCTTTTAGAATAGAGACAGGATTTTGCGCTGCCTTACAACCCAATTCACCCTATGGGTCTTAGCCTGCTCCCATCCTGAGCAACCGCTCACCCTCAGTGCTGTCCTTGAGGGAGATGTACACGCCGGGTGAGCCCGTGAACACCTCCGCGATTTGGAACGCGCCCACTACTCACACGGTGCCTACTTAGTGAACCGATTATACCCGCATGCGGAGCAACCGCTCACCTTGAAGCCCTCGATGTTGTCCTTGAGGGAGACGTAAGCGCCGGGCGAGCCCGTGAACACCTCGGCGACGTGGAACGGCTGCGAGAGGAAGCGCTGGATCTTGCGCGCGCGCGCGACGATCAGCTTGTCGTCCTCTGACAGCTCATCCATGCCCAGGATGGCGATGATGTCCTGCAGGTTCTTGTAGTCCTGCAGCACCTTCTGCACCGCACGCGCCGTGTTGTAGTGCTCCTTGCCGATCACGTTCGGGTCGAGCATGCGAGAGGTGGAGTCGAGCGGGTCCACAGCCGGGTAGATGCCCAGCTCGGCGATCTGGGGGCACATGGTAGCAAAGAGGGGGGGGAAGGGGGGGGGGGATGATAGAATTAAAAAAACTGTGTGTTAGAAATGAGCCCTTGAGGATCTAGAAATTTGAAGTCATAACAAAATTAGCAAAGGTCTACGGCGGGGAAGAAACCTACTGTACTAATCATTTACCTCTTCAGCATAATTTGCTACTTCGGGAAGAGCGAGGGTACACTGCGAGGTAGATACCCAACTCCACAACAAAGAGAAGGGGAGGGGGGAGAGGGGGGAGGCAGTGGGGGACGTGGGGAGCGCGCTGGGGCTACAGGGGAGGGGGGAGCACATGCTGGTGAACTGGCAGCCAGGAGGCGGCCAAAAAATATACTTGTGGAGGCTGAGTATGGCAGTGATGGTTGGTGGATGGAGGGGAGGGGGGGTGGGGGATGGGGGGGGGCACATAGTAAATGTGGTGGCTAAAGCGGGGCCAAATACTAGTAAACAGATGTGTCGTAATCGATTTTTTGAGGGGTGCAAATGAGGACAGTGTTAGGGGGGCATGGAACATGCTAAACGATCCTTTAAAGAATACCATGTAGGGTTGAATATCCATAACCAACCTATAAGAATCGTAACCCACCTGGCGGGACAGCACAGTCGTGGCGTCCAGATGAGAGAACGTCGTGGCGGGGGCGGGATCCGTGAGATCATCGGCGGGCACGTAGATGGCCTGGACGGACGTGATGGAACCGGTGGACGTGGTCGTGATGCGCTCCTGGAGCTCACCCAGATCGGTGGCCAGCGTGGGCTGGTACCCGACGGCCGAGGGAATACGGCCCAGCAGAGCCGACACCTCCGAGTTGGCCTGCGTGAAGCGGAAGATGTTGTCGACGAAGAAGAGCACATCCTGGCCCTCGGCGTCACGGAAGTGCTCGGCGACGGTCAGACCCGTCAGGGCGACACGCGCACGGGCACCAGGGGGCTCGTTCATCTGGCCGTACACCAGCGCACACTTGCTCTCTTGCTGTTTTTTTGGGGGGGGTGCAAGACGTGGGATTGGGCACATTTGGGGGGTGGGGGGTGAGGGACATGTGGGGAAAAGGGTGATGCAAGTCATGCAGTTGTTAGCAATGTACCTAGGCATTACACCAAAACTGTTTCGCGAGCACTACTAGAATGGATCACAGAAAGAACAAGGACTATCGCAGCAAAGCGCAAGGGGGGACCTGGTCATTACCTGCCTAGGCTGCCTAAGCTGCCGTAGGTGCCAAAGCTACTGTACCTTCACACTAGTACCACCGATTGTGGGATTGTGTATGATACTAGCACTTAAAGTTCTGACAACTTTTAGGAGGGGTGTGCAGGCTCACCGCTCTCATCACCCAGCTTTATGCCGCCAATCTAACATCGGCCCCCATGTAAACTATTTTAACTATTCTACTGGCACAATGGTACCACAAACCTACAGACACACCACCAATGCAACAAGGTTAGTGTGCAGTGACCTCGCACGCTTGACCATCTTCTCGCCTACCGTGGCTGATGCCCCACCTTCAAACCTTTCCCAGTACCCCTGTCACTATATGAAGCAAGCAGCTAGTAAGCTAAATGCTGACGAGTGATAGTCACTATATGGACACCATGGAAACCACAAAAACTGCCACCGATTCGAGGAGGGTGTGCAGTGGCCACCCACCCTCTTCTCGCCCAGCTTGATGACGCCACCCTCAATCATTTCACGGTAGAGATCGTTGCCCTCACGAGTACGCTCGCCGACGCCCGCAAACACAGAGAAACCACCTGCGGGGTTGCGCGAGGGAAAGGGGTGGTGATGGGGGGGGCGGGGGTAGAGAGGGGGGGTGACACGGGGAGGGAATAGACATTACAGTACATGTGGAAACCCAAATAAGAGCAATAAATAACCACATAGAGAAACCCCCCACCTACAACACTCGTCTTTTGTCATTGGGTGGGGCAGGGGAGGTGGGTGGGTTGTGGTAGGCATCCGGATTAAAGGCGGCGGGGTGCCTTTGATTAATTAACTAATGAAGGGCGGGGGAGGACATGGGTGACGCCACAACCCAGCCACACCATTTCATGCCAAATGCGTGCTCTGGGCTGCCACACATGGACGCCGGCTAGCCATTCCCGAGCAAGCACTTGGACGCCACAGCGCATAATAGCCTTAGCATCCATCAGGGCAGGCAACCCAGGATCGCGGCATGTATTCCAAACAAACAATCCACACAGCGCTGCTCCACACTAGTCAAACCACCACTCGCGGCACGCAACCAAATACACCCCCCCCTGCCGCTACTCCACTCCACGCATGACTCCACCCACGATCTAACCCACTATTCTACCCACCACGCCACCCACTAACTCTACCCGCTGCTCTACCCACCACTCTACCCACGGCTCCACTAATCTACCCACTACTACACCCACTGCCCTACCCACTGCTCTGCTCCTGGCACGCAAGCAAAGCTAACCCACCATGCGCCTTGGCGACGTTGTTGATCAGCTCCATGATCAGCACGGTCTTGCCGACACCCGCACCGCCGAACAGGCCGATCTTGCCACCACGCTGGTAGGGGGCGAGCAGGTCCACGACCTGGGGGAGGGGGAGAATGGAAGGTAGGGGGAAGAGCAGAATGAAAGGTAGGGAGGAGGGGGAGAGATGGAATAGGAAACAGAAAAAAAAGTGGGGAGAGGAGGGGGGGGGGGGGGGCAAGGGTAAATTTGGTGGCAAAAAAGATGGGGGGGGCAAGAGTAAATTTGGTGGCTAAAAAAGATGGGGGAAGGGAATGGAGAGAAAGAAATCCAGGTCAGGTGGTTTTGCATTCGAATTGGACTGCATTCTTTCTTGGGCGTATTTCCGCACGTCTGCTGGGAGGCGCCAGTATATGACACCCTCGCTCTTCTGCTCTCAGCGCATGACTAGCGCACACCTTGCGGTAACAAAGAGGAAAAGAACTCCCCGCCGCTCCTGTGCCTGTAGCATACCGCGGGGGAAAGCCTCTTGAGCCCCTAATTCAGCAGCTGGCAGTGAAAAATTTGGTACGAAACTGGATTTGAACACAAGACCTCATAAATGTCTACATATCCTTGTACATCGGGTCAGTCAGTCAGTCAGTGATGACCTCGCCCTGGCAACCTGGCCATTCATCCTCCAGAGAAACACCTCCCATGCCCACGACCAGCATGTGAGTGCCCATCAGGCTTAATTGAATAAACCGGCCTACGTTAGCCGAAAAAATTCTTTCCATTTCTTTTCCACCACAAAAATCGCCTTTCCCACCATAAACAAATAAGACACATTCCGTCATCCTTCTCATGCAGGCATTGTTTTCCCTCGCAGATATTTCCCACGCCCACATGCCTGCCACAGCAACTAACACTACTTTCCTGAAAAAATTTCAGTATCTATCCCTGATCATCTGGTTATTTCTTTAATACCGAGTTGAATCGAAACACACGGCACGAACTTCTTTCCAAGTCATATTGAAATGGCATCGATGTGGTTGCTCTGCAACAAATCTTTCTTCTGCTATTAATAGCCCCACGCACCTTGATGCCCGTGACAAGGATCTCCTGCTCTGTGCTCTGCTCCGTGAACGAGGGCGGCTCGCGGTGGATGGGGAGTGTGTGCGTCTCGTCTGGGTAAAAATAGAATCAACGTTTCCAGAAGAGTTTTCCAAGCAGAGCAGCAATGTTTGGGCGGAAAGTTAAGGCAGAGGCATCGTGAAAAAATCCCAACGAAAAATATCAGAAAAAATCTTAGACAAGACAACAATCAAACACCAACAAAATATCCAAGCTGCATATAATGTCCAACTCCCGGGGTTACTCATCTTCTGTATCTGGAGCATCAGGGATATAGAACCGACAGAGGGATAGAGAAACCGAGGCACACCATAGAGGGGACAGTAAGGAACTCAAGCGGCAAAAGCACCTATAGCAGAAGTTTCAGGGGCGGTGTAAGCAAACACAGCGCAGTCCGAAAAGCGCCTGTCCCGCGATGGAAAGAGTATGTGTAGCGAGCGAGCATTTTACGCGAGCATAATACGAAAAACTCACCGATGGGGCCGCACTCATCGATCGGCTCGCCAATGACGTTCATGATACGGCCCAGGGTGGGACGGCCGACAGGGATCTGCACGTCATTGTCCACGGGGGAGGGAGGGGGCACAGTGCAACCAAGGGCCAAGAAGCTGCTGAGTACCACCGCACAACGCTCGACTTCGTTTGTAGAAAGAGAAACGAAACGCTGGCTGAAAAGTGCTAGGCAAGAAAAAGACGCTATAGTGATCTGAGGTGCCGCACCTTGATTGGTGCGCCAGTGTCAATGACCTGCTTCGCACGCCTCAAACCATCAGTGGCATCCATGGCAATGCAGCGGACTGCGTTGCCACCAAGGTGCTGAGACACCTCAAGGACCAGGCGCACTTTCTCAAACTTAGCGCCGCCCTCCTTGGCACGGGCGGCAGGCTTCCAGAAGTTGTGCACCTCCAGTGCGTTCAGCACGGGAGGCAGGTTGCCCTCGGGGAAAGAAACGTCGACGACGGCACCAAGAATCTGAGTGACAACACCAGCTCCTGGGATGGGCTCCTCAGGAGGCTCGCCATCATCACCAAAAACGCGGGCAATCTCCTCATCGGTCATGCCGGCCTGCTTAAGGTCGGCCGTCGTCGGAGGATCCCCCCTCTGCGTCCCCGTCTCAGCATCCTCAAAAGCAGCCTTCAGATCATCCTTGAGCTCTGGCTCTGCAGCGAAGCCGCGGACAATGGAGAAGGCGCCATGAGGCCGGTACACGCTGGGGGAAGTCCTTGCCACAGGGGAAACTGCGCAAAGAGCTGGGCGCGCCAAAACTGCAACTGAAAAGGAACGCTCCGCTCCAAACCGAGCAGCAAAAACCGTCTTTTGGCCTGCACGAGCTGCCCCAGCGAGCACTCGCCGCAGCGCCATTGTGGCCATTCTAGACCCGAGAGCAACCTGGCTATGGGGGACAACCAGGCGAGGGAAAAGCCAGAGGGACAGAGCGTCCTTCAACGCCGAAGGGGTGCACAATTCTCTTCCCGGGGGTGGGGACCGGGCGGGATAGCCCCCGGCTGTCACTTGTTCGGGAATACGAAATAACGAGCGCGTGGTACGGCGCCGCGGATTCCGGGGGGATGTCAGCAAGAACATGTCGCGCCGCGCCGCGCTCAGCGAAAATCGCCAGTTGTACTAATGGCGAAAATCGCCAGTAGTATCCTTTGCTTAGATCTTCGTATCACCCAGTCCCCGCCTTGTACTTTCCACAGTCCAGTGCCCATGCTTCGTTAACTGTGTACTAATCTTGCTACTGGCTTGGGATTCAACTAACTAACTAACTAATCTTGCTGCTGTAGTTACAACGTCGGACCTTCTAGCAACGTCGGACCTGCTAGCACTTCTTGAACATGCTGGCGTTTCATGTGGCGACAGTCGTAACTTTCACCCTTACGCTGGCGGGCTGGCAGTGCCTGCCACCAGCTGATGCATCTGTTCACTGTTCAGCCTTGGTTCAGCGCTTAATTACACACTAGTGTACTGTGTGCTGTTGTTCTTGTTGTTGTTGCCCACGCCGCACATGGGCAGCAGAGATTTGGAAACGGCCGAGGGGCGAGGGCCAAAACACAGCATGCCATACAGCATGCTACAGCATGCTGTGTTTTGTGCAGTACAGCATACCGTACAGCATGCCATCACAAACGTACAAGAAACAAAGAAGCTTATTACTGTAGCCATTATACTGCGGCCTCCAGCAATGCCAACTAGGTACACTGAACTACTCATGGGCGAATCCTGGCCGTCGGGGTCTCGGGGACAGCTATCCACGCCCCACCGGTGCAGTGGTCACCACCTCACCGGTTGTACACTGTATGTAGGTACTTAACAAGGTGTAACTGTTTCCAAATCTCTGTTGCCCATGTGTAGCTTGTATCACTGGACCCGAGTGGGACCAGCGCTTTAGTGGTCACGAGGGCCGACTTGTAGTCACGAGGGCCGCATGGACAAGTGCGGCGTGGGCAACAACAACAACAAGTCAACAACAACATAAGTGGACAACTGATTACATCCACGGAACCAACTCAACCGTGTTTCGTACACGTAACGCCCCGCGGCCGCCCCTTAATTCCGCAGTTTCGGGGATTTGCCCGCCATCCGTGCCGAGATCCGTCCTCCGCGCATGATGACCGAGAGCGCCGGAGTCCGGAGAGGAGGGGTGACATCTCCAGGCAAAATTTCCTGGGTAATAGGGGCCCGTCCCAGGGCCTGACTGCTGCGGAACGCGCCGGCCCCTATTTGGATATAGGGGCTGGCGAGCAAAACGAAGGTCGGCGGCGGTGGCCCCTGATTACTGGCCCCCAATAGCGCGGCGCTACGTGGCAAGATGCGGCGCCACGTGGCATGATGCGCATGCCTCCCCGGTGACAAGGGCCAGGCAACTGGGCAAGTCTGCTGCTGTACACTGTGTACAATAGCGCGGCGTGAGGATGCCGGCACGTTTTTTTTTGTTATGTGTGCAGGCTGCCTAAATAAATGGTGCTTAAAATGGTGGCATCTTGTTGGCTGCGCACCTGCTGAGCTTTTGACAGATCTGTAAAGTTAGGGCCCGAAAAATACAGATGGCTAGGCGTATATGCAGATCTGTTTTTTTATTACAGATCTGTACGTAAACTCCGACGTAATGCCCTTACGTCTTCGAGACTCGTCCATGCATGCGGGCGGTGCGGCCAGTGGTACAAATACCTGTAAATTAGCTAAAATTAGTCAGCCATGGTTAAGTAAGCTAATGGAATTTGAAGGCACGGTAAAACCAGTACTGAAAAGCTATCAGCCCAGTTCTCTCGCGTGTAGATTGTTTGCTTTCTCGACATTTTGTTCGGACGCGGAGTGCATTATCACGGGAAGCATAGCGATTGGTAGCCAACGATGGCGACGTACGTGAAGCCTCTGCTCTATGACGGGAAGGCATCTGGCGTTGCTGCAACTGGAATCAGGCCAGTGCCATGTTCGGCACCGTGCACGCGGAAATAAGGCGCCGTCACGTTAGATAGCACTGCTGAGGACGAGCTGCGCCTGCCTGCCCATATTTACCGAGTTTGTCTCGCATCGCACTGCATTATTGCTGGCCAGACTTTGCTGTCTTTATGCCCGACAATCTGGTTCACGAACCTTTTTAATTTGCTGCGTGCGTGGCTCCTGCCCTTCCATGGCAATGTTTGCAATTTCGCACGTTTTCGTTGTGATTGTTGACACATACTACATAGCCATGCACATGACATACTGCATGAAGGTCGCAAAGTTAGGTATAGTTTCTGTTTGTAAATCCTGAGTTATTGCTTCACACACGGTTCCTTGAAATGAAGGCCCTGGCCGAAGCTCGTTGCTTGCCAAAGCCTTCTTGTGTCGAAGAACAGCGGTTCTCAGTGGGCACATGAAAGAGACGTCGCCAGGCATTGTAAGATTTCCAACCACACGCTTGTCCTGTAACCATGCAATTCATTCCATGTGCGTTATGAATCTGGCAGCTTGTGAGCCTGCAACCATTAATTGCAGTTTGGCACATGTTACAAGAAGTAGGCTCCTTGAATTTAGGCTGCTTTCTCGCTTATTTTTGTTGATGCTATAGGCAACATTGGACTTAACACTAACTTGAGTCCCACCTGCATCCAACCCCCCCAATCATCCATCCACTCCGTCCCTACCCACCCAATTATACCACCGTCTTCCCGCCCACTCTTGAACTAACTCTTAAACCGTTCTCGCGCCGTTTTCGTGGTACCAGTTGAAGTCCTACCACTCTAACGGACTGAGTTTGTGCGCCTACCAGGCGCCGCGCCAATAATAATTTAACGGTCAAACCTGGGGGGATCGAAAGATCTAGACGTCAGCTTTCCGTAGAGCACTTCAGACCGTACTTTGGACACCTGGCCAGGGAGATATGCTTGAGCAAAGTTAGGGGGGTACCATGGTCCAACGGGACCGACGTGCAGGAAAAATATTGACGCGCATGGCTATGGCGGTGCAAAGAACTGACTGGTACGAGAGAATGGCTTGACGTATTGGACTCAAATTTCGTAGGCATGATTCTTAGATCCTAAAAATTGAATATCCCTAGCCATGGAAGGTTTGGAGGTACGTAGATGGGTCTCGGGGTGCTGGTCGGCGCAGCAAATGACGTTAGCGGCCAGGCAGTGATGGTGCGAGTGCTGCATGTTGCTAGGCCGAATTTTCCCAGACATCTGCGCATCGATCAATTTAGTACGTTGTTCCCAACAAGATTTATTAGCATTGGCAGCCAGTAAAGGCTCGAGGCTACGTCCATTACTCTGGCGTGCTGGCTCGCGCAAGAAAGGTAATCTGCTGTACCGACCTGGTACGTTCTAGCCTCCAAGCGTGTTCTATTAGCCGTATATAGTTGTATTATCGTTTAAAGCTAATATCAGAGTTATTACCGAGGGGTTGTGATTGTCTTTTTGTTGTTTTGCTGCCTCTACGCATCGGCTTGTCATGGTTGGGGAATACCATCAGGTCAAGCAGATTTTGGACCATGTTTGGTCACCGTTAGCTGATGCTGCAACGGAAATAGCGAGGTAACGATTGTTATCGGTCACTAATATGGTAACGTTGATTACCCAATGCTTTTCCTTGGTCAAGCACCCCGAGACAAGTTCTTTTCTGACCAGTGTTAGGCGTGGCTTCTTGTTTTGCTGGCCAACGCCCACCTTCTTGTTTGCATCCATTGCATGTGAAAATCGTGGAGATACCCATAACCTGTTTGCATGGGAGCATTATACCAACTTATTCCTATTGTTTTATTCATTGTTTCCAAGAACATAGAGGTGTTTTGTCGTTCATTGGGTGTGTTAGTGATGTAGCTCCTTGCCACCCTTTGTACGCGCGCTTTAGGCCTTGATATGAGCCTTACACCTATTGTATAGCATGAGCTTGTGTCTTATATGCTGGACATGGTGTTGGCATTGCTTTTGTGGCCATCTAGTTGTTGTTTTGTGCCACTTTGGGATAGGAAACCTATACGGCAGTTCTAGCAACCGTCCCAAAATAGCTTGCACCGTTATAACGGTCTGAGCTATTTTGGGCTGTTTGCTAGCTAGCATGTGCAGTTCTGTGACATTTCATGCTGTGAATGCATTGATGGCATGCCTGTGATTCTAATAAACTGCCTTTAAAAGGCCAGGGCCACCTGATTTGTGTAAATGGTCTATAATGCATTATATATGTCACCAACCCCATGTGCACCGTACCCCCCTGGGGGGGGTGCTATTTATAGCATGCATGGGGCATAGATATGTGACCAACCAAATTTCCCAAACATTATTTGATATAAAAGCATGCTTGGTTCCAAGGGTGGGCCAGAAAATCTTATTTGGCTAGTTACTCTCAGGCGCACAAAGATACCCAAACTCAGTCCGTTTCGGTGGTTCCAGTCCAGACGGTTGAAGAGCTAATCAGCCCAACGCCCCAGCCTAAGACACAGGCAAATGCCCATGTAGCCACCCATGTGCGCGTGCCTAGAGACACTCAACTAGCTAGGCTGCATGTATGTGCCATGGGGGCATAATAGGTGCATGGGCGCAGGTGCACATGCAGGCCCGCAGGCATGCACACAAGCAGGCAGGCAGGCAGGTTGACAGATGGGTGGGCAGATAGGCGGGTGGCAGACTTGTAGGCGGGCAGGCGGGAGGATGGGCAGAGCATTGGGTGGACAGGCGAGTAAGAAGGTCGTTGGGTCCAAGCAGTACCCGTTTATTGGTGATGGATTGATGTGTGTGGCGCATGTGTGCAAGTCGGCCTGTGTTTGTGTGCGTTTGTATGCATGTGCACGTGTGCTCGTGGGTGTGTGCACATGTTTGTGTGCATGCATGTGTTAGCGTGCATGTGCGCACGTGGGTGTGTGCATGTGTGTGATATTGTGTGCATACATGTGTATGTCACAGTGTGCATGTGTGTGCGTGTGTGCGTGTATGCGTGTGTGCATGTGTGTGTGTGTGCGTGTGTGCGTGTGTGCGAGTGTGCGTGTGTGCGTGTGTGCGTGTGTGCGTGTGTGCGTGTGTGCGTGTGTGCGTGTGTGCGTGTGTGCGTGTGTGCGTGTGTGCGTGTGTGCGTGTGTGCGTGTGTGCGTGTGTGCGTGTGTGCGTGTGTGCGTGTGTGCGTGTGTGCGTGTGTGCGTGTGTGCGTGTGTGCGTGTGTGCGTGTGTGCGTGTGTGCGTGTGTGCGTGTGTGCGTGTGTGCGTGTGTGCGTGTGTGCGTGTGTGCGTGTGTGCGTGTGTGCGTGTGTGCGTGTGTGCATGTGTGCGTGTGTGCATGTGTGTATGTGTGCATGTGTGTATGCGTGCGTGTGTGCATGTGTGTATGTGTGCATGTGTGTATGCGTGCGTGTGTGCATGTGTGCATGTGTGCATGTGTGCGTGTGTGCATGTGTGTATGTGTGCATGTGTGCGTGTGTGCATGTGTGCGTGTGTGCATGTGTGTATGTGTGCATGTGTGTATGTGTGCGTGTGTGCGTGTGTGCATGTGTGCATGTGTGCGTGTGTGCATGTGTGTATGTGTGCATGTGTGTATGCGTGCGTGTGTGCATGTGTGTGTGAACATTTATGTGCATGTGTATGTATGTGGGCGTGTGTGTGTGCTGGGGGGTAGGATGGATAGGGAAAAGAAAGAGTGAAAAATGCAAGGTGTGGGGGAGTTAAATGTTTCACCTCGCGGCAAAAGTCGTTGTGCCTGCCGCGTGTATTGACAAGCAGCTGTGGGCACGGTTGCAGCAAGTGAGTACACGCCAAGGGCCTACACGGTTCATGCAATAGCACACAGCCAGTGGGACGAAACATCTGCACATATTACTTGGGTTCATCTATTTTGCACATTACCTGCTTGGGTTCATCAACTGAATTCTGCACCTTACACTTGCATGGCTCATGGTTTCAATCGCTGCTCAATTGACGGAAAATGAACAGGCAATCAACATTCAGATATGTTAATCCTGAAAAGTGACCTTCCACACCAGGAGAATGAAGGTCGATGCTGCTTTGACGCATGAGCCTAATCCACGTGCTCTCGGAGGTCTCCACCTCGGCAGGAGCACCTGCAGGCGTCGTGGCTCGCTTACCTCAAGCAATATGCGCGTGCTGAAAGCTACCGGGATCTAGGCAGAGTTAAATTATCTGCCCGGAAAAAGCACCTCTTAAACCTTTCTCGACAACGAAGCTCTGAGCAGCGCTATACTGTCGTGGCCGGACTTCATTGTCGCCATTAAAATGTCAAAAGCTGTTTGATTCATCCAAGGAAAATGCGTGCATGGTAGACAGATCATGAGATGCCCGGGCGTATAGACATGACAAGCAACTGCTTAGATGGCGCTCCTCGCGTTTTCCCTCGACTGAGTTCGTTAAGGCGCCTAATCCAATGTAGCCAATGCATCTGGGTGTGACCAGAATACAGAGCCTAGTGCACGCGGCGATATTGTTTGGTCTGTCGCACAATTGCTGTTGTGTTTGCAATTATTCTGCTCGCTCAGATGCAGGATTAACTTCGGCTTGATTTCTTAATTACCCTCGTGTGCAGGTCATACGGCTGACATTCCTCTATTAGCTTTCGTAGCCATGGCTGAATTTTGCTTCCAGGTACTGAGCACGGCCTGCACTTCGACCCCCGAAGACGTAAAGGCATTACGTCGGAGTTTACGTACAGATCTGTATTAAAAAAACAGATCTGCATATACGCCTAGCCATCTGTATTTTTCGGGCCCTAACTTTACAGATCTGTCAAAAGCGCTTGTCATGACCGCATGCTATGCATTTCACCGATAGACCATCCTCACCCAGAATTAAATAAGAATATTCTGCAGTGGCTCGGCGGTTGTCTTGGTCATAATACAAGTCTGGCCAGCCGCGTTGCAGACCAGGCCCTTCCTCCGGTCCAATGTCCGGCGGTTCAGACATGCTACTATGAGCGGCTCCCTCCTCGGTAACGATCTGACAATACGCTAATATATAGGCAGCCTGAAACTAAAATCCCAAGGAATTGTTCGCAACAAAACACTAAATATGCGGTGCGGGCAGACTCGGCCGCCTTGCTTGCAAATTCCGCCATGCTGTAGCATTTGGGGGCCAGACTCTATGGGCTGACGGCTGCATGAAAGTCGGCCCCCCGCTCCCCTATAGGGGCCGAAAACATGGGGGCCAGCTCCAGTTGGTGCCGGTTGCTGCACTGGCCCCTATTATGGAAATAGGGGCCAGATATTCTGGACCGGCGGCTGCAGGATCCGGCCCCTATTTAGCTTGGCTCAATGTCACCCCTCCTGTCCGGAGGCAGTTTATTCCCAACGCCGGCTACAGACTCTGTACATATCCGCGAGATTTCTGGGCTCCAGGCTCCAGACTCCATTCCCAGACTCCAGAGTGTGCGAGAGGGTTCCATGTCAAAGACTGCTGCCATTCGCTTGACACGTTTCAGCTTGCAGAGTTCCACGTGCAACTAGCGGGCAGTACTTTGCCGACATGGGCGACACAGCCTAAGGAATTAATTTCATCACGGTTGTGACCGTTGAAGGCCGTATGCCATACATTACTTATTATTTACAATATCATAAGAAGCTGGTGGTTTTCATCTGATTGACTTAAAGCTATTTTACCAGCTTCATCGAGTCAATACGCCCGTGTAAATAGTTTACATTAAATTCGGCTCGTTAATAGTCTGTGTTCGAGGAAATTCCATCCATGTTTCAAGGCACGGGGTTCGACCCAGCGCTTGTTAAGTTTGCCATAGAGCATTGCGATGGGGCCACGGGCCCTTCTCGCATCACTCCTGAGGATGCAGAGTTTTTTAGGGCGGCGATGGCGGAACGATGCATAAATATCGTGCAGCGCATGAAGGAAATCGATGTGCTCTTGCAAATGCCCTCAGAGGAATTGGAACGACAGGGCGTGACGGACCAGGACATGGAGGGTAAGCGGACAACGTTTGTTAATGCGAAGCGGAAGCATTCTGCCATGGTACTGTATGCCCAGCATTTATTCGTGCTTTGCACTTGGCCTACGTGGATCTTTCACCTCCGTTCGAACACGTGAATCGGTCCCACGCTTCCTGTTTGCAGGAGTCATGGAAGAGCTACAAGACATCTTGTGCGATTTGGACAACGCTAAAGGTTAGTCCCCTTCCTTCGCTCAGGTTGTTGGCGATTTCAGCAGCAGCAACAGCGTCCCATGCATGCAGAGAATCATGCTGCTACTGGCAACCGTCCAGGGACTCACGGGAAACGTCCCTGCCCCGGCGGTGCCTCCCTGTGGCCAGGGCGGCCGCGGTGTTTCCAACCTTGACCCCAAATGGAAAGTTGGCCATATTTTGCAAGTGGAGTGGGAGCAGAGGCAGCGCGTCCTCTGCCACAAATGGATATGCCATCCGTGGCGAGTAGAGGGAGCGGTCTCTATAGTTACGTTGTAGATTATGCATGTATATTATGTTCAGTACTTTTAACAGCTGCTGTAACTCCCACGGTTTGCTTGCTAATGCCAGGGCGTGATGTGTGGCGACCTGCAGGGTCTGCCGTCGCCCGTCACTATCGTTTTCTGTTCCTGTAATCCCCCTGTTGTTATTCCTGGTATCTCCCATGATCTGTTGTGTAGAACCTCATCACCACCGTTCCATAGTACCTTTGTATAGTACGGTTGTACAGTACGATTGTATAATGCCCTGTCACATAATTGTATAATAGTACCGTTGTGTAGTACCGTTGTAAAGCACTGTTGCATAGTACGATTGTGTAGTACCTTTGTATGGTACCCTGTCACCACTCGTCATTCCCATGGCCCCCGTCCCACGCATCCTATAGCACACACTCAGGCGCACGCGCACGCACGCATACCCCCCTCACACCACCACACACGACCGCCGTCAACACACACACACACACACACACACACACACACACACACACACACACACACACACACACACACACACACACACACACACACACATATGCACATGCACACACATGCACGCTCAAGATACTATAGTGACCACACACACACACACACACGAGGAGGTGGGAGCCAAGGGGACCAGGCCAACACGACGGAATAAGGACCAGCACATCTATTTCTGAGGCTCACGTTAACCTACTTGACTTCTTAACTTGTCCATTCCTCACGCTCTCACTTGTGCCTGACCTACTTGACCTACCCACCTTCACTTGTTTATTCCTCACGCTCTCACTTGTGCCTGACCTACTCGACCTACCCACCTTCCCTTGTCCATTCCTCACGCTCTCACTTGTGCCTGACCTACTCGACCTACCCACCTTCACTTGTTCATTCCTCACGCTCTCACTTGTGCCTGACCTACTCGACCTACCCACCTTCCCTTGTCCATTCCTCACGCTCTCACTTGTGCCTGACCTACTCGACCTACCCACCTTCCCTTGTCCATTCCTCACGCTCTCACTTGTGCCTGACCTACTCGACCTACCCACCTTCACTTGTCCATTCCTCACGCTCTCACTTGTGCCTGACCTACTTGACCTACCCACCTTCACTTGTTCATTCCTCACGCTCTCACTTGTGCCTGACCTACTCGACCTACCCACCTTCACTTGTCCATTCCTCACGCTCTCACTTGTGCCTGACCTACTCGACCTACCCACCTTCACTTGTTCGTTCCTCACGCTCTCACTTGTGCCTGACCTACTCGACCTTCCCACCTTCCCTTGTTCATTCCTCACGCTCTCACTTGTGCCTGACCTACTCGACCTACCCACCTTCACTTGTCCATTCCTCACGCTCTCACTTGTGCCTGACCTACTCGACCTACCCACCTTCACTTGTCCATTCCTCACGCTCTCACTTGTGCCTGACCTACTTGACCTACCCACCTTCACTTGTCCATTCCTCACGCTCTCACTTGTGCCTGACCTACTTGACCTACCCACCTTCACTTGTCCATTCCTCACGCTCTCACTTGTGCCTGACCTACTCGACCTACCCACCTTCACTTGTTCGTTCCTCACGCTCTCACTTGTGCCTGACCTACTCGACCTACCCACCTTCACTTGTCCATTCCTCACGCTCTCACTTGTGCCTGACCTACTCGACCTACCCACCTTCCCTTGTCCATTCCTCACGCTCTCACTTGTGCCTGACCTACTCGACCTACCCACCTTCCCTTGTCCATTCCTCACGCTCTCACTTGTGGCTGACCTACTCGACCTACCCACCTTCACTTGTCCATTCCTCACGCTCTCACTTGTGCCTGACCTACTCGACCTACCCACCTTCACTTGTCCATTCCTCACGCTCTCACTTGTGCCTGACCTACTCGACCTACCCACCTTCCCTTGTCCATTCCTCACGCTCTCACTTGTGCCTGACCTACTCGACCTACCCACCTTCCCTTGTCCATTCCTCACGCTCTCACTTGTGCCTGACCTACTTGACCTACCCACCTTCCCTTGTTCATTCCTCACGCTCTCACTTGTGCCTGACCTACTTGACCTACCCACCTTCCCTTGTCCATTCCTCACGCTCTCACTTGTGCCTGACCTACTTGACCTACCCACCTTCCCTTGTCCATTCCTCACACTCTCACTTGTGCCTGACCTACTCGACCTACCCACCTTCACTTGTCCATTCCTCACGCTCTCACTTGTGCCTGACCTACTCGACCTACCCACCTTCCCTTGTCCATTCCTCACGCTCTCACTTGTGCCTGACCTACTCGACCTACCCACCTTCACTTGTCCATTCCTCACGCTCTCACTTGTGCCTGACCTACTCGACCTACCCACCTTCACTTGTCCATTCCTCACGCTCTCACTTGTGCCTGACCTACTCGACCTACCCACCTTCCCTTGTCCATTCCTCACGCTCTCACTTGTGCCTGACCTACTCGACCTACCCACCTTCACTTGTTCATTCCTCACGCTCTCACTTGTGCCTGACCTACTCGACCTACCCACCTTCCCTTGTCCATTCCTCACGCTCTCACTTGTGCCTGACCTACTCGACCTACCCACCTTCCCTTGTCCATTCCTCACGCTCTCACTTGTGCCTGACCTACTCGACCTACCCACCTTCACTTGTCCATTCCTCACGCTCTCACTTGTGCCTGACCTACTCGACCTACCCACCTTCCCTTGTCCATTCCTCACGCTCTCACTTGTGCCTGACCTACTTGACCTACCCACCTTCACTTGTCCATTCCTCACGCTCTCACTTGTGCCTGACCTACTTGACCTACCCACCTTCACTTGTCCATTCCTCACGCTCTCACTTGTGCCTGACCTACTCGACCTACCCACCTTCCCTTGTTCATTCCTCACGCTCTCACTTGTGCCTGACCTACTTGACCTACCCACCTTCACTTGTCCATTCCTCACGCTCTCACTTGTGCCTGACCTACTCGACCTACCCACCTTCACTTGTCCATTCCTCACGCTCTCACTTGTGCCTGACCTACTTGACCTACCCACCTTCCCTTGTTCATTCCTCACGCTCTCACTTGTGCCTGACCTACTTGACCTACCCACCTTCCCTTGTCCATTCCTCACGCTCTCACTTGTGCCTGACCTACTCGACCTACCCACCTTCACTTGTCCATTCCTCACGCTCTCACTTGTGCCTGACCTACTCGACCTACCCACCTTCCCTTGTCCATTCCTCACGCTCTCACTTGTGCCTGACCTACTTGACCTACCCACCTTCACTTGTTCATTCCTCACGCTCTCACTTGTGCCTGACCTACTTGACCTACCCACCTTCACTTGTCCATTCCTCACGCTCTCACTTGTGCCTGACCTACTCGACCTACCCACCTTCCCTTGTCCATTCCTCACGCTCTCACTTGTGCCTGACCTACTTGACCTACCCACCTTCACTTGTCCATTCCTCACGCTCTCACTTGTGCCTGACCTACTTGACCTACCCACCTTCACTTGTCCATTCCTCACGCTCTCACTTGTGCCTGACCTACTTGACCTACCCACCTTCACTTGTCCATTCCTCACGCTCTCACTTGTGCCTGACCTACTTGACCTACCCACCTTCCCTTGTCCATTCCTCACGCTCTCACTTGTGCCTGACCTACTTGACCTACCCACCTTCACTTGTCCATTCCTCACGCTCTCACTTGTGCCTGACCTACTTGACCTACCCACCTTCACTTGTCCATTCCTCACGCTCTCACTTGTGCCTGACCTACTCGACCTACCCACCTTCACTTGTCCATTCCTCACGCTCTCACTTGTGCCTGACCTACTTGACCTACCCACCTTCACTTGTTCGTTCCTCACGCTCTCACTTGTGCCTGACCTACTTGACCTACCCACCTTCACTTGTTTATTCCTTAGACTCTCACCCAGCACCCACCCACGCACCCACCCGCTTCCCTCCCTACTGACCGCCGCCCACGGCCCCCCCTCCCCTCACACACACGATCAGATTTCTTCAAGATCGGCGCCTTCCCCCACCTGCTGGCGCTGCTCCAGCGGCCATCACCCCCTCTCCAGTGGCGCGCGGCGGAGACCATCGCTCTCATGGTGCAGAACGTGCAGGACCTGCAGGCGCGGGCCATGGAGGCAGGCAGCTTGCCCGCACTGCTCGCCGCCGCCCGAAGCGAGGACAGCACCGTGAGGCTGCGCTCGCTCGGCGCCATATCATGTACGTTCCAACGTGCTGAAGGCTTGGTTTCTCATGTCATGTTTATGTCATGTTTTATGTCATGTTTCATGTCATGTTTCATGTCATGCTTTATCTAATGTTTTATGTCATGTTTTACCTCAAGTTGTATGTCACGTTTTATGTTTTCTCAGGCAGGCATGGTGTCGTGTACGTCCCAACAAGTCCCAACAAGTTCAAGACTTGCCGTTTCGCCCTGTCTTGCCCTATGTTGCCCTGTCTTGCGCTGTCTTGCCCTGTCTTGCCCTGTCTTGCCCTCTCTTGCCCTGTCTTGCCCTGTCTTGCCCTGTCTTGCCCTGTCTTGCCCTGTCTTGCCCTGTCTTCCCCTGTCTTGCCCTGTCTTGCCCTGTCTTGCCCTGTCTTGCGCTGTCTTGCGCTGTCTTGCCCTGTCTTGCCCTGTCTTGCCCTGTCTTGCCCTGTCTTGCCCTGTCTTGCCCTGTCTTGCCCTGTCTTGCCCTGTCTTGCCCTGTCTTGCCCTGTCTTGCCCTGTCTTGCCCTGTCTTGCCCTGTCTTGCCCTGTCTTGCCCTGTCTTGCCCTGTCTCGCCCTGTCTCGCCCTGTCTTGCCCTGTCTTGCCCTGTCTTGCCCTGTCTTGCCCTGTCTTGCCCTGTCTTGCCCTGTCTTGCCCTGTCTTGCCCTGTCTTGCCCTGTCTTGCCCTGTCTTGCCCTGTCTTGCCCTGTCTTGCCCTGTCTTGCCCTGTCTTGCCCTGTCTTGCCCTGTCTTGCCCTGTCTTGCCCTGTCTTGCCCTGTCTTGCCCTGTCTTGCCCTGTCTTGCCCTGTCTTGCCCTGTCTTGCCCTGTCTTGCCCTGTCTTGCCCTGTCTTGCCCTGTCTTGCCCTGTCTTGCCCTGTCTTGCCCTGTCTTGCCCTGTCTTGCCCTGTCTTGCCCTGTCTTGCCCTGTCTTGCCCTGTCTTGCCCTGTCTTGCCCTGTCTTGCCCTGTCTTGCCCTGTCTTGCCCTGTCTTGCCCTGTCTTGCCCTGTCTTGCCCTGTCCTGCCCTGTCTTGCCCTGTCTTGCCCTGTCTTGCCCTGTCTTGCCCTGTCTTGCCCTGTTTTGCCCTGTCTTGCCCTGTCTTGCCCTGTCTTGCCCTGTCTTGCCCTGTCTTGCGCTGTCTTGCCCTGTCTTGCCCTTGAAATCTCATGGTTCTTCTCTTATGTGATGTATGCCCCCCCCCCCCCCGTCCCTTATCTAACGTGACGCATCTCTGAGCCTCCCTGTTCTACGTTTGTTCCCGCTCGTACGTACCATCCCCCCCCCTCCTCCCGCCCCCCCCCCCCCGGTCCCCTTTGCACGGTTTTTGCATCCCTTATCTAACGTGACGCTGTCTACATGCTTTTGATCTGACGGTATCGAATCCTCCCAATCTAACACTGGTTCCTTCTCGTCCATGCTCTATCGGAACAGCTTATCATCACCCGGGGGCTCCATCAGGCCTTGTGTGCGGCATGTAATCCTCCCAATCTAACAGCATGTTCTCGACACTCCCGCAAATATCGCCCGAGAGCGGGGGGGGGGGGGGGGGGTGTCAAGCACCCCCTCCCCCCCCTCCCCAGCCACGGGAAGCCCCCGGGGTTAGGGGGTCAGACCCCCCCCCCCCTTCCCCCCTCATGCGATGCCACCCCCGGGGGGTCCAAGGGGGGGGGGGGGGGGGGGGACAATGAAGGCTTGCCCCACCCACCCTCCCACACACCCCACACACACCCCACACACCCTCCACACACACACACGACGTCGACCAAGGGTCGCACATGGTAATGACCTTGAATATATTATATCTTGGGAAAACACTCGGCGGCAAAGCCTGGGTGGGAAAACCTGGGTGGGAAAAAATGGGCGGCAAAGTTAATAGGGCCCAGGGGTGTGGGGGTGGGGAGGGGGGACGGGGTGGGTGGGGGGGTCAGACCCCCACCCACCACCACTCACAAATGGTCGGGGGTGGGGGGGTCGGAACCCCCTCCCCCCCCCCCCGGGGCAATGGGACCCCCCCGGGTTCGGGGCGATATCTCCGGGACGGTCGCGAAAAGTCTGTTAATATGTTTTCCTCATCGTATTATTGCTGTATCAAAACGGCTTATCATTACCTGGGGTCTCCTACAGGCCTCGTGCGCGGCAACAAGCCTGCCGGGCAGCTCTTCCTCGAGAACAACGGCGCGGAGTTGCTGCGGGACAGCTTGAGAGACCCCAGCCTGGCCGTGAGGAGGTGAGTAACACGATGAGGATGAGGCCGAGGGCAACGCCTTTGGGAGAGATGAAGTGGGTTCAATTAGGTTGCTGGTTTTACAAGGGCGGCAGCCTGGCAGTCCACAGGTGAATTGAGGACAGCACTTATCATGTTGTTGTTTTTTCTGCGTCCCCCAAGGAAAAGCATGCAGATGAGCCTTTTGTTGATGAGCTCTTTTCTAACTACATTCCAGTCATTCCTGTGAAGTATATTATTGTGCTCATGCACCTTTCCTGTGCTTCGTTTCTTTTTTCTCCACCCTCATTCTCAACCCCCTCCTTTTTCTGTGCCCTCCGTTTTTTCTGGGTCCCTTGGTCCCCCCAGGAAGGGCATGCAGATGCTGGCATCTCTGCTGCAGGAGAGCGCGACGGAGCTGGCTCAGGCGATGCTGCGGCTGGGCTTCCTGACCGACGTGGCCGCGGCCGTGAAGGAACAAGGGGACCCCGACCTCCCCGTCGCAGCACTGCTGGCACTGCAAGCATTGGCGTCGGTGGATGGCCGATACGTGAACGCATGCCGACAGGACGTGGAGGTGAAGCAGGCGCTCGAGTATCAGATTGCATCGTATGCGGCGCTGGGGGAGGAGGAGAAGGAGGAGCGTGTGGACGAGAATAGGTTGGCATTGGATGTGTGGACAAAGCTGTATAGCGCCGGGGAGAAAGGGGGCGGGGACAAGTAGGCACTAGAGGCAAGAACATTTATTTTGTATATTGTGCAAACATAAATTATATTTCGGGCTGCATCACGTGGGTACCTTTACATCAAGGAGACAACCAGCGCAGGCCAGAAATTGGGAGAATCCGGACCATGGTAGCTCGAGCCTGCCATTATCTTTTCCGCGTTTTCGAGTCGTTCAGGATGATGAATATGAATGGAGATGGAAATGTGTAGCCTTGTGCATTGAAATTATATGGAGCTTAGTGTACAGCGACTAGATCGATGACCTATGGACGGTGGGGCCGGAAACAGCTTGCTTGATCACGGCGTGTGTTTGGAGCCTAACTGGCAGGGAGTGTCCAATATATAACATTAATAATGTAAAGAACTATGTTTATATACTGTAAAGAACTCTTTGAAACCGCTATGTACATACATGCGCTGGTTGTCTCCTTGATACACAACGAGAAAGACGGAGGCGCGCCCTAGCTGCTCTCGATCACAGCCTAGTGCCTCAAGCGGGCAGGCCACAGATGATCGATGTACTCTAGAGCTCGAGCTACATCATGGTGGCGCAGGCGGGCATGCAACGCACTGTGCATGGGCCATGCATGCATTGCAACGTATCTAGATCGCCATGCGTCCAGGCATAGTTGTCTCACTTCATATTAAGGCTAGATGTTCAAAGTTATGCCTCTTGTGTGCATGCACGAGAAGCGGCTGGCACGAAGCGCAGCTAGGATGTATACCGGAAGCTTGACATATATCCTACGTACATGTATAGGTTGGATGGATGAAGGAATTGGACGGCGCCCTTGCTCGCCTGCGGTACGACGCGGCGGTCGGTGCCGAACACCTTTCTGCTGAGCTGCTGAAGACCCCTGACCCAGCGGTGAGGGATCGATCTTCTGCTGGCGTTCTGCAACCGTGTCCTGCTCTCTGACGAGCCTCCGCTTGCTGAGTGGCAGACGGCCATCCGCGTCATGCTGTACAATTAGAAGGGCTCTGCTGCTGACCCCGGTAACTATCGGGGTGTCTGCCTCCAGAGCGCCGCGCTGAAGGTCTTCATGCGCATGATGCTGCACAGGCTCCGCGCCGCGCTGGATCCACACCTGGGTGAGTCTCAGATGGTTTTCCGTCGTGGTCGTAACACTGTCATGGCTGTCGCGCGCCGGTTGATGGAGGACTGTGCGTCGCCTTTGCCCTGACAGTTTGCCGCTGGTCTTCATTGAGGCCTTTGACACGGTCCTCTCGGAGGCTCTTTGGGCCATCCTAGCTCTGGATCGGGTGCCACCAGCGTTCATTGCTGCCATTTGTCGACTGTATGAGGGCTCACATGAGGCAGTAGTGCGGACTGCGGAAGGCACCACCCCACCATTCCCCCTTCATCACGGGGTGTGGCAAGGTTGTGTCCTGTCCCCATACCTGTTCATTATTGTCATGCATGGATCACGTCATGTGCATGGCACGTGCGCGCTTTACTGCTTGGGTTATATATGATCCATAAATGCAACTCATATTGTTTAAAGTTGCAGCCCGACTGCGTCACCCGCAAATGTAGGATGGGGTACGATGGTAGTGCCGCTTTCCGGCGTGCGTGCTCGTGCGCTTCTTGTGCACCTAGACATTGTGGTGGTGCCACACGCCCGCCGCATGCGCCTCACGGCACGGAATGTACTACTGCATGTAAGGATGAAGCTGAAGAGGCTATGACATCCGGTGACAACGATCGGGACATGCCTGCCTGTTATTGGAGGGTGGAGAAGGACATGAGGGGGCAGTGGGTCGTTGTCCCCCCGCGCAACCACCCCAAGATGTGGTTATGGCGACTCCTTGGCATTTGTGTGGGTGTCGATCGAATTGTGACATGCAGTATATATGCAGTTTCCGCGCGCTGGTGAGCTATGTTCTAAAGTATCAAACCAAGGCGGAGAAAAAATCCTCCGCGTTCCAATCAATGTTCCAAGACATCTTCCGCGATGTGGCGCAACGCGCCACTGCGGCGGACCGTACCCCAACCGTGCAAGGCGCCCTCAACAAGGTGTTAAACATTGGGATAGGGGCAAGGTCCCCAACAGTGGGGCAAGGTCCCACACAGGTCCCCAAGATCGCGGAGCAGACGGCCACCATTGCATCCCATGCAGCCACCCCGGCAGGATGTTGGCGACCTCCCGCCGCTCTCCTACGCGGACCTGCTGCGGTCAGCGACCGCCTTCACCACCGACGCCATCGCCACAAAGCTCCAGGAGCTGGAGAACCACCGCCAGGCCCAGCAATGGGAGGTCACCGACCGCGCTCGCCGCGAGTGCCGAGTGGTGCTACGTCGCTTCCCCCAGAAGCCAGGTGAGACGTCAACCTCTCTTGCTGACGAGCTCAAGAACCAGCTTCTTACCCTCATGGGCCTGGTATAGGTGAGGTAGCACTGAGCGGGTGCCACCGCCTTCCCCACTCACGGGACAA
Source organism: Mesostigma viride (assembly GCA_009746045.1). Classification (NCBI taxonomy): domain Eukaryota; kingdom Viridiplantae; phylum Streptophyta; class Mesostigmatophyceae; order Mesostigmatales; family Mesostigmataceae; genus Mesostigma; species Mesostigma viride. The sequence goes on along the minus strand of RPFO01000016.1, from coordinate 1,305,582 downwards.
GGCGGCTCCCCCACCAGTCCTACTCACCTTCCCCTCCCCTGCATGAGGATAAGCAGCGGTTCCTCTCTCGTCGCAAGCGGTTGCACGACCTCACCTGGACGCTGGATGACGACCTCACCCCCGCTCAGCAACAGCAGCGACGCGACCTGTGGCCGGAATACCTCCGCCATAAGCAGGACCCCCAGAAGCCCAAGGTGTACTGGAGGGGCGGGGACCTGATGATCAACCACAAGATGTGGACGCCCCCAGCGGGCTAGAATAGCAATAGCCCTAGATTGTAACCATTGGCGTCACTGTCGCTAAGGCAGCCATGCCTAGAATGTTTGCCTAGCTGTGCCAACACACCTAGTCACGTGCCGCCAACGCACGGTCCACAACCAGCCATAGCCTTAGCCTAGTCCTAGTACAGCCATGCTACGCCCTGGCTATGTTTAGCCAAGCCATGCCTATAATGGGACCCCCCCATGGATGTTGTATTAAGAATTTAGCCATGCTATGCCATGCACAGAGAGATGCTCTCTGTCGAGAAGCCATGTCCTAGCTCTTGTATAGCCATGATGATCTTCCTCCCTCACAGGCATGCTCCCCCCTTACCCGGGCATAGCGTGATACGGACCATGAGGGTGCAGGTGCCCTGGTGCACCTAGAGCACGGGTAGCTTACATTCCCACCCTTGCATGAAGTAGCCTAGGATGTATTTAAAGCCATATGCCGGCCCCTTCTCAGGGATATGTGCTACATTGACTCCCAACGGAGTGATGTTGATAATAATAATGATAATAGGGGCAAGGGACTACAGCTCTCAGGAGACATCATGCAGCGTACGCCAATACGCCGTATAATACGGTAAATACGCCGTATTATACAATACGGCGAGGTTTGGCGTACTAGTTAACGTACTAGAAATACGCCGTATTGCGTTCTCAACGCAAATACGGCGCATAATACGTATTTTTCGCGTATTATACGGCGCCCGGCTCCGGAATTTGGCGCCAGAGCTAGTTTTGGCGTTGCTGACCTAGGCAGGTACGCAGCCTGAACCGTACTTGGGGAGTACGGGCCTACGGTTGGTCCCGCTTGTCATCTCTGCCAGTTGACGGCGTGGGTAAACGATGGCAAAACGAGACCGACTTGCATAAATATGATAGTTGACCTCCGCGGCCATGGAGGTGCAGAAATCTGACTGGTATGGGAGCATGGCTTGACATTTTGAACTGCAATTTTGCAGGCATGATCCATAGGTCCTAAACAGCGTATATATATCATTGCGTCCCTGTGGGTGACCCTGCCTACGTCGAAGAGGAGCTCCGGGCCACCGTGGAACAGCGCACCCATGTCCTTGAGACTTGGGCGCGCCTCAAGGACCCCCAGACCAAAGGGCTCCTCCTGTGGTTTTGCGCCCACCCGCGGGTGGTTCACTGGCTCCGTGGCGCTCCCCCCCACTTGGTGCGGCTTGCCGCGGAAGGCCATGACGAGCGCATTCAGGCCGCCTTGCAGGTGCTCCTCCCCGGCCCTAGCCTGCCAGCTCACTCCATGCGCTTGGCCACCCTCCCCTGCCGCATGGGCGGGTGTGGGCTCACCCGCGCCGCCCGCCTCGCCCCCGCCGCCTTCCTTGGCTCTGTTGCTCAGGCCTGGGCGGAGATCCGCCGGTTGGTCCCCAGCGCCGTCAGCGCCATTCCCGACTTGGTCACCCCATCCCCCTTTCCCTTTGTGCAGGCTGTGCAGGATTCTTACCTCGGGATCCAGCAGGCTTGCGACCTCGTCCGCCCCGCTCAGGCCGTCCACCGTCGCCTGCCCCGGGGCACGCCCGGCGTGTCCACTGTCGTCAGTCCTAGTGTCTTCCCTGCCTGCGTTCATGAAAAACAACAAAAGACCTACGCGGGTATACTACACTGTGCCGACTGGATGGGTCTGCATGCGAGCTTGAACGATCAGGGGAAGGCTTGGCTTCACTCCGTTTCCCTTGAGGGGAGCGTGGGGTCCGCATTCCTGCGCGCCCTCCCCATGAGCCCTTTGTTCACACTGGTTCCGGCCCTTTACGCCATCGCTCTCCGCCACCAGCTCTTTGCCCTGCAACCTCTCATCACGGCGGGTGCGTCCTGCGGCAGCTGCGGGCTTGCTCTGGATACTACTGGGACGCACTACATCGCGTGCATGGGTGGCCAGCAGAACCAGAACTGGTTCCTCTATCTCCATACCGCTCTCCTCCGGGTGGTGTGTGCCATGGTTCGGTCGGTCTTTCCCCACTCCACCATTAAGTGCGAGGACGCGGATGGGGCCGCCCTCTACTCACCCAACCACCGCCCCGACATTACCGTGCTTGACTACGACGGGCAGGGTTGCCACCTGCTCATCGATGTCTCCGTGGCTCGGCCGCTTTCCGGTCGCCACATCCTCCGGGCGGCTGTGGATGCCGGCGCTGCTGCCGCTGTGGCTGAGCGCGACAAGTTTGCCTCCTACGGCAATGTGGGGCCCCACCGGGTCATCCCCTTTGTCCTTGAGGAGTTCGGGGCCATGGGCCCCAAGACAGCGGAGTTTTTCCACGAGTGCTGCCAGCGCCGTGAAGACCGCCTCGACCTCGAGGGTCAGACCGCCCCGTGGTCGGCCCGCACGTGGTCCTCGTATTGGCGGCAGCGTCTGTCACTCGCCCTCACTCGCACCGTGGCTGATGTGTTATTCCGCCGCACCCGGGCCGACTTTGTCGCGACCCATGCGGTCTAGATTCCTTCCAGGCCTGCATGGTGGGCCGGCAGCGCTGTTGCTGCGTGTAGTTTTGTGATGTATAGTTAGTTGTACCTTGTGCCGCTGGCGTGATCCTTGGATGTCTGTGTCAGATTACTATTAATTTCTTCAGGGTTATTCTCCCAGTTCTCGGGTTTTTCCTTATGTTGCATGCCTATCTCACCTCCGTAATCTATCATTCTCAATGAATATATATCATTGCCAGGCAACGTACGCCTGGATTTCTGGCCTGCGCTGGTTGTCTCCTTGATATAACAAGCAGCCGGGGTGTGCGCAGATATGTCTCGACCCTATGCTCGGTGCAGCAACCTCGTTTGATCAGCGACCAGGTCGGTCGCCGTGCATGTGCTAACTGTTACTAGGCGGGAAATAAGTCGATACGTTTGTACGCGGATAGATGTGTAAAATATATTGCTGACATGTTTTATTGGCGACAGCGTACGCCAATACGCCGTATAATACGGTAAATACGCCGTATTATACAATACGGCGAGGTTTGGCGTACTAACGTACTAGAAATACGCCGTATTGCGTTCTCAACGCAAATACGGCGCATAATACGTATTTTTCGCGTATTATACGGCGCCCGGCTCCGGAATTTGGCGCCAGAGCTAGTTTTGGCGTTGCTGACCTAGGCAGGTACGCAGCCTGAACCGTACTTGGGGAGTACGGGCCTACGGTTGGTCCCGCTTGTCATCTCTGCCAGTGACGGCGTGGGTAAACGATGGCAAAACGAGACCGACTTGCATAAATATGATAGTTGACCTCCGCGGCCATGGAGGTGCAGAAATCTGACTGGTATGGGAGCATGGCTTGACATTTTGAACTGCAATTTTGCAGGCATGATCCATAGGTCCTAAACAGCGTATATCATTGGCAGGCAACGCCTGGGTGTGCGCAGATATGTCTCGACCCTATGCTCGGTGCAGCGACCTCGTTTGATCAGCGACCAGGTCGGTCGCCGTGCATGTGCTAACTGTTACTAGGCGGGAAATAAGTCGATACGTTTGTACGCGGATAGATGTGTAAAATATATTGCTGACATTCGGGGTTCTTTGAACGGAGTTTCTTCTATACGTGAATGCGGGAACAAGAGGCCGCTGGATGAGCGGCTTATAGGTCGTAGTGTTTACTCGTAGCTGTTTGGCTAGAGCTTTTGTGATTAGTAGATGCAATATAGTGCATGGTTGAAAAATGAATTAAATAAAATGTGCGTTCCGCGCTTGGGTTGATTATACCCGGGCGGAACGGGGCGTGAGGTGCAGTGCCCCTGAAAAGAACAACCTACGCATTATTTAATACTAGCCGTGCAGATTCGGGATATTCTACCCCCGGTCTGTACGGTTAGCGTCTTACTAGCATCCACTAAACATAAGGGTTTAATGACGTCAGTTAGCTAGGGATAAGGGAGGTTTTGCGACTAAAAGCCGCTCTGGCTGGTTTTGTCGGCCTCTTTCTTTGCTCGTTGTCGTTGCGGCGGCAGCCGCAGCTATGGGTGCTGCGGAGCAAAACCCCAAAAGCACTGGTTGCACTGGCCACTTGGCCAGTGGTGAGACTTCCAGTTGTTAACCGGCCAGGCGTAGTTCCTCGCTCGGTTAACTAAAAGAAAAGAAAATGATTACCTCCGGTCCGCACCTTTTCCCCAGCTTGGGGTCTTTGGTGGGCCGGATGCCGTGACAGGTGCTCAACTGTCGCTTGGTCGGCCCAGTGCGCGAGCTGGTGCTCCGTACCTGGGGATGCTTGCACCCCGGGTTGGAGCCGGATGGCTGGCACTGGCGACCCGTGTTTCGGTCCGCGGCCTGCGGCTTTTTCTTCGGAAATTGCTGCTGGCCAGCAAACTTTGCAATTGCCTTCCGCCGAGGGGGGGTGGTTGGGGCTGGGGACGGCGATGGGAAAAGCGCCTAAGCTAGAAATTTTTTCCCCACGCATAGAAACCTCGGGGGGGAATGCGGTCTTGGCTGAACGGATTCTCGTTCAGCCAGGTGCCTGGGGCTGTGGCCTCGGGCATCCGGGCTGGCGGGGCCTGGGCTAGGTCCACGTTTTTTCTCGAAGCACCCCGGGTCTATGGGGAGACGGCCATAGCGGTACCGACTCGGGGCCCCGAGAGGGGTCATGATAGGCTGGCCGTGCGCAATCGCAGTGCAAATGCGCTGGGCCTTTTTGGGCCTGGCCATGCATCCACAGCCGCCGGGCACACGCCTCCCGATGTGGGGGGGCTCCCGTTTTGCGGCAGGGCGGTCACTTGTGACAACGAGCAAGGTGGAGTGCGGCTTCAAGGGAAAGCCAGGGCGGGGGTGATTGGGCAACGTACTTCATGAAGGGCCTTGAACGGCGTGCCTCCGGGCATGTCAATTAGTGTCACATGTATGCTTCCACTTATTGTTTTAATGAAGATGCTGGTTTTTGTGGGAGCTACGTGGGACATGAATCGGGGTTCTTTGAACGGAGTTTCTTCTATACGTGAATGCGGGAACAAGAGGCCGCTGGATGAGCGGCTTATAGGTCGTAGTGTTTACTCGTAGCTGTTTGGCTAGAGCTTTTGTGATTAGTAGATGCAATATAGTGCATGGTTGAAAAATGAATTAAATAAAATGTGCGTTCCGCGCTTGGGTTGATTATACCCGGGCGGAACGGGGCGTGAGGTGCAGTGCCCCTGAAAAGAACAACCTACGCATTATTTAATACTAGCCGTGCAGATTCGGGATATTCTACCCCCGGTCTGTACGGTTAGCGTCTTACTAGCATCCACTAAACATAAGGGTTTAATGACGTCAGTTAGCTAGGGATAAGGGAGGTTTTGCGACTAAAAGCCGCTCTGGCTGGTTTTGTCGGCCTCTTTCTTTGCTCCCCACCCACCCGTGTCTTGGTTGCCTCTAGGGCAACGTACTTCATGAAGGGCCTTGAACGGCGTGCCTCCGGGCATGTCAATTAGTGTCACATGTATGCTTCCACTTATTGTTTTAATGAAGATGCTGGTTTTTGTGGGAGCTACGTGGGACATGAAGTTTTATTGGCGACAGCGTACGCCAATACGCCGTATAATACGGTAAATACGCCGTATTATACAATACGGCGAGGTTTGGCGTACTAACGTACTAGAAATACGCCGTATTGCGTTCTCAACGCAAATACGGCGCATAATACGTATTTTTCGCGTATTATACGGCGCCCGGCTCCGGAATTTGGCGCCAGAGCTAGTTTTGGCGTTGCTGACCTAGGCAGGTACGCAGCCTGAACCGTACTTGGGGAGTACGGGCCTACGGTTGGTCCCGCTTGTCATCTCTGCCAGTGACGGCGTGGGTAAACGATGGCAAAACGAGACCGACTTGCATAAATATGATAGTTGACCTCCGCGGCCATGGAGGTGCAGAAATCTGACTGGTATGGGAGCATGGCTTGACATTTTGAACTGCAATTTTGCAGGCATGATCCATAGGTCCTAAACAGCGTATATCATTGGCAGGCAACGCCTGGGTGTGCGCAGATATGTCTCGACCCTATGCTCGGTGCAGCGACCTCGTTTGATCAGCGACCAGGTCGGTCGCCGTGCATGTGCTAACTGTTACTAGGCGGGAAATAAGTCGATACGTTTGTACGCGGATAGATGTGTAAAATATATTGCTGACATGTTTTATTGGCGACGACGGCCAGGAAAGCGGCTCGCAGCTACATCGATGAGGTGGGCATCCGGCTAGCTCCAGCAAGGAAGGTAATTAATCTGCGGTTTTGATCTGGTATGTGCTATCCTGTTCACGTTTTATTGCATACTGTATCAAGGTTTTGGGTCGAATCGTATACCTATCAATAAGTTCATGGTTGTAATAAGGAATTAGTTCAATTAGCAATCTATATACCATGCAGTGGATGAGTATCACACTTCATGACCTTTATGTAAACAACAAACTGTCGACACCCCCTAGGGCTCCCCCAGAATAGATTCTAGCCAGCTGTCTAGAAGAGGGCAATCGACATAGCTTTTACATTATAGCATGACTTGCCATGTATTTCTCGAGCATAGTATACTGATCTAGCCCCAACGGCTTAGAGTAGCCCCAACGGTTTAGAGTGGCATGAACGCAATCACATTAGCCCAGCCATGGCTCAGCGTGGCCATTTGCTTATGCCTTAGCAGACGCCCGTTGAGCCCACTTCACCTTTCTTGTACAGCATCAGCTATGCTTCAGCCTACCTCTGGTATCGTTAATAATGGTTGTCCCACAGTGATGCGCCCCGGCCCCGTGATGTGGATAGAGCGCTCGATGTGGCCTGCCCACCGACTGGTGGGCGGTGGCAGTGAGAGAAGCTAGGGCGCCCTCCCTCCCTCTCATTGTGTACAGGGGTTGAAGGTTCCTCTACTTTGTATTGGGACCCACGTGACGCAGTCACGTGATAATTAACTAATTAGACTCCATCATCATTCCGTCATCATTCCGTCATCACGACTAGGAGAAGTGCACCACCTTTATGCTGGCATCTGTCACCACCCCGGCAGTTGTGATGATGTGTTGGGGGTGTGACAAGGATGGCGAAAAATTGCACGTACTTACTCTTAAGATATAGAACGCCCAATTTTTCGCCACCTTGCTGGACCCCTTGGCGCGGGTCATAGAAAGGTGTTTGTCAAGGGGTGAGAGTGATGGCGAAAAATTGCACGTACTTACTCTTAAGATATAGAACGCCCAATTTTTCGCCACCTTGCCACCCCTTGGCGCGGGTCATAGAAGGTGTTTGTCAAGGGGTGAGAGTGATGGCGAAAAATTGCACGTACTTACTCTTAAGATATAGAACGCCCAATTTTTCGCCACCTCCCCCCACTGGCCGGCGCTGGGGTTGGCGTGGGTTGTTGGATGTGGCGAAAAATTGCACGTACTTACTCTATATATAAAGAACGCCCAATTTTTCGCCATGGCCTCGCATGGTGAGGGAGGCGGCGAGGGCCGCGCGGCGGGGTGTGCAAAGAGATTACTCTGTGTAACCTCTGGAAACTCAGACGACCTATGAAGAATCCCATACGACCTGTGTCGATGCATGAGAGGTTTACTCTGGATTTTAAACTTGCAATTAGAACTGCATTTCGAGACGAATGAAAATTGTTTTCAGCATGCATTGACGCGTTGTATACTGCATAAACGAATTCATTAAAATTTATATCACGTTCACATTCGTTATCAGCTCAACAAGAGCGAAATGGCAAACTCGTTGCCGTCGTCAACAAGACGACACTCTACTCCCCGTCCTTGGAGTTTCCAGTCGGGCTCTTCACAACGTTCGAGGCGGACTTCCTCTTGTCGTTAAGGCCACGGGAGCTTGACACTTCCTCGCGGTTCCTCTTCCTGCCATGGGAAGTGGCGGTCTTTGCGTCCTCGAAACCCTTCTTTGTCTCCTCCCATGCCTTGTAGAGCGCAACGGGGGAAATGCCCGGCTGGCGCTTGGACTTGGAGAAGCCATTGACGAATTCGTCAACCATCTTAACGCATCCGTCGGCTTGGTCGAGGCGAATCCACTCACATCGGTCCTCGACCTTCCTCGGCTTTGTCGCGTTCCTCTCGTAGACCCACTCGACGCAAATTTTGGGCGTCTTGCGGTCGACATCGTCATATCCAGCGTCGTGAATCTTGAGAACCTCGCAGGTAGGTCCGGTGCCTCCAACAGCACCGGGTGCCCCGGACAAAAGGGAGACCTGATGCGTCAGGTATGCGAGCTGGTCCGATATCTTTGTCTGGCCGTCCTCGAGACTATCGAGGTATTTTCCAAGCGTGGCCAACGCCTTCTCGCAGGGCCCTGCGTTTCGGGAAGCCATGGCTACCGGCAGAGGGCTTGCAACGTGAGATGCGTGACCTGCACGTGTTTTTGCCTATTTGTGCACCGTGTGCAAAGGTCCGTTACGTCTGCTGGCACGGCCCGGACAGGGCGCGAAGGTGGCGAGACTTGCACAAGTGTCGAACTTGGCTAAAATTTGCAGTGATGCAAGTCCAGAGTGGCCTCTACCACGTGGCGAGTTCTGGGACGTGAATTCAGGTAAACGGACTCGTAAGCTCGCGCGTACTCGGGGTCGTTTCTCATACGCCTGAACGAATTCTCCAGGGTATCCACCAGTGTGAATTTTCCAAGGCACCCACCCATACATATTGTCGTATAATGCACAGAAATTACTTGCCGTGACAATTACACTTATTGAACCCGCGAATCTTTTCAAAACGTAGGATGCACAAAAAACCGTCCGTCTGCAACGGGGGGAATTGAGTCTCGTTTCCGTCAAGTCTGTCAATGTACGACGCTCCTACCGTAATATGTCCTCCGTTTCTGAACAGGTGTGCGTTCTTCAGGTTAAAAAACGCGTGTTCGTTGATCATGGCGTAAGAAAGGATGTCCCCGTCTGATCCACCCATGATAGTCTCGTTGCATAAAACAATGCAATCCTGTTGGTTATGCTCATCACCACCGGAGAAACTCGGGGAAACAAGCCCGACAATAGCATGGTCCTCATCAAAAGGTACTGCGTCAACGTACACATCAATCCAAAAACGCGTTTTGGTTCCCTGGTAATTATTTCAAGATAGGCTAATAGTCAGTTTGGCCTCAAATTTGGCACCAAGGTACCTAATCAGATATCTTATGATGCCATGTGGTCAAAAAATTTTTTGGGAGTCGGCACCATGGTAACATGGTGACATTTGCTAGCAAAAAATCGGTGTTCTCTGAACGTAGTTTCTTTATAACAGATGAGAATGAACGCCGCTATGTGAGTGGTACTACGGGACGGTGGGCCTTGGGCTGGACCGGTTCCATGAGTTAGAATTAGTTGGCCAGTTTTGTATGGCCATTTCTAGTTCGTTAAGTTAAGTAGCAATTAAGTTACTGTTGCTGACGGCTCATGAGGCGAGCCCGGGCTACGCCGCCCTAAAGTGCCATTTGCACGATGTTCTAGGTCTCTTTTTCTTGTAATCGGATGTATGGGGTATGGGTATGGCGGATTACAAGAAATTTAACCCATAGTCCGTAAACTACCCGACCTGTCGGGTAGTTTGACTAACGGTCGAATTTCGCGCCGCGCCGTGAGCGCCGCGCCACCTGTGACGGATGTCAGTGGTCCGGTGGGTCCGGGAACACTTAGGGACGAAGGTGATGCATAGGTTTGGGGGTAATATTCGCCATAGCCTGGTAATTACAACGTGCATTGAGAATGTATCACGTGACTTTGGCGGGAAAATTTCGCTCGCGCGCGCGCGTAATGAGATATGGCTGACAACGTGCCGCTGTCACGAAATTTTTGCGTCTCACGGCTTGAAACGGTTCAGAATGTTGCTCAGAATGACGATGCATGATTTTCGTAGGTCAGGCACCGCCAGATTTATAGGGTTAGGAAAATACAGGTAGGAAAATATGACTTTCCTGGTCGTCAGTTCCAGATGAGTCATAGCTTGTCATAGGTCGATTTTCTCCCTATGGCCGGGCAATCTGCGCCAGCCCGGGCATCCAGTTTGGGTAAGGGACGTCAGCTGCAGCGTTTGCTGAGAATGCGGACTAGTTTAGTGGCCATCTTTGCACGGAACATCGACCTGGTAGCCATGGTGGATCATGAAGTATGTGGCTATGGCGGCCTTTGCCTGTGGAGCATCAGTATGTGTGAGATATGAGGGTCCCGGCCAGCGGAATCCAGGTAGGGCATGAACGAGCCAGGTACGACAACGTATTTGCGTGTTGTTTGCAGCGGAATACGTATCCCATGCATTATGAATGACGATTCTATCCATGCATATTTCAGCAAGTTCCATGCCTGTTGTAAAGAGTGGTATTAGCCCTGAAAGTGCCCAGTTTTGGGCATTTCTCTGGAGTATACCACTCCGTCAGTGCAGGTAGGCAACGTGTTTGTATTCCAGCACTTTTGGCAGCCTTTGATAGCTTGTTATAATGCATTATTGTGCTGCATGTCATAGATAGCTGTTTTCACGCGCGTAACCCACACACATGTATGAGCACGTTATATAGGGGTAATGGGTTATCCGGGTGGTCTGACCCAAGGAAACCCCCATTGGACTATCCAACTAAGTTGTCCAATGTTGGTATTGAGATTCCCTGCCCTCCCTGGGAAGTTAGGGGGGGGTAGACTTTTCCTTGGGGAAAAAAGATCGTCTTTTGGCCAGCTTTGACTGGAGCTATCATCCAAATGCTTTGATAAAGCCAAGGTATTATTGCATATTCTGAAAGCCCTTGAAGTGTAGATACTCCTAGCATCTTGGTTGGGGGTATTTGGAGTTGTGGCCTGTAAGTTATGATTTTTTTCATTTTCAGGGGTATAAAAGTGCCACAAATGGGTCAGCGGACTATGGGTTAATGCTGCCCTAATCGCGTCAGCCTTTTGGCTGGCGGTGGCCGATTAGAGATGGCGCGTGACTGACATAGCTTGAACAGTCACGTGACTGTGAAAAAGAAATTGAAATTACCCTCGTCGGTTTTCTCCCCGCAGCTGGGTTCTTGGCCGACGAGAGACTATAAAATACTTCGCGTTTGCCTGCGCGTGGCACCTGTACGGAACTCTGAAGCCATGAGTAAGATTTCCGTGCCACGCTGCAGTGCCTACCGCTTTGCTGCGGAATGTCGCAGCAGGCTTGCAGTTCCTGACTGCTGACTGCCGAAGGAAGGGTGGTCGGGTTACTTTTAGTGGGCATTGTGATGGACGACAAGTCTGTCGGCCCTCGCGTAAGTAGAAAAATATTTACCAGCATCCGCTCTTATGGGTGCGTGAGGTCTCGGGAATGTGGTGGGGACGAATTCCGGAATTATGCAATATTTCGATTCAGACCGAGACTTAAGGGGCCAGTTTAACAGACGGACCTGGGCCGGGCAGGACCAAATATTTTGGCCGGCCCAGTTGCGCTTGCGCTTTATCGGCCGCTGGGGTGTGTGATGAGAGCCTGCTCATCAACTAAAACCTGAAATATGGAAAGTTACTCCCCCAGGTGACAACGTTGACAGTAATCGAGATATGGTGGCATCGGGTGACGTCCTACAAGTTGTCGTCACGTTAGGGCGGCACTGGCCTTTGAGGGAGGTCCGTGATCGTTAAACGAGGCGTCTTCTTCCTTGTCTTTGCGTGCACATTCAACACCCTCTTTTACTGGCCGAGGGTGGAAGGCTGGGGGGGGCCCTGCAAAGGGTTATCGTGCATGAGGCTCGCTACAGCCGCCGGCGATTGTAATGGTCGTGACCGTTGCGGCAGGGCAGCCTCGGGAGCCACTGAGCGAAAGTGGTTGGCGGAGCTTTGGAGATAAAGCACCAGGAAAGGGGGGTTGGGTAACGAGAACTACAATCAATCATGAAATGGGTGCAGCGTGGCAGGCTCACTCATGGGTTCTGTAATTGCCCACTTATTGTTTTAATCAAATGTTGGTGGATTGGTAATAGTGGGAATAGAATCGGTGTTCTCTGAACGTAGTTTCTTTATAACAGATGAGAATAAACGCCGCTATGTGAGTGGTACTACGGGACGGTGGGCCTTGGGCTGGACCGGTTCCATGAGTTAGAATTAGTTGGCCAGTTTTGTATGGCCATTTCTAGTTCGTTAAGTTAAGTAGCAATTAAGTTACTGTTGCTGACGGCTCATGAGGCGAGCCCGGGCTACGCCGCCCTAAAGTGCCATTTGCACGATGTTCTAGGTCTCTTTTTCTTGTCCCGCCCTCCCTCCCTCTTCTTGTGTTTGTTTCTAGGGTAACGAGAACTACAATCAATCATGAAATGGGTGCAGCGTGGCAGGCTCACTCATGGGTTCTGTAATTGCCCACTTATTGTTTTAATCAAATGTTGGTGGATTGGTAATAGTGGGAATAGAATACCGTATTTTCAGCACTTTCTGGCATGTATGCATATATAATGACATCAAATGAACTCAGTTGGGCCTGGAACTTTGCACATGTTCTAAACACATCCCATGCAGCATGCCCACAAAGTTTCAGGCTGGTTGGATGACAAATTGGTGACAAATGCTAGCATAAATACCCAAAAAATGCAGTTTTTCATGGTTTTTTAAGGGTTTTATCACACATATGCATACATAATGACACCAAATGAACTCCGTTGGGCCTGGAACTTTGCACATGTTCTAAACACATCCCATGCAGCATGCCCACAAAGTTTCAGGCTGGTTGGATGACAAATTGGTGACAAATGCTAGCATAAATACCCAAAAAATGCAGTTTTTCATGGTTTTTTAAGGGTTTTATCACACATATGCATACATAATGACACCAAATGAACTCAGTTGGGCCTGGAACTTTGCACATGTTTTAAACACATCCCATGCAGCATGCCCACAAAGTTTCAGGCTGGTTGGATGACAAATTGGTGACAAATGCTAGCATAAATACCCCCCAAATGCAGTTTTTCAGTGTTTTCCAAGTATTTCATCATAGGTTTGCACATATATAAGACCCAAGTGGACTCAGTTGGAGCTAGAACTTGGCACATGTTCGAAACACATCCCATGCAGCCTGCCCACAAAGCTTCAGGCTGGTTGGGTGACAAATTGGTGACAGATGCTAGCATAAATACCACAGAAAAAGCAGCTTTCTATTGTTCTTACAAGGGTTTCATGGCAATCATTCCACCTTGGTGTACAGAAGGTTCCAAACAACACATCATTACATTATGCATCATATTTACAATGCAGGAAGGCATACTTGGGGGCACATGCCTATAGTACAATGCATTAATAACACACCTCTAGCCAGCTAGCTAGCTATATAGTGGCTAATGCCACACCCGGGGGCACGTTCTCACGGCCCTGCTGCATCCTTTTCCTTTTCTTCTTCTCTGCATCTGACAGGGGCCTGCCCCCCATCTTCTCATCCACCAGCCTGGTGAGCACCCTGACGTTGGTGACTTGCGTCCGCTACCCTACCCCCATGGCACGCTTGGCCTTACGCTTGGTGAAGGTGGAGGGGTGGGTGCGACAGTTGGTCTGGGTTTTCATCACCCCCTTCCTCCAGTGCATGCGTGTGCTCCAACGCCTAAGCAGAGAAGCACACACACACACACACATACACACACACACGTCGATCCCTTACCCACCCACCCACACACACATACACATGTATCCACCCACCCATGCATACACGTAGGCACGCACGCACGCACGCACGCACGCACGCACGCACGCACGCACGCACGCACGCACGCACGCACGCACGCACGCACGCACGCACGCACGCACGCACGCACGCACGCACGCACGCACGCACGCACGCACGCACGCACGCACGCACGCACGCACGCACGCACGCACGCACGCACGCAGTCATACATACCCTCCCTCCCTCCCTCCCTCCCTCCCTCCCTCCCTCCCTCCCTCCCTCCCTCCCTCCCTCCCTCCCTCCCTCCCTCCCTCCCTCCTCCCTCCCTCCCTCCCTCCCTCCCTCCCTCCCTCCCTCCTCCCTCCCTCCCTCCCTCCCTCCCTCCCTCCCTCCCTCCCTCCCTCCCTCCCTCCCTCCCTCCCTCCCTCCCTCCCTCCCTCCTCCCTCCCTCCCTCCCTCCCTCCTCCCTCCCTCCTCCCTCCCTCCCTCCCTCCTCCCTCCCTCCCTCCCTCCCTCCTCCCTCCCTCCCTCCCTCCCTCCCTCCCTCCTCCCTCCCTCCCTCCCTCCCTCCCTCCCTCCCTCCCTCCCTCCCTCCCTCCCTCCCTCCCTCCCTCCCTCCCTCCCTCCCTCCCTCCCTCCCTCCCTCCCTCCCTCCTCCCTCCCTCCCTCCCTCCTCCCTCCCTCCCTCCTCCCTCCCTCCCTCCCTCCCTCCCTCCCTCCCTCCCTCCCTCCCTCCCTCCCTCCCTCCCTCCCTCCCTCCCTCCCTCCCTCCCTCCCCCTCCCTCCCTCCCTCCCTCCCTCCCTCCCTCCCTCCCTCCCTCCCTCCCTGAGTCCCTCCCTCCCTCCCTCCCTCCCTCCCTCCCTCCCTCCCTCCCTCCCCCCCCCTCCCTCATTCATACACCCGTTCATTCATGCATGCAGCCGCTCATCATTAACACGCCTCCGTTGGGAAACTCACGGGGTATGAACTATGAAACGGGCGGTAAGAAAGGAAGAAGGAGCCGCCTCCCCAACATGCCGCCCGGCAAAGGCAGCGATGGGCCGTCCAGGAGGGAAACACTGCGCTTTGCCTTGTACGCCGGGGTGCGCAGGCGACGTGCGGGCACTGTCGCGTGTAAATTTGCCTGCCCGCCCCAGTCCTTCTCGGAACGCCTCCCCAGAGCATGCCGTCATCATTGGTAAGAGCTCTTTTCGCCCGTCGCCGGAAGCTTAAACCACAAGAATACGCCGGTTAATGACCAGAAAATGGGGGGTTGTCGACGTTATAAACCAGTAGCTGTGGTTTTTCCCGCACCCCGAGCACACTCCGGACGGGGCCAGCAAGCCCCGCCCGCAGGATAAACACCGGGCGATGTTGCTGCGCCCAAGCGAAGTCATATAGCTGCAAGAAAAGACGTAAAAGCGATTAAAAGCACGACATGCAGTGTTGCCCCTGTCAGCGCTCCTATAATTCTCACTTTTTCGCGGAAGGGGCGTAAAAATCGGAAACGCAAAATTAAGGGAAATCCTACGCTGGGTTTCTTTGAAATGATGTAAGGAACTGGTGGAACGTGTTCGTTTCCACCGTCAAGTAGTTTGGGCAACGAGACCTTACCTTAAAGATGCACGGGTCTGGTCGGACGGCGAGCAAACACTGCGCCAACTGCGTGCTTGTCCTCGTTCACACCCAATACAGCAGCGTTTCGCGAGTTTTTTTGTGAATATTATTTTTCCCTATGACAATGCCGTTCGAACAAGCGAAATCCGGTACACAATGGCTTCGTATTCCGTGAGCAATAAATTTTCAGCTACCATAGCCTTGCACACCGAATTTCAGTCAACATTGCACGCGCGCACCGAATTTCGTCAACTTTCGCGCGGGAATTACCGGGGAACAGCCCGGCGCTGCGCCGGATTGATGTGGTAGGCATAATGCACACCACCACGCCATGTACTGTCAATGATGGGCGCCCTCGGGTCTGGTTTGATTCTAAATTGACGTAACCCGGTGGTGGAGTCAATCACGTTTTCAGAGGCATTGGAATCAAGCACTATTTGGTAATAGGTGGGGTATTCCATTGCTTTATTACAAATTGGAAGAGATAATAGTTCTACGCTGGGATGGCGGCGGGAGTGCCCCACTTGGCAACAAGATACCCGCGGATCCGTTCAAGTTCCGCTGACGTCTTGGCTGTGTTGTAGATAAGGATCTCGCCAATCCACCCGTCAAAGGCACGACTCGCGTTGGATGAGTCTCCTCCAGTAGAGAGAAGTCCCGAACCAGTTGTAGGATCCGATCCCACTCTATTATACCCAGCTCTTCCGTCGAAGCGGGTGAGAAATGCGTTTGTACTGCTGTTGCATGAAATCGCCATGACGTGTGCCTTGGTGTCAAAGAACTGAGCCCTGTTGCTGACGGTTTCGTATACACCGTTGGGAGCGAATAAGAGGACAATCTGTGCCTCTGATTGATAAGCCATTAAATAACCGCTGCCATCCGTCGATCCAAGCATGTACCCTCTGATGCCCGTCCCCGGCCCCATTGATGGATATGTCGCAGTCGTTAGTTGTTTGGCAACTAGGAGGATGCTCGCACTGTTCCCGATCGCGCCCCAGAAAGTGTTCACGGACCCTAGCAAGCCAGACCGCGAGTTGATAAAACGGAGGGACCGTTTCGAGTTCAACTCCGCCGTGTCCAGTGTAGGACACTTGGTGGAAGTTGCCTGGGTAACGTGGTACCCGTTCGGCCCCTTGTCGTTCACTCGCATCACGTTTCCATCTGTCGTGTTTTGCTGGGTTGTGCCGGACGTGTCGCTGAACACCGTGGCGCTGTCGGACGGATCGTACCACGCGAACATTGCGGGATCCGTTGCCGGGTTGTAATAGTACGTGAATGACAGCGTGTTGGATGATGCATTTCCAAGCCCTGACGTTGCGCTCGTCACGGTGCCCGCGCCCACGCTTACCGTCGTCACAAAGTCCGACATGGTAGGGGTCACATCGAATGTGTACGTGGCGCCGCTTCCCAGCAAGTTGGACACGGTTCCGTTGGTGACGGCGATGTCGCCCAACGCGAAACCGATGACCGACATGCTAAAAGTGGCCGTGACTGGGTAAATAGCACCCGTCGGGGTTCCGGACGCAAGAGTCACCGTCGGATTTGCCGAATAAGTGAACGACAGCGTGTTAGAGGCCGCGTTGGCGTTCCCTGTCGATGCGTCCACGACAGTTCCGGCTCCGACGCTAACGTTCGTGGCGGCGTTGGCGATGGTTGGCGTCACTTGGAAGGCGTACGACGCCCCGCTGCCGGTAAGGTTGGCGGCGGTCCCGTTGGTCACGGTGATGTCGCTCAACGCGAACCCCGTCACCGACCCATTACAATTCGTTCAAGTGGCCCGCCGGAGCGGCTGTACAATTTTTCCCAGTGAGCGCGCTGCCAAGTGTACTTGTGGGCAAATTTTTAGGTGCCCCGTCACTTCGAGGTACTAAAAATTAGGCTACGGTACGAATTCAGCGAATTTCAGCGAATTTTCAGTCGAACCAAAGGAAGTGACGCCAACTACCAAAAAGTTTCCGTTACGAATTTTCAGCCCAACACTCGCGCAAAATGAAGTGACGGCAACTACCAAAACGTTTCCGTTACGAATTTTCACTCCCACACGTTTGCACAAGAGGAAGTGACGGCAACTACCAAAAAGTTTCCGTTACAAATTTTCAGTCCCACACTTCGCGCAAATTTTAGTAGGGCTGCACGCAAGCTACCTTTCAAAATTTTGCGCTAGTATGGAACGCATTTCATTCGTCTGGAGGAACGCTGCCCGCCAACTACCCCCGTTCAGAATGTTCCGCCGAAATTTACTTGAGATTTGGAAATCTGAACGTGCGCGCAAATTTTAGTAGGGCTGCACGCAAGCTACCTTTCAAAATTTTGCGCAAGTATGGAACGCAATTCATTCGTCCGGAGGAATGCTGCTCGTCAACTGCCCCCGTTCAGAAAGTTGCGCCCAACTTTACTTGAGATTTGGAAATCTGAACGTGCGGTTGGAGTTTCGCGGGGAAACCCAAGTTCCCTAGTAATTCACCAATGACGCGCTTCGAACACTTGCCCGCTAAAACCTAAGCAGCCGCTCCGGCTGGCCACTTAAACGAAACTTGATGCTGTTGAACGTGGCTGTCACGTCCACGGGCGATAAGGATGGCGTAAAGCCAGCGGTCGTCGCGAGGGTTACCGTTGGAGGTGGCGAATACGTGAAGACTAGCGGAGTTGCTGCGGTGTTGCCGGTTCCCAGCACGCTGATTGCTGTGTTACCTCCAACACTGACTGTTGTCAGCGAATAAGCTACAGCTGGAGTCACAGAAAATGTGTAAGAGGCGCCGCTACCCGTTAAACCAGATGCAGTACCATTAATGACAACGATATCACCCAAGGTGAACCCAGTGACTGGTTTGCTGAATGTTGCTGTCACTGTAATTGGTACCGCGCTAGGATACAGTCCGTGTGTGGTTGTGAGCGTGGTTGACGGCGCTGTCCTTACCGGTTTACGCTTCTTGCGAATCAAAGCAGGACAAATACCATAATCAAACGACATGCGGCTAATATAATATCATCGTCACACTATTTTTTGGAGTTTGGTAGCGGGTATTTGAAGGTGGGGAGAAGGGGAAGTGCTTGCCTTACGGGAACTGTCATGGACAAACCAGAATCTGCCATTTCTGGGATGTCAAAAATCAACTTCAACCTGTTAAACGGATTAGCTGTGATGCTAGGGTCTCGAAAGTAGTCCATCGTTTGTCACTAGACACATATATATTTTTTAGAGGTACACGGCTGCCTGCCTGCCTGCAGCGATGTCCATCTTTGATTCGCATTCCGTGAAGATGTAGGAAATGCAGTCCGTTACCCCCTTCTCGACTCGCAGCGTGACCACCGATGCCGTGCCACGAAGGTCAAGGCCGCTCATGTACTCTGGACCAGCACACGGCATATTCAGGTGACACGCCATCGTGAAGTTGTTGTTTAGCCACGTGGTAGGAGTCATACCCTCCCGGACACAGGACAAGACATTCCCCTGGTCACCGAACGCGGACAACAGATTGATCCACGCCTCGGTTGCGTTCGTACGGTATCCAGGCGCTAGGTTGGATCCATTGATGTCGTATTGGTAGGAAGTCATACCATCCGCGATGTGATTGAACATCGTATTGCCGGATGCGTTGGTCACGTCCGCGCCGGCAGCAACCTGGATCGCCAGGAGTTTGCTGGCGGACGCGGAAGACAGCGACGCCTTGATGGCATAGGGAGAACGAGTCCCGAGCGACTGTTTGGTGGACTGCCACGTCCGCCACTTGAAGGAGAGAGTTCCACCCTCGGCAAGCCTGGACGAGAAAATCTGGCCCACGATATCCTCTTGGAACCTGTACGTATCGATGCTAAAGTGGATGTTGCTCAGTTCGAAACCAACACCTGTCGCTGCTACAACGGCCACGATGCCATCGCCCGCTGAGACTGCCTGCGCCACGCTAGGGAGCATCACCCCTCCGTCCATGAGTGTGATTCGAATCTCGATGGGAGGGAAGAGACTCAGATCCACGATCCGAGGTTCGCCGCTCAGGAACCCCAGAAAGTGGTCGATGACGCCGTCCACCGCGGTGTTCGCCTTCACGTTGTTCGTAAGAGTGCCAGCCACGTCAGCGGTGACGGTGTTGCTATTCTTCGACCAACCAGCAGGAGCCTGTGCGAGGTTGTACTCGACCCCTCCGTGCACCGAGAGAAGAGTATGGAACAGCTGGGAGTAGTCGTTGATGCTATCGACAGTCTGTCCTCCTGCCATCACCTCGAGGCGCCTGACGATGGAGGACGTGTACGCGGGGAACTTCGCGAACCCCGCCGTGGTCGTCGGCGTCCCCGTGAAAAACATGGCGAAGGAATGCAAGTCCACGAACCCGGACGTGGGCAGGCGAACCGCGA
The DNA here is from genome assembly GCA_009746045.1 of Mesostigma viride. NCBI lineage: Eukaryota > Viridiplantae > Streptophyta > Mesostigmatophyceae > Mesostigmatales > Mesostigmataceae > Mesostigma > Mesostigma viride. The sequence goes on along the minus strand of RPFO01000016.1, from coordinate 1,285,824 downwards.
CCACGGACCCTTGTTTGATGCCATCGCTGGCTGAGAGGGTGCTGAGATGCACTCGCTGAGTCGTGTGTTGGCCTAGCGCCTTCACGAGGTATTGCATGGACTTTGGGATAGCGCGCGAGTACCATGAATTGTCAGAAGCCATCGATGGTGTATACACTCGAGTTAGATATTTTTACTGAAGGAGCTGGCCTAGTATAGGATTTTTTACTTTCGCCCCATCCACTCTTCTCTCGAGATTCGATAGGGCACTCAGCCCCGTGTTCGCGGCCGAGTACGCTTTCCCGAGGAGCGTACTCTTCGCGATCATGGTAGAGGGGACGTGCCCGAGCGCTGAATCGACGATGCCCGCGACCTGTTTCGCGGCTCGCGCCCCGGCTCCGATTTTCGAGATAACCTCTCCCGCGACGTGCCCGGTGTCAAGGACATGGTCCTTGTATTGTACCCACCTGCCCTGACTAGACAGTGCTGCTGACTGGCCATTGAGATAGAGTTTGTTTTAACGTTTCTACAGAACTTGTCCCGGTTTAATTTGGACAAGTATTTAGTGAGTTATGGCCTGTCACAGCTTTCCTAGTGTCTTGGCAACACAAGTGGCAACTGATCTGACAAGTAGGATCTGACATGTAGGATCTAACATGACAGTGTTCTGACAACAGTCTGACACCAGTGGTCATGCCAACCGGTGTCACTCACTGAACAGATGTGGGTGCTCTTTGTTTGACAAGTGTCTTTTCATTAGAATAGATAGGTGTTTCAATATTATCATGACAGATGGCAGCTTGCTGTTTCATGCTCAGAACTTTCTAGAAACCTGTGAGCTGGACAGAATATTCCCAGCATATGCTAGAGCATATTCCTAAGCATCTGCCACAACATCTTTCTCAGCATATTCCTAGAATATGCTGCAGCATCTAAATGGCATCTTTTCTATTGTAAGAAACAATAAAAGGAGTAGCCCCCCTACTGAGGGTACTCTTCATTCTGCCTCAATCAAGTCTCTGTCTCTGTTACTCTTCACTCCTCCATAGCCTGCACCTGCAAGGTCAGGCACAAAGGGTTCCAATCACAGCATTGAAAAGGCAAACCCTGTCAGTTCTTTCAACATGGTATCGGAGGTTTGATGCCTACCCTGCATTTGAGGAGCAGAGACATTCATCTGACTACCCCAGAGACAACACCCAGACCCAGATCAACCATGGAGGATCAAGACACTCAAACTGCTACCAGACAGCCTGACTACACCTCTCTTGTTTCAACAGTTGCCAAGAGCTGCAAGAAATTTGTTGGTGCAGCTGGTGATGATTACAGCAAGTGGGAGGAGTGGAAGAATTTGTTTTTGGCTGTTGTCAGTCTTTTCAGTTTGGATGCTGTCCTGCTGGGCACTGAGGAGAATGACAGGGCTGATAAGGCCCTGTGGGCAGCTTTGCTCACCTGTCTAACAGGTGAAGCTGCACGCCTCATGGCCACTGTGGCCAACAAAACTGGTAGCCAAGCATGGCAGTGTCTCATGGAGAACTATGAGCAAACCAGGCTAACCAAGAGTCACAGGTTTGAGCTGAGGAGCAAGCTGCACCGCCTACAGAAGCTTCCTAACGAGACCATGCAACAGCTTGTGAGGAGGGCGGAGCTTCTACGTGCTGACTACCAGGCTGCAGGGGGAGTCATCCAGGACCGTGATTTTGCTGCCATTCTACTGGGAGCACTGACAGACGAGTACCGCCCTGCGCTGGTGTCTGTACGGTTCAACGAGGAGGACCCACTACCTGTGGTGAAGAGGGCACTCATGGAGGCGGAGGATCTGCTCAAGGGGGGACGTGCTGTGGTGAAAAAGGAGAGTGCTGGCACTGGCCAGGCCTACCACACCAACAGCAAGGGGAACGGGGGGACCAAGAAATGCAGTCACTGTGGCCTGTCAAATCACAAGGACAAAGACTGCTGGAAGGAGCATCCTGAGAAGGCCCCACGCTGGTACCCAACCAGCACAGGGGGGCAAGGGCGGCAACCGAGGGAACCAGAACAAGGGACGCAACGCACCTGCTGGATCCGCTGCCAACGCAACTCAGGAGGCGGCTGAACTGCCGCCTGGCTTCTGCATGGTCACCATCGCCGAGGAGTCGCCGTCGACGCCGCTGGAGGCTGCTGCTCTCACGCAGTATACGTGCGACAACCTCACCTGGGTGCTGGACTCGGCTGCGAGCAGCCACATGTCCCCGTGCCGTTCTGACTTTGTGTCTCTGACCCCCCACAGCAGGGCAATCGCTGGCTCCGGCGGACAGCTGCACGCTACCGGCCAGGGCACCATCGCTGTGGAGCTTCCTGGCCACAGCGTGCGCTTGCAAGGAGCGCTGCTTGTACCTGGCCTGAATGCACGACTCCTTTCAGTCGCGCAACTCGCAAAGGCAGGTCACAAGGTGGATTTCCACAAAGAGACAGTGGTGCTGGATAACAAGCATCACAAGATCGCCATGCAGAACAACATCTACGTGTTACCTGCGGCGAAGACAGCGCCAGCGATGGCTGCTGTGACGGTGGAGCGGCCGGTTAACCTGCTGCTGCACTGGCGTTTGGGCCATGCTGGTGCCGACCGCATCAAGAAGCTGGTCGCCATCCCTGCATCCAACTTGACGACGAGGAGTCCAACTGCTCCTGGCTGCCCATCCTGCCCGGCTGGCTTCATCAAGCGCCAGCCATTTCCGCCAGGGCAGCGGCGATCCACTGTGCCGCGCGCCAAGCTTCATGGCGACCTGCTGGGCCCGATGAGCGTCGAGTCGCTGGGGGGCGCCCGCTACTTCTTGGGCATCACTGACGATGCCACTCGGTGGCGATGGGGGTTTGCGCTCAAGACCAAGGACGAGGCGGTGGGGCGGTTTGCAGAGCTGCTCGTCCGCGATATTCGCCCCTTCTACGCCGGCTCTGTCGTGCTGCGCACCGACAACGACGCGGTCTTCACCGGTCAAGCCTGGCGGGCGGTGTGTGCTGAACACCGCGTCCACCAGGAGTTCTCCGCGCCTTACTGCCCTGAGCAGAACGGCGTAGCGGAGCGGCTCTGGGGCCTGGCAATGGGCATGACTCTGGCGATGTTGACACACGCCGGCCTGGGGAAGGCATACTGGGCATTGGCACTCCAGTGTGCTATTTATATCCTGAACCGCCTGCCGTGCTCCTCGAATCCTGGTGATGCCACGCCACACTTTTTGCTGACAGGTCATCACGCTGATCTGTCGCACATGCGCATTTTCGGCTGCCCAGCCTGGCATCGTGTGGAAGGGCATCGTGGCAAGCTGGAGGCCAAGGCCATGCCTGGCATTTTTGTCGGTTATGCTCCCGACTCGCCGGCATATCTGATCCTGGACTCCGCCACTCGCACTTTGGTGCAACGTCGCCACGTGGCCTTCAATGAGGCCTGGCGCAACGACGCCCTGCCATCACCTCAGCTGCTGCCGGCACTGGTGGAGGGGGAGGAGGCTTCCGAGCTTCTGCTGCCACCGGTCACTGAGAATTCTGTCCCTGGGCCTGATACTACTCTGGCCCTACCGCCCTCTGGTCCTGTGACTAGAGCCATGGCGCGGCGCGCCGCTGCCAGCAGTGAGGACGCTGCTGTGGGCGCTGCCAGCAGTGGGGGCACTGCTTTGGGGGATGCCAGTGGTGAGGGGGGCTCGCCACTGGAGGCTTTGTCGGGGGATGCCAGTGGTGAGGGGGGCTCGCCACTGGAGGAGGCGCCAGCGCCAAGTCCTGAGCCCAAACCCGCTGAGTCTGAGTCTGCACCTGTTTTCGCACCAAGTCCTGCGCTGGAGGCGTCGTCGGCTTCTACCTCTACACCACCTGGACACGTGTCGACGGCAGACACACCTGCTGCTGAATCTCCTTCTTCGTCCCAGCTACACAAATTAGTGCAGGCCCTCCGCGGCAAGCAACCGGCTGCCGCTATGGCCACTGCTGCACTGGTGTCCGACGGCGTTGCACATGATCCCCTCGCTCAGGTGTTACCCACAACCCCTCTTGATCGTGTTTCCCCTAAATGGGCTCGTTTTTACCCTGACTACATGAGTGTGCGTGATCTGTTTGATACTTTCTCACTCCACACTAGCTCAGGTTCCACGTCCATCCCCTCCTCTTTTGCTGAGGCCCATGCTAGCCCTGAGTGGCGTGCTGCGATGGATAGTGAGCTTTCTAGCATTCGCGAGCATGCAGTATATTCACTCGTTTCTTCCAAGTCTCTTCCTCGCACTGCCAAGGTCCTTCCATCTCGGTGGGTGTTTGCTGTCAAAAGCGATGGCCGTTTCAAGGCCCGTTTTGTTGTGAAGGGCTTTGCTCAGCGGGAAGGCATAGATTTCACTGAGGTCTTTAGCCCTACTGTTCGTTCCTCCACCATTCGTTTGGCACTAGCTTTTGGTGTCTCGTCTGGGTATGTGCTGAAGCAACTTGATGTTCGCACTGCGTTTTTGTACGCCCCACTTTCTGAGGACGTCTATGTGCGTCCTCCTGCTGGCTTTGAGCAGCGTGATGCCGCTGGTGATGTGCTGGTGTGGAAGCTGCAACGCAGCCTCTATGGCATCAAGCAGGCACCACGTAACTGGCACAAAACATTTAGTGCCTATCTTCTCTCCGATGGTGCTGTACAAAGCCCAACGGATTCCTGCCTGTACGTGTATCCCACGTCTCGTACGTTTGTGTTTGTCCATGTCGACGACATTATTGCAGGCAGTCCTTCCTCTTCCTGGCTGGCCTCGTGGTCTCATCGTTTGGCCAGCAAGTTTCAGATCACCGAGTCCGATGACCCTTCTTTTTTCCTCGGTGTTTCTCTCCATGTCGACCCTGTTTCCCGGTCTCTTTCCTTGCACCAAACTGTGTATATTGAGGCCCTGGCTGCCCGCTTTGGGCTTTCTCCCTCCTTCCCTGTACGCACCCCGGTCAGTGTGTCCCGTGTTAGTCCCCAACGCGAGGGGGGAATGCAGCTAAATGCCCCGGACACCCAGCTGTATCAGTCCAAAACCGGTGCCGTGCTGTATGTCGCGCTGTGGACACGTCCAGACATTGCTTTTGCTGTCAACCAACTGGCCCAGCACATGCAGGCACCCACGGCGGCCCACATGGAGGCTGCCGACCGCCTGATCCGGTACCTCTACACCACGAGGGACAAGGGTCTGCGGTATGGTCAGGAAGGGGGGCTGGAGGCCTGGACTGACGCTGACTGGGCTAACTGCCCAGAGTCCAGACGCTCTGTGACGGGCAACCTGGTCCTGTTCCGGGGTGCGCCCGTGGAGTGGTGCAGCCGCAAGCAACCCATTGTTGCTCTGTCTTCCTGCGAGGCAGAGTACATTGCTGCGAGCAGCGTCACCCAGCTGGTGCTGCCACTCAGGCGCCTGCTGGGAGACCTGGGTACACCTGTGGAGGGGCCCACGACCGTGCTGTGCGACAACACTGGCGCGGTGGCCCTGGCCAAGGACCCTGTGCACCCCAAGCGCACCAAGCACATCGACGTGCGCTACCACTTCATCCGTGAGCAGGTGGAGGGGGGCTCCATCTGCATGCGTCACTGCCCTGGCAAGGACAACCTGGCTGACATCTTCACCAAGGCCCTGGGAAGGGCACGGTTCATCACCCTGCGGGACAAGCTGCTGGTGTCTACTTAGATATGCAGTTGTATATGCCCACAGGGGCTGAGAGCTTTTTTTGCTCTAAGGGTTATACTTGACAGGATAGCACTAGAGCAAGGTCATGTGTTGTAAGGGGGGTGTCAAGGACATGGTCCTTGTATTGTACCCACCTGCCCTGACTAGACAGTGCTGCTGACTGGCCATTGAGATAGAGTTTGTTTTAACGTTTCTACAGAACTTGTCCCGGTTTAATTTGGACAAGTATTTAGTGAGTTATGGCCTGTCACAGCTTTCCTAGTGTCTTGGCAACACAAGTGGCAACTGATCTGACAAGTAGGATCTGACATGTAGGATCTAACATGACAGTGTTCTGACAACAGTCTGACACCAGTGGTCATGCCAACCGGTGTCACTCACTGAACAGATGTGGGTGCTCTTTGTTTGACAAGTGTCTTTTCATTAGAATAGATAGGTGTTTCAATATTATCATGACAGATGGCAGCTTGCTGTTTCATGCTCAGAACTTTCTAGAAACCTGTGAGCTGGACAGAATATTCCCAGCATATGCTAGAGCATATTCCTAAGCATCTGCCACAACATCTTTCTCAGCATATTCCTAGAATATGCTGCAGCATCTAAATGGCATCTTTTCTATTGTAAGAAACAATAAAAGGAGTAGCCCCCCTACTGAGGGTACTCTTCATTCTGCCTCAATCAAGTCTCTGTCTCTGTTACTCTTCACTCCTCCATAGCCTGCACCTGCAAGGTCAGGCACAAAGGGTTCCAATCACAGCATTGAAAAGGCAAACCCTGTCAGTTCTTTCAACACCCGGCCTTCTTGACAGCCGACACGATCGCCGCCCCGTCGCCGACCCGGCCTCTTGATTGCGTTTCCAGCAAACTCGCCCACGCGTCTAGCCACGTTTCCGATCGCGCCAAAATTAAGTTTCATCGTCCTCGACAGTACTAGATGGCTGAGAAATTAATCTGGTTTGTGGCTGGACGGTCCTATCTAGGGCCATGTACTTCAAAACGCTCCCGATCTTCCTAGCCTCTATCCCCATCGCCTTCTGAGGGCTTATGCGGAAGGAGAGCTGAAGAGCCCAGTCAGAGTAGACAGTTATAGGAGCGTCGTCTTCGTCGAGCAGTCGGATCGTGATGTTGCTGGGAGAGTCCTTGAGATGCTGCCACAAAGGGTTCGCTGCCTGCCAAACAATGGGTTCTAAGAACTGCGACATATTAGGGCAAACTGCCAAAAGACCTCCATATCCAGTGCCTGTCGATGACGATATCACATTTCCCCGGACGATGTCACTATACACATACACCATTCTCAGTCTCCCATTCGTTGCTGGCCGGTTGCTAGCGAGGGCGCCTGTGATAGGATAAGAGCCTTCCATGAGCCCCAACACCCGGCCCGTGGGCTCATCCACCGAGATAGAGAACTCGACGGCATTGGTCACGGTAAAAAGGCTAGTCGCCCAGCTGTTGTACGTGACCGAGAACCCGGGATCCACCGCCTTCAAAGCGTCCTCAATGTTTTTCCGGTTTTCGATGGTCGTGTAGGAGCCGAGCGGCAAAGTCACCTTTACTGGCGACTCGCCGCCAGACAAACGGACAGTAAAGTATCGGTTTCCTTCGCTGATGTGCGTCTGTTCAAACGGGATGGTCATGAGGGTAAGCCCGACGTCGTGATAATCGTCAAGGAGTCCCGCCGGGATGTCCCAAACCGGATCCACTAGCGTCCCGCGAGTCCGGTTCTCCGTGCGAAGAGTGAGTGTCAGCGTCTCCTGAATGAACTCCTTCATCGCCCACTTCGTCTGACATTAGCTCAGAAGTAATTTCGTTTGTCCCAAAAACCTTGACCACGCCCTCTTCTTTCTGTGCCATCGCCCTTTTGATAGCGCGCTTTTTCTTCCCGGTTAGCGGCTTCTTCCTACAATAAAGCATGGCCGATTCGATGAATTCCCGGGGGACGTTTGTGTGAAGGGTCATCCACTGCGATATCTCGAGCATCTCGGCGTCGGTGAACAGCGGGTTGCTCATGTGTTACTCTTCTGTGAGATTTTTTTCCGCGCCCTCTTTTGGGGCTCCCACAACCGTGTCGTGGATTCTGCGTAGATGCGTCAAAAGATTTTGTTCGCTGGAAAATGTTGCTTTACATTTAGGCATAGGACATTTCCACCTCGTGCCCCCCACCTGGACTCGCTTTCCGACAGATACACCCGCGGGCTCGGGGGGTGCCGCCAGTGCCGCATCGACGACAACCGGTTCGGGAGCCGCGACAGGTGCCGGTTGGGCATACGCGGATAACGGGGGGTACGCGACCGGTCTAGAGTTCGCCATGACTGACGCCATGAGAAGGGCGTCCTTGAACCCTCGCGCCTCTGCGACCTTGCCTTTGTTCACCGCTCTTCGGACCGGCGCGCTGTGGATGACAATGGTGTTGGTCGATGAAGCGGTCACCTGTGACCGGGGTGCGACCTTTCGCTTGGTTTTTCCCCTTTTGCCCAAAGGACGGCGCCTTGCTGTTTTCTGACGCCTCGCCATTTCTGAGTATAATCATAGATTTTTATAGCGTCCAAGTGAGGGTCTTGTTAGTCGACGCGGCCATTTTTCCAGCGCGTGACTTACAAAACGCCGTAGACAGTGCTATGATTGTTGACGTGTCAGTGGTGATGCGAGGAATCCTCAAGGCGATTTCAAACACCCCTTCGTCCTCTTCGTACCCCGAAACAACATTCCAATTGCTGCCAATTATAACGTTTTCCGGCCAGACGGACAGGCCGCTAGCCGTTAAGCGATATGGGTTTGATATGTCGAGAATCGTTGGTGGGTTGTTATCAAATGTTAACCTGACAAGGATATTGGTCAACGCGGTCGGAAGAGTTAGTTCCGTTTGCGTTGCCGGGTCGTGGAAAGACATCACGGCCACGGGGGCGCCGTGCCAAAATTGCGGAACCGGGTAGTCGTATATGGGCTGCCTCAGACCGACCAAAGAATCTGCTTCCAATATTGTATGGGATATACGTCGAGTCTCTCGGACATCTTCATACAGGGCCACGTCCATCCCGTGATTGCCGCCGATCGACGACAGGCTTGATCCATAATAGTAGCTTAGGCTAGAAGCAAATAAAAGCGGGCTCGGGCCAGATACTGTTGGATCTAATACTTGGAACGTCACGGTCGCCAAATGGATCATACCAGTAACTGGAGGATCAACCAGTGAAATATGATCACAGGTTATGTCAACGTACGACGAGGATTTTGATATTGTCGTTGTAGAAAAACCACCAGTCCACGATTCTCCGACGACTACGCTGATAAGCAACGGATCATTGCTCAACTTGGTGTTTGAAAATCCAAGTCTTACATAAAACTTCCTTACCGACTGACGAGCTGGTAGAATCCCATATATTTTGGCAGTATATTCGTTCATTTGCACGCCGTATTGAACATCCGGGCACTTAACCCCTAAATGGTCTTGCTGCCGATTTTCCGCCAAAAATCGAGTTCCAGCCGATGCATCGGCCCCTTCTCGGGGGACCAGATGCCGCGAAATCTATTGAGAATTAGGAAAAGTTTAGCTGAGAAGATCGAAAGTTTATAAAATTCTTCACAGCATGGTACTAGGGTTTGCATACTTTTGACAAAGTTATAGAGGTGTTCTGGCCGGTCAAAGTACAAGGGGTCAGGGTACTTTTTCACGTACAACGTGCATTCCGGAAAACGACGACCTGGCCATGGCGGCTTGCGCCCACGCATGGCATTTACGTTTGCGTTCGATATTTCTGGCCAAACTTAGGGTATTGATTTTATACGTCCTAAAGATCATACAGGCCAATTTTTGGTTCGCGGGAATGCCATTTGATAGGTGTCGGCAGCGTTCTTGCTGGAAAAAACTGCGATCAGGCCGGACGATAGAAACGTTGACAGCAATACCTTTCCGGCGTATTTTAAAGGATATATCGGTTTCTTTGTACTTTTTATGATACATAGTAGTCGTAAACGTGCAAGGGTGGCCAGAAATCGCCGAATCCAGCGACCATGCTGCACAACTTTGGTGTGCCGAAATGCGCCATTTTGCGGCCACCGCCTGGGCCAAGGTAACGCCATCCATGCCTGGTAAAGCTTAATCATCGTTTTCCTATCGATGTTTGACGTTTATATATACGTTCTAGCTTGTGTAGCACATTCTTTTTGCACTATTCATGCTCTTTCTTGACCCTGGCCTGGCCCCTTTCTAAAACACCCTTCTTAGATGCTTCCCTCAGTCAGTTGACCTGCCACAGGGTGATGGTGATAAGTTTTAGAGGCTGTATGGGTTTGAATACCTCCATATATGTTTGTTATACATTTCCCATACACATATTGCATGAGTGTGAGGCAGTTGGCTGGTCTCTGTGGCATCATCAAGCACGTAACTGGTGAGTAAAAGCTTCCCATTGACAGCATGTGCCACCAGGTGTGCTGGCCATCACCTGGCAAGCTATAGCAGCTTAGGCCTAGTTTATCCTTGCTAGGGCAGGCTGAAATAGGCTCAACACCACTAGTTTGTTGGTGGCTGCCTCCTAGAATGCATGCCTTGCGTAGGGTGTCCGTACCACGTTACCTACGTGCATGGACAAGGTGGCACCTGCACATAGGTGCCATGTAAGGGCAGTGTGATGATGCAGTTATGTTTCCCCATCATTGTGGAAGGGAAATGTATTGTTTGGCATGGTTGGTGGCCATATTAGGAGGTAGTATGCCCACCCCTACTCCCTTGGTTGCTTTTTACCAACGGTACCCCTATGGGCTGTACTGGGTGCAACTGCTGGTATACCCACCCAAATGATGACCCCAATGGCTCAAACTGTTCAGCAACTAATTGTTTATCATCCCTGAAGTGGTAGGTGCCTAGCTCTTATAACATAATTCAAAATGCACATTCTACCAAAAATGAAAACGCGCGTCTTGACCCCCCTGACTTTGACGGCAGTTAAACATGGCCTACCCTGCATATATGTGAGGTTGTGATATACCAACCCGAAGGGCAACTCATGGACATGCTTGGCCCCCAAGGACGGCCATTGGATATGGGTAGGTTGGATGGCATCTGGTTTGCAAAATTGTGAAGATCCAGCCGATTTATCGGCAGGATCTCAGACCATTTAGGGGTTAACAACCGTGCGTATGACACTCTCATTCGTGAGTGTTAGCTCCTTGAACCAAGTATTTGCAACACCTGGCACTGGTTTTGTTACGCTGTATTTCCCAAAAATGCTACAATTCCTCGACGAGGTGGACCTGTGACGCAGCTCCAACACGTCACCGACGGCTGTGTACGCTCCGGATGGGTTGTTGGTTTTTAGAGAGTCGAACTCTATGTCTTGGAGGTCGTCTTTAATGGGCCAGACGTGCGCGCCGTGGTACTCTCCGCTTAAGTGGAAGACTGGTCGGAGGGGCATCGGAATGTACGGGTCAAGAATGTCTGTAGGAGTGGTTGTAAATATACCGGACGAGTTTGAGATTTTAGTCATGTCACTAAGTTCTTGAGGAGTTGTTTTGGATATATAACGCTCCACCTTCCCATCCGACTTTCTTCGAAATGCCACCCAGTATAGCTGTTTTGTTGTCTCCATGATGAGTTTAACGTGTATCGAACCTTCGACTTCAGATTGTCAAACAGGTCGAGTGCATAGTCACTATGGTGGAGATTAATACCCAGCATACCCCAATGCGTCGTAGCCGCATTTCTCCAGTTCTGATGGGCATCCGTCGTTGCGGGATGATATTTATTCGTCAAAGACATAGTATTTTCCGCGAACGAGACGAAAGCATCGTTGCTGCCCAAATATAGCTGAAAACACAATAGAAATGGGCCGTCTATGAGCTGCTCTGAAAAAACAACACATTTGCTTGGTGCCGGAGTGGCTGTTTTTACCAAAAAGAATTTTTCGGGAGACCCTTCAAAGTAGTATTTCGAAGCTTCTGTTTGCAGCGTGGTCACGGAGTGGCGCGAGAATGATTCTAGAGAATGGAGCGTCGTAGCGGGCCCATATATCTCCACGGTCTCTCCTGACAGGTTTGGCGAGTCCTTTGCGGTTATAATCCTATATCTGAGTTCTACATCATCGCCTTCGGATGGGTTTTGGAACGTCGTTGTCGTCAACGTCCCGTCCAACACCGCTTGAGACACCCCGTTCGCCATCAGATGAAAACCGGTGAGAGGATTCAACGACTTCCCCCATCCAACGCCATGGTCTGCGTACACTCCGTTAATCGAGATTTTTACAGGATTGAGGTACGAAATGTACGAACTCGGAGTCCGGATGCCGGGGTGAAGCTGGCTCATTTTCGAAACGCATATCAACATCCCCCCCTTTTGGGTGCTACATGCGGTACACTAGGAAGTCGGAAAAAATTCGTCCTGATATTTCTTGATATCGTCCTGAGTTTTTTTTGAGAAATCCTGAGAAATCCTGAGAAATCCTGAGATATCTTGAGATTGTCTTGAGATCGTCTTGAGATTTCCTGAGATTTTTCCTGAGATTGCCCTGATTTTTCCTGATTTTTTTCGTCTTCACAAAATCTGGTAAGTGCACACCTCGGGTCCTGAGATTTCTGGTGAAAAACTCAGGTCTTGAGATTTTGACTTTGTAGTGAAAATCTCAGGACAAAATCTCAGGACAATCTCAGGACAATCTCAGGACAAAAAAACGAGTAGAATCTCAAGAAAATCTCAGGACAAAAAAACGAGTAGAATCTCAAGAAAATCAAGAACATGCACAGGCGAATTCTCCAGCCATTCTGGGACAAAAAAATGGTGTTATCAGGGACCAACAGAAATACGACAATGCAAGATGATTACAACAGGGGCATGACTCACAATCAGTGCATTTATTACATTGATAAATATTATTTAAAAAATCTTTTATTCATAGGCAAAAAATAAATCACAACAAAAAGAGGATTGTTTCTTCATCGTTTGGCAGATCTTGTAGATCATTTGGTTCTTCATATACTCTGCCAAACTGTGCTTCGTTGCACATTTACCTGCACGCATAAACCAGGAAGGGGGAAAAAAGGCATTAAACAGGACCATGATTAGAAACGCTGGGCTGCAGCATGTGCACATGTACACCTAACCAGACCAAAGGCATAGCAAACAACATCATGCTCGGCATAAAAAAAGATACTTCTGACTGGTACAAAACATTGAAAGGGTGACCCAAGTGAAAGCCTAGCACCGCCATTATTGAGATGTGCAAGACCAAGAAACCACGACATTGCATATGACCGATGCATTGAAAAAGGGAAAACACGTTTATTAACTGTGAAGCTCCAGGGTAACTAGACTAAATTTCTTCAGGGCAAGGGACTAATTGAATTCAGCAAGCAAGCGTACATGCGCGCAAGGACGAGAGTGGCTAAATAAGGAAGCAAGGGCGTAACAAAGGAAGCAAGGGACTGATTAGATTCAGCAAGCAAGCAATTGCAAGCATGCAAGGAAGAGGGGCTAACAAAGGAAGCAAGGGCCTAACAAAGGAATCAGGGGACTGATTCCATTCAGCAAGTGGTCAAGCATGCAGGGAAGGAACGGCCTAACCAAGTAGGCAAGGTCATATCAAAGGAAGCAAGGCATTAATTAAATTCAGCAAGCATGCGAGGAAGAGTGGCTTACAAAGGAAGCATGGGACTAAGAAAGGAAGCAAGGGACTAATTACATTCAGGAAGCACGCATGCAAGGAAGCAAGGGAATAAAGCAAGGAACTAATCAAATTCAGCAAGCGGCTAAACAACCAAGCAAGGGCCTAATCAAGGAAGAAAGCAACCACGCAAAGAAGCAAGCAAGCACGCAAAGACGGAAACAAGCATGCAAGGAAGCAAGGGGTTTATCGAACTCAGCAAGCAAGCATGCAAGGAAGCAAGGAGCAAGTGAGGGACCAAGGGACTAATCAACTTTATGACACTTACCACGCAGAAGGGACAACCTCATGACCGCGGAGAAGATAACATTCCGTCCCTCCTGTTGCGATTGCAAAGGGGAGAAAGAATAGTAGTGATGTAAGGAATGAATTCCAGTGCAAAATTAGGAAAATACCTTCAATAACAAAGCTAGTAAGTAGGCAAGGTAATTAAAAAGTAGGTAGCAAACTGATGACAACATGCACATACTCACGCATGGACCAACCAAGTTAGTATCTAATCTACTATGTGGCTTATGAGGAAGCACCATGAAACATTTGACCTTACTGGCTTCATCAGAACACGTCTAGATGCTTTTCCTTTGCAAAGATAGTCGCAATTGACGCTTGGGGTTTGCATGGGATTCAGGTCTGCATGGACGTGCTTTGACAACAAACGGGCATGTACGCACAAAAATGCCCAAGGACGGTACTTCATGATGGTCATCTTCATGAAATTGACCACGCATGTAAGAGGACAAGAAATCAAGTATTCAGAGTTCATGCTATACTAAGAAACCAGCTTTTGCTCAGAATGCCGCTTTTGCGGTCTATGGGCCTTCCAATGCAACCTGCCAAGCAATTCTCATAAGTATCCTTGCTCAGCTACGCAGTTGCTCATTTTCCCGGCTCCATTCCTCTTCGATCACAGCCTGTCCATGACGGCCTTGTAGGTTTTGGATAGCTCCAGAATCTCGCTCTGTTTATTCTCCGTTACTTATGTCACTCACATGTCGTCGCTACTAGAACCGCTTCTAGTGCGGTTCTCGCTGCCACCCCTGCTGCCACACCTGCAGCGCTTGTTATTCGGTGGTTGCATTCATTGGTTACGTATGGAAATCGGTTGCCCCATCGCTCGAGCTAGCGTGTATGTGCCCTCACTGCCCGCTAGCCCCAGCACTGACTTGACTGCGAACAACGGCTAGGGCTACGTCAGACGCGTTTTTTTGAATTTGCGCAAAAAAAAAGATTGCGACTAGGTCACATCCGTAGCCAGCGGCAGGCGGAATGTCTCGAGTGATTCCAGCCAAGCGATCTTCCGTATTGTCATGACATCTTACCTTTCCACTGGTTACTACTTGTCTCAAAGCCTTTTAGAACGGTCGGAGCCGCAAACTGCCGATAAATTTACAGGTACAGTAACTAGTATTCACCAATGAAAGCCACAGGCATTTAAAAAACCGCCGTCCTGCCAGACCCTAGAAAACGCTTGGTCCTGCCTTTGCCGGACAACCATTGGAGCAGGTTATAAAGTGCGACAACGATTTCTGATTGTTGGCTGACAGACTGACAGCCGACAATTATTAACGCAAAGTCACTAAAGCAATTAGGCAGTGAGAACATTCTACAAAAGAGCTCTTAGTTCGGGCTTTATATAAGTAGTACCTGCCTGTTAAAAATTGGAACAAGGATACGGTTCCGGCATCCGTTTATTCCGAAGCCGGTACGGGCAAGGCTAGGGAACCGGCGTGGGAATAAACTGAACTGAACATAACTGAAATAAAGGCCGTTATGATGCCGTGAAATAGCCGCATGACGACAGTGCCGTTCCAAACTTTCAACTTCGCGCCCTACCTCTCTTAACCGTTACCTGGTAGACCGTTGGTCCAACGAGCGAAAAATTTAGAAAGGTTGCGATTAGGCAACGCGACCTTGCACCTAGCCGCACCCATGAACGCCTTCAGCAGCCATGGTAGGCAACACAACCCTGCACCTAGCCGCACCATTCCATAAACGCCTTCATCAGCCATGTTAGGCCGGAATAGACACGGCATTTCCACTTTGGGTCTCGCACTAGTCAAGTCACTTGCTCAGATAGAAAGCAATGGATCACGCAAAACCAGGAGCCACGCCTCCCCACGATGATTACGGCGGCGGTGTGTGGCATGGAGCCTGCTTGTGACGAGCATGACTCAATCCACATCAATGGCAGCAATTACCGAACTGCAGTCGCCGACCTTCGACAAACTGTTCGCCATCGCAACTCGGGAGTAATGGTTTATGGTAAAGAGGGGGTTAGGTATGGCCGCATCACACACATTCTGCATAGTTTCCTCCGTGCCCCGACGGAAGGATGGAGTAGGCAAGTTCTTTTAAAGGTCGCTCTGTTTGATGTCGGTTCTGTGAAAGAGCTCCCTTTAGAGGGATTGACGCTTATACCTTTAGGGGAGCGAGCGCCCAAGCAGGATGCTTTAGTCCTTCCCGGGAGTGTATGTTCAGTTGGTTTTGTAGTTGATCCAGAGTATGCACCTGAGATAGCCATCGTGCACTGTAAATTGCCGTGGCAAATGGTAAAGGAAACGTGTAGTGCAGCCCAGCATGTATTATCCCGTGCTGCAGGTGCTCAGCTGAGAACCACAGACGTGTATGCTGATATGAACCTGCAGCGCAAGGTGACACTGTGTGTTAAGCGAAGAGACATGACAACACGAGGTCGTTCACAAGGTAATCGCACTGCACCCATAGATCCACAAGCAACCACTGCACGCATGGCTGCGGAGCCACAAGCAACCACTGCACCTAATCGCTCACGTGGCAAGCGCACTGTTGGCACATTGGTAGAACCACAAGCAACCACTGCACCAAGCCGCTCGCGTGGCAAGCGCACTGCGGACACATTGGTAGAAACACACACAGCCGCTGCACCAAACCGCTCGCGTGGCAAGAGCATTGCTGGCAAGTCCATGGCAGCGGCTAGTGGCAGCGCATCAAGCCCTGATGACATTGCTAGTGATTTGTCGCTGAGCAGCGACGGTGAGGCATGCATTCCCACACAAAGGAGAAGTGAGAGGCAACGTGTGGTAGTAAATTATGCGGACTCTGACAGTGCTGCATACACTGATGAGGAGTGGGATTGATTATATTCCTAATATAATGTAATGATGGATTGATGTAACTTGTTGTGTGCTTGTCACACTTATATTTATTTATTTCCAATGAACATGTGTGTCAACTGCATCATTTCTGCATCCACATATATTGCATAAGTGTCCTGTCTTCATGCACTTGAGAGTTCTCAAGTGTCATGCTCAGTGTCCTGATTTTCCTGATTTTTTGTGCCATGCTAAGTGTCCTGATTTTCCTGATTTTTTGTGCTGTTAAGTGTCCTGATTTTCCTGATTTTTTCTGATTCAGCGGGTTTTCTCAGGATCTCAGGATTTCTCAGGATTTTTTTACGAATCTCAGTGTTTCTCAGTGTTTCGCGAGACGCATCTCAGGCACTTCTCAAGATTCTCAAGAGGAAGTCCTGATATAAATCAGGAATCCTGAGAAAAGTCTCAGGGTTTCTCAGGATTTCTCCTGAAATCCCAAGAAAAAATCAGGAAATCTCAGGAAATCCTGAGAAAATCTCAGGAATCCTGAGAAAAATCTCAGGAAATCTCAGGATCCTGAGAAAAATCTCAGAACCCGACTTCCTAGTGTAAGGGTGGAGTCGTTGTATACATCTATCTCGTAGTTCAAATACTTGTTACTATCTGCCGCGACTGGCGCGGTGATTACGGCGTCTTCCCCGCGTAGTCCTCCGTTTTGCGAGAGGGAGACTCCGCCGATCGTAGGGGTGGTCGGCGTGAGCTGTGTGGAATTCATGTACCATCTGAGGGGGAGTTTGCGTTGGTACGCGAACGGGGTCGTCATCTTAATGCCCTGTTTGAGGGTCGTACCCTCCACTACCTCCCATGTAGCGCTGGCGGGAGTGGTGCTCCAATGGAGTGCGTTCAAAGGTTCAATCGGTCCCATTCTCCAATCCGTGAGCGGCGAGTAGGTACGCGTGATGGTGAACGATCTCCCAGTTAGTGGAAGGCGGCGGTTGTCGTCGCGGATCGTGGAGAAAGACAACAACTCCACGCGGAGAGGGAGGCCGTTGAATCGAGATCCGCCGAGTCCAAAGAACGCATCGGAAAAATACGGATACCCCACTGTTCCATCCACGACGTTATCACCCGTGGCCGATTGGGTGGCATGATAGTCGCGATACGTATATTTACAAATCCCACTCGCGTCGCCTTTAGTAACGTTATAGGGAAGTTGAACTCGCACATCCTGGTCGTTGATGACGCTGAACGCGTTTTGGTGCGACACGGTCGTCCCGTCTTCGAGATGAAGGACGAAATCCCCGTTCAAATTAGTTATCGACGTGGTGCCTACTCCGTGTTGGTCGAAAAGGTAGTCCAGTTGAGCGCGGGTCAGGACTCTGCCGCCAGGGTCTAGCAGCGTGTCGGGGCTGAAGTCGAAGACGTGGTACTGGTTTGCTCCCACTTTCGCCGTAAGGTGAGGTTCGTTTAGAGTGAGATCGTCGACTGTCGTAGTGCCTTCTTTGAAATACGAATACCCGTTCACGACGAGGTTGTAGGCGAGTTCCGATGGGTCACTCGCGGTCTCGTCATCGTAATCGTCTCCGAGTCGCAAATTTGTTGGTTGGCTTGGATAAAAAATTTTGAATCCGTCGACGACAAGCGACTCATCAAATGGGTGCGACCTGCTCAGAAGCGACGACACGCTAGTCTCAAGCCCGTCGATGTCCGTTTCGACAGTAGAAACACGCTCCTCCATTTCGGGGTCGAGCGTTAACCCGGTGGCGAGGTTTGTCGGTCTGCTCAGGGTTGTAAGCACGACCATTTATTATCTACGTAGAATATAAACATGGCCTCTGAGGCTTCAGAGACCCCAACGAGCTTCCAGGACGAGACCTTCGCCGAGACGCGGGAAGAGCAGGTGGACCTGGTCAGGACGATTCGAAAAGGACAGCCGTTGAACGACGAACAGAAAAAGGCCCTACGTGACAAGATACGAATCTATCAACAGCGCTCAAAGGCAGAGAGGGAGAAGAGACGAAACGAGGAAAAGGAGGCAGAGATAACGAAGCGAAAGGTCCTCGCAAAGGAACTTGAAATCCAGCGGCAAAGGCTCGTCGAACTCGAGCTGCAAGAAGCTCGAAACAAATCGCGCATCGAACGCCTTCTTGCGGAAGACAGCGTCGCCTCGACACCCGCCGACACGCCGAAACCGAGACGTGGGCGAAAACCAAGGGATTCAGAGCCGGACACCCCGCCACCCCCGATCAAGACCCGCCAGCTTCCACCGCCACCCCCGCCCCCTGTCGCGATGACCCCGTACGAGATTCGCATGGCCGCCATCCGCGCATCCCTCCTCGCTTCATTGGAGGAATAAATGTCTTAACCCTTAAACCGTGTCCAACTGCCCTCTATAAATAGCGGGCAGTTGGCACTTTCCATTTTAATGTCCACAAACCAACCTAATAATTATTTATGGCCCATACTAGGACCAAAGCACACACATATGTGGACCTCCTTGGGGGTCATGTCATTGGTCATATTGCAATGTCCTATGGGTGCTAAATATATCACCCCCTGGCAGGGGGTGCGCAGGGTGCGAGACAAGAGACACATATAATGCAATATTGGATGTCAAATCTTATTTGTTGGTCCTGGATTCAACAAGGCAGTGAGAAAGGAAGCTAGAAAGGGCTCCTGAACACTGACATCATGGGGTGGAGCAGGGACCCAGCTGCAAGCTCTAAAAATAAATGCCCGCTACAAATAGCGGACAGTTTGGTTGGTGACGCCTGCTAGCATTACAAAGCTAAATTCTCATCCCGTAGCAACAAAAAACATCATGGATGATCAAACAAGCTAATTACATCCTGTCCAGGCTGCAGAACATCCATCATAGCATATAAAGATAGGTAACCACGCCTATGCACAGTCACATTTGTACGTATCATAGCATGGTAAGGGCACACCCTTGAAACCACACAAGCTAAACACGATGCTCACTTTTTTCTTGTGCTGATGCTGTAATAAACAAGTGCAAGTAAGCCTAGATCAATGACAGTGCTAGGTAGTGCTCCCTGTATGCTGGGCTTTATTATAGTAGCTGCTAACTGGCTATGGGGTGTCCTCTACTAACAAAACCAAAAAGCTAACCAAAACCTGGCCAAGATACCATCTTTCCAAAGAATGTAGGCAAGAAAACCCATCACAATACTATGCACAACATATTTAAGCATTACATCGATCGTTACTCTAGTATATAGGATGAAGACGCAGCTAACCATGAACAAAACGGATGATAAACTGGGCGAAATGGTTGTACGCAGCCACGACGACAAACCATAACATAAAAGTAGTAAGGAGGGAAATTTAACACCACGAAACCTTAATAATAAGTCCGGGATTACTTACCGAGTGATAAAACCACTTTACCTCCTTCACGGCAGCGGCAGGGACTGCAAACTGCGCCAGGTCCAACTACAGCAAAAAAGGCTGGCTGACAGGTAGCAAGCTCATGACAGAAACGATGCCCCGAGGCTATTCTGGCCCACAGCGCTGATGAACTATGCGATATACATCATAATAAAGTTAATCGTTGCGAAATATTCGATGATAAAACGGCAAATACCAAGTGCTAGCTTCATCGGCATCCCCGTAGTAGTAAACGCGTGTTGACGCAATAAAAACCAGCCCGAGATGATTGCGCGCCTCGTTAGAGGTTGCGCAACTAGGTCTATAGCATCTTTATGACGTATAAAGTGTGCCTACAAAATTTGGAACGAGTCCGTGCATGAATGCTCCTGCGCCAGTCAGTTTTCTGCACCGCCATGGCCGCAAATCTGCACGGACGTCCATATTTTACATTCACGTTTTCGTCCCATTGAAAAGGGTACCCCTTGTACTTGGGTCAATAATTAGTCCCTGTGTACTTGTCAGAATATAGTGATGTTTAGGTACGGGACGCAGTACACATCTAGCTGAAGACGCCTGGCTAAAAATATCACGGAAATACCTACTGGCATTCGCGTTATTCTCACTACCAACTGTCCGATATTTGTAGCGGTCAGTTGGTACTGTCCGCTGCAAATATCAGTCAGCACGGTTTAAGGGTTAAGAATTGTAATGGCCATCATCGAAGAGCGACGAATTCAATCGCTGGAGAATAGGGACATTAAGCAACGATACGCCCCTCAGCGTCCCGCCCCGCAAAACATGCCGAGCTTGCACTTCATTGCCAACTTTTGTGGGGCGAGGCGTTCGGGAAAAACAACCGCGGCGGTCAACATGGCGAAGACTTACTTCACTAACAACTCATTCGACAAGCTCTACCTTATCAGCGGATCCGCACACACGGAGCCAAAGTACAGAGAGCTCCCCGAGCCAGTGATGGAGATGGAAGTGTACTCCAACCTGGCATTCGATGGAATGGTGGATCACATCAAATCTGACCTCCACGAGTACGAGCGGTACAAGGACGATCTCAAGGTTTGGGAAGCGTTCCAGCGCGAATACGTCCACGGAAAGAAAAACGAAGATTTGATGGAGCTGTCGATGTATCTGCGTCTAGACGCCATGAACTGGACGAAACCCGAGACCAGATTCGAGCACGGTCCTCCGAGCTCGCTGATTCTCGTTGACGATATGCAAGGGAGCGCACTCTACCAAAGCTCTTCCAAGAACGCTGTCGCGGCTTTTGCTTTCAAGCACAGGCATTTCCTAACGAGTATGATTTTCCTTACGCAAGCGTACACCAGCGGTGGTGTCCCTAGAGCAGTGCGAGCCAATATCAGTTTTCTGGCTCTTTTTCGCACAAAAGACCACAGGGCCGCGCGTCAGATCGCGGAAGAGAGCGCAGGAGCCGTGGCGCCAGACGAGTTTCTCGCGCTGTGGGATCACGCCGTCAAGGACGACCCTCATAGCTTTTTCGGGATCGACTTCGACCAACGCGACCCGAAAAAAATGTTTCGAAAGAACTTCAATGTTTTCTTGTCGATAAAATAAATTTCTCTGATTATAATATAACATGAATCCTTCGCCCGCAAAACGATACACTGGCGTCGAGAAGGAGTACGTTCTAGACACTCAAGCACTGCTTCGGTACTGCGCGGGATCCCGTCTCGGATCTAAAACGTTAGAACGTGTCGTTAGGATCCTTCAAGAAGCTGGTCACAACGACACGATTCCGTCCACCTGTCACGATATGAAACCCGAAATACGATTGGCTATCCTCGCCTTGGTGAGCGACAGGAGGCGTCCACGTGGTCGTTTACCCTCCAAAACGGAAAAACGACACGAACCGAAGCGACCCAGAGGACGCCCAAGAATCCACCCCGTGGGGTATAAAAAGCCACGGGCAAAAAAATTGTCTCATGTTCAGTCATCAAATGACGGTGACTGTAGAGGAGCGTCGCGAGCAGTGGCGACGGGCGCAGGCGAAGAGGCGAGCCATCGCCCGCGACCAGACGAACTGCATCTCGGCGAAAAGCAAGGTCAAGAAGGGCGTCTGGAATCCCAGTGACCGATGGATCGCAAATAACCCCGAGTGCGCGGACAAAATCGGCTTGCAGGCGACCTCTCCACCCTCGCCGGAGCCGGTTCACCCCGGCGAAACTACCGCGCTAGTTAGCGATGGGCGATACTGGACGTTAAACGAGGCCGTCGCCGCAGCGGATGCCCGGCCAGAGCATCACGAGCCTGGCAGGCCCTCGAGAGAGCGCGGGGCGACGCGCAGAACCGCGAAAGGTTACATCGGCAGGCTGCGAGTTCTCCTCGACAAAATGGGGTGCTCGCAAGACGAGTCGGTCGACTGCCTCGCAGACACCGCCCTTGTTCTTCGCGTCGTCCACGAGACCTCGGAACCCAAACGCAATCTCGCGCATTCGAAAGAGGACGCGTGGAGGGAGAACGAGAAGAACCTGCTCGGCGTCGTCAACGGGGTGAATCGAATGATGCCATTCGAGAAGAGGCTCCCACGCGACGTGACGGACGCGTACGCTGCCCGAGTCAGTGAGCTGAAGGTCGGCGATATCGACAGGAAGTTCTACAGGGCCGAGAACAAGCCCCTGAGACACACGTACGAGCAGCTCCAGCGGATCGCCGCCGAGCAATACAAAAGGACCCGGCTCCGACGCAGCTCTGATGGGTCTTCTCTATCTGTCTGGTGAAAATTGCCTCCGACCAGGTACGACCACGATCAAATGCGCATCGTCGGGTCTATCGACGAGCTCGGGCCGCACGAGAACGGATACATTCCTAGCGAGCATCGCATCATCATCAAAAAATTCAAGACGCGAGAGACTTTCGGCGTCTACGACTTCAAGATCCCAGATGGGTACTCTAAGCTGATTAACGCACTGGGGGCGAGAGCTAACCAGGCGTACGTATTCGAGGACCCGAGGTCTCCGGGCAATCCAATAGATCACACCCTGTATAGCAGCCGCTATAACCGCATCTACCACGGAATCGATGCAACGAGGCAGGCGTACATCACCCGTTTCTTGAAGGGCGCGTCGTGGCAAAAGCGAAAATGGGCTGGTGACTTGATGGGACACGACGTGCTCACAGGAGCCCTTTACGAGCGACAGGGGGGTGATTTCACCCCCCAGGGTGGCGAGACTGGCGGACGTCGGCTGAGGGCGAGGAAAAAGTAGATAGTTTTCCCGTGGGAAATTCTCATGGATGTCGAAAAGTATATTCTAAAATGCATGCAATGTGTATGAAATAAAAAGTTCCATGGGATCATTTTCTCGAGGTTCGAGGTTCGAGTTTTGTGTGTTTTTAGACGAACTGAATATTTTTTAATCCAAACATTTTTTTTCTAAACATACGATATATACAGCCTTCCAGGATGGTCTCGAACTTCAACCTGCATGACGACACGGTCGACCGACACGACGTGACCGACAAGCCGACACGAGTCGATTCCCCGTCGGAGATCTCCCACGGGAATAAAGGCGGACTCTCCCACGACAATCCACACCCTCGCGCTCACACAACCTCTAAGATGTCGACCGCCGCCGAATTTGTTCCTCTGTGGTTCGCGTCGAAAGATACGCCTTTCTTTGCTCGGACGCCGGGGGTGATGTACTCGTACGAAGAGGAAAAACCCCAAGACGCTTCGGAGGCGTATGGTCGCTCTCGTGGATGAAGTACCTCATGGCGCTGAACACGTACAAAAAAACGAACATGTATGCCGCTTTTGGGTGCAGGGAGGACTTGATCAAGACCCACGCAGAGTTGTCAACAAGCGATCCGCATTTGCTAGAAATTCTATCCCCCGACGTGAGTGTCGTCCCATATTTCGATTTTGACTGGGAAACGGAAGAACCCATGGACTACCAGCTGGAGAAGTACGCAAAAGCGGCCATATCGATGTTCTTCAACGACATGTACGAGATAACTGTTGACGAAGAGCGAGATATGCGGGTCCTTGTTGGCCATCGCGTCAGGAGCGGCATTTTCAAGAACTCTGTTCATGTCACGGTGCCGACGATCTACATCCCGACATGGAGGATCGTGTCAAGATGGGAGAGCTTTTTCAGTCGTTCTTCTTCAGTGCGCGATGGATTTATCTTCAGGATATCAGTCTGAGGTGTGCCAGAGACTCGTCAAGTCCCAGCACTCGAAAGAGGATTGGGAGGACATGCACGCGAACGGGAACCCGATTGTGGAGAAAACAACTGGCGTTTGGGCGCCTAAACACGACATCAAGTTTTGCTATGATAGAACAATCTATTCGAGGTACCGGGCCTTTCGCATGATAGGGATGAAGAAGCGCGGAGACAGCGGCGAGGACGCGTACCTCCGCCAGTCCCAGGGGGTAGTTCCGACGTCGGCGAATATTTGGTGACTGTCTTCAACGAAGAGGGACTGACCCGGCTCCCCCATGTCGATGATGCGGAACTATCCGAAACGAGCCATACAGTGTTTCGAGGGTATGGGAAGACTATCCACCACCTCAGGGCCTGGACATCTCGCCATCCATCGAAGCAATGAAAAGTTTTCGCCTGGATGCAAATTTATGCGCACAACCTGTAAAGAATCCGATCGAGGTGTCGCAACGTTCGTCAAGTACTCCGTCGACTCTGTGGATCCGTTATGCAGGATCTGCCTCAAGATACACGACAACAACGGGCCTTATAACCTGCTACTCCCAAATGGCGCTGTACAGTACAGATGCCACCAGGACTCACAGCACCGATTCATCGAGATCTCCCCCCCGTGATGAAGCTCGCGGACTCGGACAAAGTGCCGTTCACTCACACGTACTCGTCCGAGAAAATCAAGCCTTTCAGCTGGGATGCGCTATTTAGAGGCCCGCACAAGAGCACCATCCTCGTCCAGTCCAACTGCGGAACAGGTAAATCTGAGAGGATTCGTGAACTCGTCAACGAGGCGGTGAGGAGGGATCCAGGTATCGCGTGTGCTGCATGGTGGCTAACATCAGCCTGTCCAAGGAGGAGGATCGCAACTACAAGTCTCTGGGCGAGCGCGGGAGGACGATTGCATGGGAGGACAACGCGTTCCATATCTTGTCCAGTGACCCGAATTTCCGTCACTACCTGAGCGGTCCGAAGGGATGATGTCTGATGACAGGGTGCTGGTCGTTCTTAACAGCATCTTGCGCGTCACAGACCAACCGTTCGATCTCCTCATCCTAGACGAAATATATAACACCCTCACCGCGATTTCGCAGGGCCACGTGATACAAGCGCGAGGTGTTGAGGAAGTTCATCAGGCTCATTGAGACGTCCAAGGTCGTGATTGCATTAGACGCTACCGTTACTCGAAAGGTATACGAGTTCATAGCGGCCTATCGCGCGGCGGATACTATGGAGGTGGATTGCAACACCTTCCGGCGCCCTACCAACAGGACTCTGCGATGGGTGGATGTGACATCAGAAAAGAACTGGCGAAAGGTCTGCGTGGACAGGTTTGTTACTGAGTGTCAGAGGAGGATAGAGGCGGGGGAGAGGATCTTCTGCCCAATGTCTGGAAAAAAAGAGGCCGCCATGGCGTATGAGGTATTAAAAAAATCACGGAGCAGAAAAAGAATGGTCGCCTTTACACTAGCCTGACAAGCAAAGAGGATCTGGAGGTTGGTGCGAATGCTGCGTGGGCTGACCTTGACTTTCTGATTTTCAGCCCAACGATCACGGTTGGAGTCTCCTACACGGAGCACACATTCGACAGCATGGTGGGGATGTTCATCAACGGGGATAACTACGCGAGCTACACGACAACCCTCCAGCAAATTTTTAGGGTTCGCCATCTAGTCAAGGGAGAGATGGTAATCTTCTACCGAGACGATACTTCGCTCATTAACCGCCCCCAACGGACTACGGCACGATCGTCGAGAACATGATCGCGGGGGACACTGCGCTCATCCAGCTGCTGTTCGACAACGCCGACGTAGTCTGCGACTGGAGCGCGGACAAGTCGCGTATCTATGACAGAAATTGCCCCAAGTTCCGTCTCTTCTGCCGGAACCAGCAAGATCTCGCGGTGTCGAGGTCCCACTACAAGGGAAATCTCATCAAGATACTGACGGAGGACTACGGCGTGGAGGTGTCGGCAGTGGAGGAGTTGGGGGACATCGACGCCCCTCCGCTTCCGGTACTAGAAGATCCAGACAAGGACAGGGAGGTGGTGCTTCTGAGCGAGGAGGAGTACAAGGATCTAGAGGGGAGAATCGGCGGCACGGTTCCACTTTCACCGTACGAAATGCGTCTGAAGGCGGTGTACGAATTGACTCATCGGTTGTATGAGATTCCGTATGATCTCATCGACGACGAGCTCCCTCAAATTCTGGACAAGGAGATGGGGAGGAAGGCGTACGTTGGCGTTCGGCAATATTCGAAGTTGACGGGACTAGGAACCAAGGAGCATTTCAGAGACAATCTGTTGATTCTGCAGAAGTCAGAGTCCTTGTTTGATTTGAAGGCGTATTCTCGTTTTGGACTAGCACAGTCTCTGGCCATTACGCTCAAGCTACTAGAAGGGACGCCTATCATCGACTTCATCACGACTGCTGATCCGTCCAATCTCACAATGAAGTTGACGCGCGACGAGACGATTGCACTAGGGAATAGAATTGACGGCGAAATTGCCGACAAAGCCTGGTTCATGCGCTCAACATTTGGATACCAACGGCGAGCAGGCGAGGCTGGTAGTTTGTCTTTTGCACAGTGTAGCGGGCTCGTCAACAGGTTGTTAAGCCCAACTCTGGGAATTTCTGCCAAAGGGTCAAAGGGCAACAGCCGTGGCGGTGGTTACTTGGAAATTTCGAAGGCGGACATGCATGCGTTTCTTGATAGGTATAAACCCTCGTGGTGGGGCGATGAGAAGGATTATTCGATCACGTCGTTGTCTGGCCTGTCGATGGATGAAATCGCTCCTTTCCTGCAGGGAGCGGATAAGTAATTTTAGTATTTTAATAAAAGCCTGTTTTTCTGCCATGCATTTCTTTGTAAACCTTTACAACCTCCAAGACGTCGCGCTCACTGTCTCCTCATCTCCGAGTAGACGTCGATCCGGTTCCGGTCACACCCCGCCGCGCGGCCCTCGCCGCCTCCCTCACCATGCGAGGCCATGGCGAAAAATTGGGCGTTCTTTATATATAGAGTAAGTACGTGCAATTTTTCGCCACATCCAACAACCCACGCCAACCCCAGCGCCGGCCAGTGGGGGGAGGTGGCGAAAAATTGGGCGTTCTATATCTTAAGAGTAAGTACGTGCAATTTTTCGCCATCACTCTCACCCCTTGACAAACACCTTCTATGACCCGCGCCAAGGGGTGGCAAGGTGGCGAAAAATTGGGCGTTCTATATCTTAAGAGTAAGTACGTGCAATTTTTCGCCATCACTCTCACCCCTTGACAAACACCTTTCTATGACCCGCGCCAAGGGGTGGCAAGGTGGCGAAAAATTGGGCGTTCTATATCTTAACTCGTCGTCTGTCCCAACTCAGTCCTAATAATAGGACTGAGTTGACCTTTTTCAACCGTGTGTAGTGACTAGGTGGGGGGTCCATCCAAGATGCTTAGACGTGGGTCTATGGAGTATTTGATGTCCTCTTGCTGGCAAAAATACTACATCAGTGAAAACTTGACCCAAACTCCTAAAAATTACATGGATGTATGGCACCGTCGGCGAATTTGCATTTTTGTGTGGAAGCATGAGTGGCAAAAATTGAATAAATTCCATATGCATGTTAAAAAAATACAGGCATGTAAACAATATAGTTCTTGACCTGTGGCAAAAAACTGGACTCCATTTGGCCACTGGCACTGCCTGAAACACGCCAAATACTGCCAGTCCTATACATAGGACTGGGCCATGCTAGCAATTGGCAAGCATGTAAGTGCGGTCATACTTCATAGTAGCGTGGCCACAAACCATGTCAATCAGCCCATTTCCCTTCAGGCATAATAGGAAAACATACTTGCATCATCATATTGCAGTTATATTGTACCTTAGTATGTGTAAAAGCCTATGCATACATATAGGGAATGCGTATGGATACGTAGCTACAAAGGGATGTATTATAAGTAATAACCACCGATATAATGGGTAGGTTAGTCACATTTAATTGTTCTTTACAAGAATGGACATGGATAAAACTGTATTACCTTGCCATGACATGGCCAAGATACCTGCTGGCACATGATGACAGTGGTTTATCACCAAGATTTTTCACTCACCCGTATAAGCTTGACAGTACCCTTGACGCAGCCCATGACCACACAATCATGCAGTATGAACATAGCAAGAGAATAACTAACATCTATGAAAGCGTTTCAACCCATTCAGCACCTAAAACCTTGTACAGCCACGCTACGGTAAGGCAAATGCCTGGTCAGATCATCTAAAAAGATGGTTTTAGAGAGGGGCAGGCAACGGTCAAGAAAGAGCAGCAAGACTCAAAACTGACAGCGCATCGCAAGCTTAAACTCATGTAAGAATACCAAGAAACGATGAAGCAGCGATATTCCAGCTTTACCTGGCACGGCTGGCGTTACCTTGGCCCAGGCGGTGCCTGCAAAAGTGGCACTTTGCGGCACACAAACCATGACGTGACAGAGTGGTCGAAATCATCAAATCTTTACTGCCACTAGACTTAATCTACGACAATACATGATAAAAGGTAGAAAGAAACCTATAAACCCTTCGATTTGATCCGGGAATCAATTGTAGTAATCCATTCCGTCGACCTGCCTAATCGCAGATTTTTCCAGCAAGAACAGTGCCGACACCCAGTAAATCGCATCCCCGCGAGGTTAAAATTCACTTGTATCATCTTTAGGACATAAAAAATCTATTTCCTGGGTTTGGCCCGCAAAATCGTCCGAAAACGTAAACTGCATGCATGGGCGCAAGCCGCCATGGCTAGGTCGTGCATTTCCGGAACTCACGTTTCGCGTGAAAATGTACCCTTACCATCTGTACTTTCACCGTACGGTTAGCCTCCCAAACCAAATCCAAAAAAATCCCAAAAATATGTCCAAGAAAGATCTTTTCAAGTAGTATTTGAATAAATTTTGAGAAAAATTTTCTGCCAAATATTCCGACCGGGGCGAATTTTCTACAAAACCTCAAAATTAGGTCCTAAAATTAGGACTGAGTTGAACTCAGTCCTAAAATTAGGACCAGGGACAGACGACGAGTTAAGAGTAAGTACGTGCAATTTTTCGCCATCCTTGTCACACCCCCAACACATCATCACAACTGCCGGGGTGGTGACAGATGCCAGCATAAAGGTGGTGCACTTCTCCTAGTCGTGATGACGGAATGATGACGGAATGATGATGGAGTCTAATTAATTAATTAATTACACTTCATACAATTGATGAGACAACCAAGTGAGTGTCAAACGGCTACCGGCGACCTCTACGTGCATTGTATTGTTTTTCATCAAGATTGAGACATTAGCTAGAGTTTTTGAGAGGCACGCCCATGGGATAAACACCTTAGAATATTTTATCCTAATTGAAAATCCACTTTTCCGGTCAAAAAACCACTTTTTTTTTTTTGGCGTATAATATGTCAAATAACCAGGTATTGGAGGAACCTGATCTTT
The DNA here is from genome assembly GCA_009746045.1 of Mesostigma viride. Taxonomy (NCBI): domain Eukaryota; kingdom Viridiplantae; phylum Streptophyta; class Mesostigmatophyceae; order Mesostigmatales; family Mesostigmataceae; genus Mesostigma; species Mesostigma viride. The sequence goes on along the minus strand of RPFO01000016.1, from coordinate 1,256,409 downwards.
CTTGAAGCCTAGTACTTGAGGAAATGTTTATCACAATAGGAATTAATGTTCATATCCCATTCGTTGATTAAACATTAATAATATGGGGCGGCCACCATGTCTAGGGCCAGCCCTTTAGGTCACCTGGCTTGTAAACAACAAGGAGCAGCAATTTTCCTTAAGTGCTATGTCCACCCAAAGGGCAAAACCACAACAACGCATTGTAGCCGTCAGATTAGTGACGGCGCATTCAACATTGTCGGATGCACAAAAGTCATGCACATGCGCCAAAGGCGCGGCGCCGGAGCCAAAAGGTACTCTACCACTTATATTAGGTTTCTTTCGCTAAGGTCGGCGCAGGCTCAACTTATTTTCGTCTACATCTGTCACAAGGGAAGTGACGCGGCGCCACAACTGGTCCGTCTGGCAGAAAAATTGCCAAAGTCCATGCGGCGCATCATACCAGACAACTCAGAATATATGGTAAGACCTACGGACGGTACAAAAGTCCACAGTATCTTCCGTACTGAGATTCGACACTGAAAATCTGAAATTCGACACCGAAAATATGGCAAGGCACTGACGTAGCTCACACAGAATTGTGCCGGCAAGGTAAATCACGGCATATCCTACGTAATAATTCCGTCAATGTCCCGACGGCAGAATAAACGATAATTCAAACACGAGCAAGTGGCCCAAGCCTGCACTAATAAAAATGCGAGCCTGTGGCACAAAACGGTAAAACTTCTGACACACCCCCTTGGGCCATGGGCGAGAACTGCCTGGCTTGTCACCAAAAACACTTGTTACTCTAGTATAGGTGAGCAGTTGGACGCGTCCGTCCTAACCACCCCCTGACAAAAGCACTGCGTCTGGGTTTCACATAATCAGGTGTTGAACCCGGCAATAGGAGTATATCATGTCATCACTGTCAGCGGCTCACAGAACTGTCTCAAGGGTCCCGGATGGGCCTGCGTCAGTGGCAAAACAGAAACCGGGTGGAAGTTCGCTGGCCTCCTGTGTCATGTTGGCCTGAGCTGGCTTCTCCTTGGGTCGCAGCTCGGGGTGCTTCCGCCAGCAGGTGGCAGGTGTGTGACCGGGCTTCCTGCAGAAAGAACAGCGCTTGGGCGTGCTGGCTGCTCCGGTCGCATAGGCCTGCCCCGGTGGCTGGGCACCAGAGGTGCCTTCCTGTGGCTTGGCAGCACCCCCTTGCCCCTTGGAACCAGTACGGCGATCAACCAGGAAGTCGTCGATCTCCAAAAACAGGAGTTTCACCTCCCCCAAGGTCATCCCATCGCGGCGGCGGGCGGCCAGTGCCTGTCGATACTGTGTAGGCAGGCCGGCCAGCATGTAATCCCGCCACGCTTCATCGGTGAGGGGGATGCCGAGGTCATGAAGGCGGCGTCGGAGGACCTCACCCCTTGTCCAGTAGCTTATCCCCGACTCGGTCGCTGGGTTCATCTCAATCCTTGCAATCTCGCGTTTTTTCTCCGCTTTGTAACTGTCAGTCATCATTGGCTGCTCGATTGTGTCACGCAGCCGTGCAAACACTGTCGATGCTCGCTGATCCGGGCATGAGTCAGCCAAGGAAACAGCCCAGTCTTCCAGGCACAAGAGAAGGGGTGCAAGCAGCACCTCGTCTAAGTTCCGGTTTTCTGGGTTGTCTTCCGCTGTCCCCAGCAGGATATCAGCGATGCCCTGGGAACGGCACAGCGTTGTAAACTGCAGCTTGAATGTGATCCACTTGTCGATATCTTTGCCGTTAATCTTCGTGACGTTTTTCACAGCTTGAGAAAGAAAACGTGTGTTGGCTAGGCGTTCCGCAGCGCGGTCAGCAGCCCGGCTAGTCATTCTGAACAGGGGTAATGCTGGGCTCAGGTCTGGTTCAAAACAGGGGTATAGTCCGCTTAAACAGTACCAACTTAAAAGAAATAGTCAGCACCTAGTCGTCGCTGGATCCTCCTGTGATGTTGTTAACCACAACCCTTTCAATGTAGTAGTAAAAATCCCACAGGCCAAAATGCCAAGTGTTGTCCTCGTTTTTTACAGCCTGGAAAAGTTGGTGCAACCAAGAGAAAGCTTGCAAAGGGTCTACAGCAAATGAGAAACTTCGACCCTCATACTCAAAGGTAACCTTAATAGGCTTTACAGGGTTGGAGGCTGGCTCTGATGAAGCTGGTGCAGGATTTTCAGTTCCGGACATAGACTTGACCCAGTCCAAAACTTGATATCTGGGACCCCAAACCTTGCTCTTAGGATGGCAAAAGTTGCCCAAAGGTGTGATGATCACCCCTAGGTCCTTTTTGCATCAAAAAACCGCCTTCCAAGAACCCCCCAAGGTCAAAAACGGAATTCAACTTTGTAACTCGATACCATGTCAAATAACCAGGTATTGGAGGAACCTGATCTTTCTTGAAGCCTAGTACTTGAGGAAATGTTTATCACAATAGGAATTAATGTTCATATCCCATTCGTTGATTAAACATTAATAATATGGGGCGGCCACCATGTCTAGGGCCAGCCCTTTAGGTCACCTGGCTTGTAAACAACAAGGAGCAGCAATTTTCCTTAAGTGCTATGTCCACCCAAAGGGCAAAACCACAACAACGCATTGTAGCCGTCAGATTAGTGACGGCGCATTCAACATTGTCGGATGCACAAAAGTCATGCACATGCGCCAAAGGCGCGGCGCCGGAGCCAAAAGGTACTCTACCACTTATATTAGGTTTCTTTCGCTAAGGTCGGCGCAGGCTCAACTTATTTTCGTCTACATCTGTCACAAGGGAAGTGACGCGGCGCCACAACTGGTCCGTCTGGCAGAAAAATTGCCAAAGTCCATGCGGCGCATCATACCAGACAACTCAGAATATATGGTAAGACCTACGGACGGTACAAAAGTCCACAGTATCTTCCGTACTGAGATTCGACACTGAAAATCTGAAATTCGACACCGAAAATATGGCAAGGCACTGACGTAGCTCACACAGAATTGTGCCGGCAAGGTAAATCACGGCATATCCTACGTAATAATTCCGTCAATGTCCCGACGGCAGAATAAACGATAATTCAAACACGAGCAAGTGGCCCAAGCCTGCACTAATAAAAATGCGAGCCTGTGGCACAAAACGGTAAAACTTCTGACATAATACGCGTATAATACGCGTATAATACGGCAATACGCAATACGCCGAGGTTTTGCCGTATTGCCGTATTGCCGTACTGGCTCACACTGATTGGCGACGACGGCCAGGAAAGCGGCTCGCAGCTACATCGATGAGGTGGGCATCCGGCTAGCTTCGATCGGCAAGGAAGGTAATTAATCTGCGGTTTTGATCTGGTATGTGCTATCCTGTTCACGTTTTATTGCATACTGTATCAAGGTTTTGGGTCGAATCGTATACCTATCAATAAGTTCATGGTTGTAATAAGGAATTAGTTCAATTAGCAATCTATATACCATGCAGTGCATGGACGAGTATCACACTTCATGACCTTTATGTAAACAACAAACTGTCGACGCCCCCTAGGGCTCCCCCAGAATAGATTCTAGCCAGCTGTCTAGAAGAGGGCAATCGACATAGCTTTTACATTATAGCATGACTTGCCATGTATTTCTCGAGCATAGTATACTGATCTAGCCCCAACGGCTTAGAGTAGCCCCAACGGTTTAGAGTGGCATGAACGCAATCACATTATGAGCCCAGCCATGGCTCAGCGTGGCCATTTGCTTATGCCTTAGCAGACGCCCGTTGAGCCCACTTCACCTTTCTTGTACAGCATCAGCTATGCTTCAGCCTACCTCTGGTATCGTTAATAATGGTTGTCCCACAGTGATGCGCCCCGGCCCCGTGATGTGGATAGAGCGCTCGATGTGGCCTGCCCACCGACTGGTGGGCGGTGGCAGTGAGAGAAGCTAGGGCGCCCTCCCTCCCTCTCATTGTGTACAGGGGTTGAAGGTTCCTCTACTTTGTATTGGCACCCACGTGACGCAGTCACGTGATAATTAACTAATTAATTAATTAATTAATTAATTACACTTCATACAATTGATGAGACAACCAAGTGAGTGTCAAACGGCTACCGACGACCTCTACGTGCATTGTATTGTTTTTCATCAAGATTGAGACATTAGCTAGAGTTTTTGAGAGGCACTCCAGCTAGTTGTCTAGATGGGGGCAACCGATTATGGGATAGCTTAGGCATTACAGCACTTGAAACGATATTAGCGCACAGCGTTATAGTACCTTCAATTAGCTCTGGCACCTTGTGGCCATCAGCTTGCGCCTTAATTAGCCGACGTCTTGCGCCCACCTCACATTTGTAGCATAAGCTATGCGTCAGCCTACCTATGGTATTGCACTGGTTGTATTGCACCCGTGTGCAGTGTTGCGCCCCGGCACCATGCCGTGGAGAGAGCGCTCTGTGGCCTGCCCACCTGCGGCAGTGAGAGAAGCTAGGGCGCCCTCCCTCCTTCTCGCTGTGTATAAAGGGTTGAAGGTTCCTTTACTCTGTATTGGCACCCACGTGACGCAGTCACGTGCTTATTAATTAATTGAGAGGCACGCCCATGGGATAAACACCTTAGAATATTTTATCCTAATTGAAAATCCACTTTTCCGAACAAAAAACCACTTTTTGAGCTCTTGGCGTATATATAATACACGTATAATAGTACGTGTATAATACGAAATACGCAATACGCCGAGGTTTTGCCGTATTGCCGTATTGCCGTATTGGCTCACACTGGGAGACATGCCATCTGTTGCTCGGACTTCCTCTGACCCGGTGCTCACGTACAACGGTTGACGTCTCGCTCGATGGCGGGCCGGCCTTCCTTGAACCAGCTGAAGATGGAGATGGGATTCGGCTAGCCAAAACGTGGAAGCAATGGTACGCCGCTCGGCCAGCCGACTTAGAGGAGGTAACTTTCTATGAGCTTGTGGCACAATTCAACAAGGAATACAATGAGCGCAAGGGTCCGTTAGCAGTCCCCGTGTTCAAGCCTTGTTGGAGACCCGCAACTCCCACTGACCCTAACCACGAGGAGTATTGCCGGATGAAGCTGCTCATGCATGTTGCATGGAGGGAAGAGGGAGACGTGCTACAACGGTTTAACGTGGATAACTACACTGCAGCATTTTATGAGTGGGTGGAGTCGGGAGAAGCACCGCTAGTCGTGCAGCGCGAGTTTTTATCGGCTGTTGAAGACGAGCTCACAGTGATGCAAATGGGAGATGATCGAGAGCAGCACTCAGATTTAGAAGAGGAAGAACGTGATGCACGGGAAACGGATGATGAGCTTGCTTTGCTTCAAGTGCGGCTTCCAAGTTTCCGGAATTATGATGATGCCATCTCTCCGGTACATGCTAACCACGACTGGGAGGAGGCTGGACGTGCTTGGCATGCACATCAATCCCGTCGATATATATAGAGGGTTGGATAATGCACTACAAAGAGTCTGGCCTTGAAGGTGTTGACCTTGACGAGCACCTTGCAAGCATCCACCTCAACCGCCTGAATGCTAACCAGGCGTTTGTTGTCGGCATTTGTTGTCGATATTGTCGCAGAACGGTTGACACGCATGCTGCAACCTGGTGCCTCCGTTGAGCAGCTATCAGTGTGAGCCAATACATACGGCAATACGGCAATACGGCAAAACCTCGGCGTATTGCGTATTTCGTATTAAACGCGTATTATACGCGTATTATATACGCCAAAAGCTCAAAAAGTGGTTTTTTGACCGGAAAAGTGGATTTTCAAATAGGATAACATATTGTAAGGTGTTTATCCCATGGGTGTGCCTCTCAAAAACTCTTGCTTATGTCGATCTCAAACTTGATGAATACCAATGCAATGCACGTAGACTGGTCATAGCCTATTCATTGATCAGAATAGCCTATTGACACTCACTTGGTTGTCTATAGTTGCATATGAAGTGTGATATTGTTAAGCCTCCCACGGTCCTAAATTTAGGACTTTGTCCTAAATCGTCCTAGTGGTCACTATAACCGAGGTACCGGGGGGGGGGGGTCACTATATGGACCGTACCCCATGTCCACCGTACCCGGCATGATGTACCCGACCCGTGGTACCGGCACATGGTACCCGGATTCCGTACCCGGGTACCGGGTATAATGGCGGGAAAGTACGTAGGTACCTCGACCAAAAATATAACCGATTTTGGAGCGAAAAAGTGGGTACGGGAATGAAGTGAGGTGGATATGGCGACCTGACAATCGTGGCCGGCGTTTTCACGTGCGTTTATCATTTCGGGCGCCCAGTAGCAAAAACGAAAGGTTGTTAGTTATGCTTAAAGGCTGCAGCGCCGGGCTGTTCCCCGGTGATTCCCGCGCGAAAGTTGACGAAATTCGGTGCGCGCGTGCAATGTTGACTGAAATTCGGTGTGCAAGGCTATGGTAGCTGAAAATTTATTGCTCACGGAATACGAAGCCATTGTGTACCGGATTTCGCTTGTTCGAACGGCATTGTCATAGGGAAAAATAATATTCACAAAAAAACTCGCGAAACGCTGCTGTATTGGGTGTGAACGAGGACAAGCACGCAGTTGGCGCAGTTTTTGCTCGCCGTCCGACCAGACCCGTGCATCTTTAAGGTAAGGTCTCGTTGCCCAAACTACTTGACGGTGGAAACGAACACGTTCCACCAGTTCCTTACATCATTTCAAAGAAACCCAGCGTAGGATTTCCCTTAATTTTGCGTTTCCGATTTTTACGCCCCTTCCGCGAAAAAGTGAGAATTATAGGAGCGCTGACAGGGGCAACACTGCATGTCGTGCTTTTAATCGCTTTTTCGTCTTTTCTTGCAGCTATATGACTTCGCTCGGCCGGAGCAACCTTCTGCGCTGTGTTTCCTGTGGGCGTGGCGGGCTGCCGCGATCTTTGGTGTGCCCAGGCTGCAATAGAGACAACAATTTGCAGTTCTTGACGACGGCAAAGCCCTACTTTGTCGCCATCAAACGGCGAGTTTATCGCGGCCTGACGCAACATCCGCAGGCCAGTAAGTCTTTTACAATCAACCCGTTCCCGGAGGAGGCGTTCCAGGCAACGCTGGGTCAAGCCGGGGTGTTAACCCACGACAGTGCGAGGACGTCGAGCGCCCACCCCGGCGTTTCCTTCAGGCGTATCAAGCGTGAAATCACGAGCTGCACGCAGATCCAGAGCCTGCTGGAGCTGGCCTGCGAGGGCAAGCGGGAGTGGGCTGGCGCCAGGCTTCTGAAGAGCAGCGTGTCCGTTGTCGTGCCCCCCCTATACCTGGAGTGGTCCAGCAATTTTGCTGAGGAGCAAACACTCCAGGTAAGATATTCTTACATGGTCATGAACGTGATGGGGAATGTAGTATACGCGGTAGACCATCCCTTCCATGTCTTGGCAACGAAGTGGGATTTGGTAGACCGCGAGCACCCAAACACGAGGCTAGCTGAAAGGGAGGGCCGGGAGGCGGCAGCTCGCCTGATTTTGCAGCGGTATACAGCCAGGAAGGTTTTGCATGCTGCATCCCACTGCCAGTGCCTGCTCCCAAGCATCCCTGTGAATGTCAAGGCTGCTGCCACCACCTTCCTCTCCTCCCATGCCCCTCCTAACATCCCCGGCAGCGCTGTTAGTGAGGATGGGCTGAGCGATGAGGGGGAGAATGAGGAGGGGGTAGAGAGCATAGCTGGTAGCTCAAACCAGGGGGATAGGCTGGCCATGTCCCAGCTGGCAGGTGAGGAGGAGGGGGAAGATGGGGGGGGGGAGGAGGAGGTGTTTCCCTCCTTCCACAAACCTACCGATCATGAGCTGTGGATGGGGACGGTCCATGTGGACATGAACTTTGAAGCTAGGAGGCTAGCTGACGGGGACACCATTCGCAGGGACCCCGAGGATCCTTACCGGTGGTGTGATGATGAGGACATGAGAAACATTAGGGCAGGGATCCTCAACTTCAAGGTCAACTACCAGAAGCTAGCAGCGTGGGAGGCCAAGCATGGCCCCTACGTGTGGCCTCCTTACATTGAGTACCGTGATGCTTCCGGGCGCTGGGTGAAGAAGTAGGGTGCTAGGTGTTTTATTGGCACTGTGTTTTATTGGCATTGACATATCATTGGTGATGGCAGGTCAGGCAGGATGATAATGATGTTGTTTTTTCCTAAATATTATATTTTGTAATGAAATGGCTTTTTCATTCCTTCATGCTTCATTTGTCTTGTGCATGGGTTGCATCATTGGGAACCTATATAACAACGTGCATGGGTAATGCAGTGGTGACCATGGCAAGTGTGCCGTTGAACGTGCTAGCTGGTGTGAAGGGTTTTGTTTGCACGAGCACCAAGCTGGCTAAACCTGGCAAGGGGGGGTGTGATGGGAGCCAGCGTGCAAGGACTTTGCAAAACAGTCTTGATAGCTATAAGGCAGCCCAAGAGAGGAACAAGGAGCAATCTGCAGCACTGGCACGCAAGGTTGAGGAGCAGGAAGCAGTGATAGAGCATGCAGTTGAGGAGGGACTTGAAGGCGGCCAGGCGTAATTCAGTTCTGGCAGGTCACGTGGAGGAGGTGGTGAGCCCTAGGGCACCGGTGGGCAGGCGCGTGGGTTCAAAGAATCCGAGGGTGGTGGCTGGGAAGTCTGTCCCCAGGGCCAGGAGGCATGATCTCAGCACCAGGGTGAGCATGTGGCTGGATGACACCTTTGCCGTGGACGTGGTAGATGAGGTCATCCCAGCCTACCTTGACATTCACCCGGACGTGCTGGATGCCTACCTGAGGGATAGTGGGAGGCTCAAGCAGTTGCACGAGGATGTGATGCTAGAGGTCACAGAGGAGTGGGATGTGATCCTGGCCATTGCTATGAAGCTCAGGCTTGGCATTAGCTATATGACAAGTACCAGCAGCTCAGGCAGATGATTAGTTGTGTCTGGGATGCTCCCACCCAGTCGTTCTTGCCTAGGACCACTAGTGCAGGGGCTAAGTACCCCACGCTGCCCACGAAGCACGTGATGGCAGAGGAGATCTATGAAGGAGATGCTGGAGGAGATGAAGATAGTGCAAAGTGAAGATGGCACGGTAGTCACATCAGGCTTGCGGGCTGCGCTGCTGCAGGACCTGCGTGCCAACCCCAAGGGGCTTGACAGGGCAAAAATCCTGTACCAGATCTTAGGGGATGGTGCCCAGATGGCCCGGGGATTCAAGGCCCTGAGCATCGGTGGCCGTGTCATGCGGCATGGCGGGTCAGGTGATGAGGTAGCAATGCACCAGTCCCCTAACAAGCTGCAGGAGCTGGTCATGGCCAAGGGCCGTGATGATGACTACAAGGTGCTAGAGGAGGTCACGGCACGGTTGGTGGGGGAGCTGGAGGAGATCAGGCAGGAAGGGGGGGTGTTCAATGGCAACGTGAGGCGTGTGCTGGAGGCCATACTAGGGGGTGACCTGCAGTGGCTGCACGCCGTGCTGGGGTTAGTGGGCTGCTCAGGCACCTACCCCTGCCCGTGGTGCCACATGAGCAAGGACCAGCTCCACGAGGGCTGGCTGGGGCAGGTGGAGCACGAGCTGCGGACGCTGGAGGGCATGAGGAAGATGGCACACGCGCACGGTGAGTACCCATACATTTAGATGAACGCGGATCAGTGAGTTTCTGGTCTTCCCAAGATGTGATGAATGGAGCCATGGTTTCAACCAGCGGCTTTTAACCTTTACCACAGTTGCCTCACTACCCTGTGGTCACTAGCCTGAGGCGGCAGTACCCACGGACGGTGTTGGGAAAAGACGCTTGGCCACTGCTGTGTCCGAGCCTTTCTAGGTCTCACCATTGCTGCCAGGCCTTGCACGCCTTGGCAGGTCCGCCACTGTCAATTTCCTTGGTTGCATCAATCCAGGACGTCTGTCCTTCCATGAATGACAGTAACGCTCTGGATTTATCCGTCATGACAAGTACCCGTCCATCCCAGGCCTGCAGGACTGCCAGTCCTGAAGTCCAGACATTCTTGGTACCATCAACCAATATTGACCACAGCACCTCCTAGTGACAGTCGGTCCTGTGACACGTAACGTGTGATGGTTCACCCAACACTGCCACGTGCCCTGTCCCTCACGTGTCCTTAGTCCTGGTACTGCTGTAGCGTCCGGCGGCATTACTTCGGGACTTGATAACTCTCAAGTTCCTTGTCCAAATGAGGCGTTTAGCACGGCGTTGGAAAGGCCACTTCAAGTATGATATGCTTAGCATATTGCATCACCAATATGCTAACTCCAACCCTTTCTTGTTTTGGAGCTGCAAGCTTCACACCATGACCAACCCATTCCTTGCTGCCTTGTGAAATGGACACCTGGTTACCCTGGACTTATAATAAGCCTCATGAGCACCCCTTTTGCCACCTTAATGGTATCCTTCTTAGGGATCTATGGTTCAACCCTGCCATCTGATCATTAACTTGACCTGCAGGTCATCCCCAACCCTTTCTTTTGCAACTGTACCTTGGCTTGGGCTTAAAGGAGGATATTGAATATTCCTTAGGCAACATATCCTGGATATCTGAATGAGAGGCCCTGACTACAGGAAACGTATTACAGTGAGTTCCTGGTCTTCCCAGTTATCACTGGCGCCCGTTTCATGGCGCCCGCCCCGAGCGTTCCAGGCATCATCCATCCAAATGTTCACCAATGGAAACCACTTCAACACCACTGTGCCACTGCTTGATGGGGAGCCCATGTCATCACTGGGTGTTAAAGCCCAGGAGTCATACATACCAGGCTGTGGCTCAACTAGGGAATCGAACCCTACCCCAGAACCCCAGGTTAAACTTAACCTGGTCACATGACAGACAACAAGAGAGATTGGCATACAACATGATTATGTTTTATTATAGAATATCCACCAAAACCAATGTTGAGTGTTCCCAGTGGACCAGCCTGCACCAGCAAGGCCCAACTGTCAGGTTACAACACCATAATATCCAAGGTTGTCACTTATTCACAGCTAAAGAAAACTAAACAAGAGAGATATATACAAACAACCTGGAAGAACTCTCAACATGGCCTGCCCTGTCATGGCCTAACTGCCCGAGGCCAAAGGCATCCCACTGTGCTAATCCTTTACAGGAAGAGCTTGCTCCTGTTGAGCCTTCTACCTGCTTGGTGACAGGTAGGCTACCTGTTGCCCTCCCCCCTGGGGACAACAGCACTGGTCAGCCACCAACTGGCAAAGGCTGGACTTCAAGTCCCACCAGAAAAGGGGTACATGAGCCCTTTGAGCACAGGGTATTGTAGCTCAGCCTTGCTCTCCAGCTTGGTGAGGGCGTCTGCTGGGTTGTCAACACCAGGCACATGTTCAAGATGAGCAAGGTAAGACATCTCCTTCAGCAACAAATAATCCAGATCCCTGCTCCTGGCGAGCTGTCTGTGCACAAACTGCACCATGCCCATGCTGTCTGTCTTGACCAGTGTGTGCAGCTGCAAGCTACAGGAAGCTACCTGACAGAGCTGGTAGAATAACTCCCTGAGGTAAAGAGCAGTGTGTAGCCCCTCACATATTGCCCTGCACTCAGCAATGTCACTGCTGGGCGTCACCCTGTTCTGTAACCTACTGTACCAGCTGACCAGAGAAGTGTGCTCCTGTTGTAGTGTAATGAGTGCTGCTGCCCTACCCCTGACATCCGTCACCTTCCTGCTGTCCATGGAACTGTCCACAAAAAGCACCATGTTGAGTGGTTTGTACAAGTCCACAGCTGCCAGTATGAGTGGAGGTGAGCTCCTGACAGACTCAACCACCTGCTCTGCCCCTACCTCAACCAGCTGAGCATCTGTGAGCCTACTCAGCACCAACAAATCTGGGGCACAAATGCTAGCTAGCCAAGCCAACATTCCCCTGATTGTGGCACACCTGGCCTGGGTAATGGGCTGCTGGAGGGCATCAATGATCTGCTGAGGATAGTTGTTGCCACCCTCCATCTTGATAAACCAAGTACCTGCCCTCTTGATCAGCGTGGCCTGCATTCCACAAAACACCATGGGCTCATCCTGCTTCATGTGCTGGACCTTTCCTAACTCAAACCTCTTCTGGATCTTGGACAGTACTGAATCCACCCACTCAGGAGGCCCTAAAAGGTGCAGGTCATCTCCATGCAGAGATGCAAACACAGGCAACCCTTCATGAGTACTCTGGAACAAGCAAGGATCAACTGGAGACACAGTAAAGCCACAGTGAGTTTTCAGAAACTTTTCCAGGCTCTTTCTCCAGATGATAGGGCTGGACCTGAGACCCTCCAAACCCTTGAGTATTCTGAGATATTTTGACTTGATCTCTGCTCTCCACACCTTGGGCACTGTTACAAAGAAGGGAGGGATATCACGCCACGTCTCCTTGGCCTGCTCCACATCACCCTTGAGAAAAGCCCTCTTGAAATCAATCAGCACAGAGCTGTACGCAATGCCCTTGACCAGGAAAGACAGATATATACACAGAACAATCCTCCAGGTATCATGCAGCATCCCAGGCGTATACAACTCCTCATCTGTCAGCTCCCCCGTGCCATGGTACTCAGTCACAACTGGCCTCACATGTGGCACCTGCACCCGTCTATCTCCTTCAGCTTGAGCACAAACAAGAGCCTTAGCAACTGATGCTCCCTGGGCAACTCATCCACAGGCTCAGCACAGTTAGACACTATCCAGTCATGCCCACTGGAGACAAACCCTAGAATCCATGCCTTAGCCATCTTGGGGCTTTGCATCAACTCTACCAACTGGTGCCAGGAAATAGGACTGTGACCAGCAATCTGGTACTTGTGCACCCCCAAGTCCCGTGGATCTAGGGTGGTTGGGATGATCAACAAGTCCTCAGCAATGGGCTCCTTGCCTTCAGGCCCCACACTCTGCTGCCCCTTCACAGCCTTGACTGCCACAGCTAGACCCTTGGAGTAGTGATATCTCTGGAGGGGCAAACTGCCATGACCTTCTAGTGCAAGCTCATCTGCTGACAGAGTCACTCCTGGCATGCACAAGAAATTCTGGCCCAAAATGGCAGGCCCCTGGTACCCTTCCACCACACAGAACGCAGTGGGGACACCCAGGATAGGCACAGTCACTTCCCCTAGGATCTTCATTGTTACAGTGCCCGTAAAGTCACTCACTGCCCTGCAGCCAGCCTTATTCACCTTCAGGCCCTGAGCATCCTCCACCCTGATGATAGACACCTCTGAGTTAGTATCCACTTCTAGGGTAGCAGCCCAGCAAGAACCCCATTCAGTCAACTTAGATACCTTGGGATCCTTGTGCTTGTTGAACATGAGCGACCGGACAATGTCTGCCATGAGTGGCCTCTTGGACCCTGGTGCAGGCCCAGCCCCCGTTGGCTCCACCACAGGTGATGCAGTTGCCTCCTGCACCTCATCATCATCAGAGGGATAGCCACCTCCCACGTCAGTGACAGGCACATCAACTACCTGGTCCTTAACCTGGCCCTCCAGCCAACACTGGGGTCCAGGCCCGTCTGCAGGCCAGATTGCATGTGGCTTGCGTTCCTTGACGTTGGCCCAGCTCAACCTGTAAACATGCCTGGGATTACTCTCCAAGGCCACAAGGCAGGAACGATTGGCATCTTCCACACAGGTCACCACCCCGTTCTGCCACTTGCCCCTCTTGCCCTGCATTGATGGCTCCTTCCACATTCTGACCTTCAGCCCCACCTGAGGCCTCAGCACATTCCAGCCCCTATCCTTGCGTCTCAACTGAGCAAACACCCTGTCTGCTTTCCTCAAGCATGCCTGGACCACTTCCTGGGCTAGCATCCCAAACTGCAGTGCTACAGGATTGACAGCCACCCCGTCATAATAGTAGTTTATTCTGAGGTTCAACTGTTCTTCCACCTGCCTGGTCCACACTGCCCTCTCCAAAGCAGATGCTACCAGTGGCACCTTAGGTTCTGCCAGCACTACGGTCTTGACCTCCCTGATGGATCTCTCCACAGCACCTTGCTGTCCATGGCTCTCCCTGGGCGTGACCAGCAGCTTGCATGGCAGTTGCTCCTGCTGTGACAGTAGGCACTCAAACTGAATATCAGCCTGTACTGTCTTGTACACCCCAAAGCCTGGTAAGAGAGTCTGCAAGCCCAGCAGCAGGGTATTCCCCTTCATATCTGGCAGAATCTGGAGCAGCCTGTACCTGCTAAATCTGTCCACTGCCACCAAAATGTATAAGCCCCTGATATGCTGGACGTCTACCTGGATGTCCCCCTTCTCCCTGGCAGGCTCCCTAGCATGGGACCTTGGCTTCTTGGCAGCATTCTCCTTACAAGCACATTGCTCAGCTGCAGCCCTGCATGCTTCCCTCAGTGGCTCATCTCCAATCTTCCAACCAAACATCTCAGCCATGGCTGTGTGACCAAAGATATTGTGCAGCCTGCGTCCAGCATCCGTGTAGCTCAGTTGCCTAGCCAGATTACGCACCTGGGAAGACGCCTGGACGGGCCCTGCGTGTGAGGACGCAACATCCACCTTCTGCATCTTGGATCCAGAGGACCCAGCAGACCCTCCCAGCAGAGCATCTAGGCTCCCAGAGCCAACCCTGTCTGGGGACCCTCCACCTGTTGACAGTTGAGGGGATTGTTGTGCTGCAGCATGCATGCAATCTTGTGGAATGAGAACATCAGTACACCCCTGGTGCTGATCAGAGGTGGCACCCTGCCCAGATTTATTTACATGTGAAGCTGTGTCCCCACAGGGTGTCTCACTATGTACACGGGACTGCTTCACTAGTCACTTCTGATCAGACTGCCCCTTCTTCTTGTTTGGGCAATCCCTCTTCCAGTGACCTTCCTTGCCACAAGCAAAACACTTGCTCTTGCCAGACCCTCCCCCTGGGGCCTTGCTGTCCTGCTTGTTCTGGTTGCCTGAGGCTTGATTGTTATTCTGCCCCTGGCCACCACCCTTACCCTGCTGATGGCTGTTACGGTTGCCAGACTGGTTCCCCTGATTCTGGTTCCCCTGCTGACCTCCTCCACCACCCTGGTTCTGCTCCTTCTGGGCCTGCTTCCTTCTCCTGCTACCATACCGTGTCCCAGATGGGGTACGGTTCTTGCCCTGGCTAGCCTGAGACGCTGACCCTCCCTGAGAACTGATACCCTTGCAGGTAGGGACCCGGGTCCTGAAGTTTAGTATCACACGCTTCAGAGCCCCCCAGGTGCCATCAGTGAGATCACAGAGCTGCCTAGCAGTAGCCCTACCTTCCTCTGACAAGCCCATCTTATCAAAGAAGTGGTCTGCTGCTGCCCTGACTGTCACACTGAAGCCCTGCTTCTTGCCTGCCTCCACGATCAACTCAAACCTGGCCAGCTCAGCAGCCACCTCACCCTTGATCTCAAACTCATCAAATTCTCTCTTCTTTTCCATGGTGAGATTGTGAACCCTGTCAGAAAACTCCTCCTTGATGTCATCTAGGAACTGCAGCCAAGTGTGCCCCTCTTTCAGAGCATGCCTAGCCATGTCATTGACCCTTTCAGACGACCCCTTGTTTGCGGTGGAAGAGTGAAACACCCTGACAATATCCACACCTGCTGCGACAGAGCCCACGACTAGCTTCATGTCATCAAGCCATTTATCCAGGTTGTCTTGCTTCAGGGAGGGTTGAGCGCTTTCTGCCCATTCATGACTGTCACAGCATCAGAAAATGGACGGGTGCCAGGCAACACACTCCCCACACGCACTGGTGGTGCCTGGGGAGGGTCAATCCTAGCCTCCAAACGCTCGGGCAACATACCAGACACCCTATCGTGAACAGCAGCTTGCTTTGCAGCACGCACACCTGGGGTGACGATGGCGTCCTCCTCACCAGGCGTTGTGAGCACCACTGCCTCCGTAGGTCGCCTGGCACGCTTGACTTTCTCCGCCTCAGCTTGCCCATCACGCCACCGCTTGTGTGTTCTCCCGGCTCTGGGGTCCATCTCTGGGATAGGTTGCCCAGCTGGCGCCTCCACGCCCCTCTCCTCCATCGCCTCCCCTTCCTCTCTGGCGATGTCCTCCTCTGCCGTTCGCTCCCGTTGCTCCTCGAATGTCGCCGCACCCCGGCTTGCCCTCCTAGGCATTATATACAATGGCTGCGACCAACTTTGCAACAAGAAAACAGCAAACTCTCCACCTATCCTCCACCCCCTCAAGCCTCGTTTTCAGACGAAGCTTCTCCTGCAACCGGTGCAGGTGCTGGCTCGTGGAACGGTCCCTCCACCGGATTCAATGGCTGCCCCTGGTCGTCGTGAGTAGGCACAGGCCTAATAACCACCGGAAGCCTCAAACCATACGCGTAATCACGTATCCAGCGAGAACGCCCCCACCTCAGCAAATGAGCCTCACCTAAACCAACGTTGTCGTCAATGTGGTAGCGATTAAGCTCGTCCCGCTGCGCCTGCTCACGGCCCTCCTGAGAGCCGTCGCCCTCGTGACGCCTCTGGGCCGGCTGTACTACCGCCCCTGCTGGCTGATCTACGAAGTCGTAGAAGGCGTCGTCGGCTGAGACCTCTCGACCGCCAACCACGTCGACAGTCAAACTTAGCTGGTTTAACTCTCGGCGAGAATGTGGAGTATCCCGACTAGTGTAGATGGAGAAGGGATTAAGAGTAATGAAGACACGATCAGCAGCGCCTCTGGTCAACTCTAAGACAGAGTGCGCCAGATTCTGGCACTCTGCCACCAACGCCTGCGTACTGCCACGAACGATGGCCTCCCGCCTGTCCCGGGCGACCTGCACCACGTTTGGCACGCCGGTGTAGTCGTCCCCAAGGCGGAGATTGGCGACAAGGTCGTTTATCTCTCGGGCACCCCCGAGGCTTATGGCAATTATCTGCAAAAGCAGAGTGACCACCTGCTCAAACGCGAATGCGTTTGTGTGGCCAGCCCGCCAAGACGCTGGCAGCCTTCTGATGATTTCCGCGAGGTCCTCGCGAAATCTCAGCAGCTGCTCGGCTGCTCCTCGGACGTACTCGCCCGGTGCCGACACCGCACGAATATTTCGGCGCACTTCCTCCGAGTCCTCGTGCCCTCCTGCGGGTACTGGACTGGACGCCGCTACCGTTGCTGCACGCGCAAAGGTGTTTGTCCTAGCTTCAGAGTCCGAATTCGACATATCCGTCGACCAGACTGTAATACGATTTAGATGAACGCGGATCAGTGAGTTTCTGGTCTTCCCAAGATGTGATGAATGGAGCCATGGTTTCAACCAGCGGCTTTTAACCTTTACCACAGTTGCCTCACTACCCTGTGGTCACTAGCCTGAGGCGGCAGTACCCACGGACGGTGTTGGGAAAAGACGCTTGGCCACTGCTGTGTCCGAGCCTTTCTAGGTCTCACCATTGCTGCCAGGCCTTGCACGCCTTGGCAGGTCCGCCACTGTCAATTTCCTTGGTTGCATCAATCCAGGACGTCTGTCCTTCCATGAATGACAGTAACGCTCTGGATTTATCCGTCATGACAAGTACCCGTCCATCCCAGGCCTGCAGGACTGCCAGTCCTGAAGTCCAGTGACATTCTTGGTACCATCAACCAATATTGACCACAGCACCTCCTAGTGACAGTCGGTCCTGTGACACGTAACGTGTGATGGTTCACCCAACACTGCCACGTGCCCTGTCCCTCACGTGTCCTTAGTCCTGGTACTGCTGTAGCGTCCGGCGGCATTACTTCGGGACTTGATAACTCTCAAGTTCCTTGTCCAAATGAGGCGTTTAGCACGGCGTTGGAAAGGCCACTTCAAGTATGACATGCTTAGCATATTGCATCACCAATATGCTAACTCATACGACTGCCCGGCGTGTGGTGAGTGCTTCACGTGTGAGGAGGACGAGAAGGACAGTGAGCCCCCCAACCCCACCGCACGTGCAGCCTTTGCCAAGGCCCACTATGGGCAGTTCTTTGGTAGGCCCCCCATCTTTAACATCCCCCTCACCCACGTCACCCTCTGCCTGCTCCACATGGAGCTGAACATGGTGGCCACCTGGCTGCAGCGGGTAGTGCTAGACCACGTGCAGGCCAAGGATGAGGAGAGGCTAGTGCACATGCTCAAGGTGGAGGTGGAGTGCCATGTCAAGCCTGAGCAGGTGAAGGCACGCAAGAAGACGCAGGGTAAGGGGGACCTGAGCGAGAGGGTGACAGTGATAGGTCGGGAGTGCCACAAGGTGCTCAACAGCGGTGACAAGCTGCTGGACGTAGTGTTCCCAGAAGAGCACGACATGCGCCCTGCCATGCAGGACTCCCTGGACGCCCTTAGGGAGTTTTGGGTGGAGGTAGCCAGGCCTTTTGAGGATGATAAGGTAGAGGGTGGCCCAGTTAGGCAAGCTGTGGCTGACAGGGTCAAGGCAGCTGCCATCAAGGCGGCAGATGCCCTAGCTATAGAGCCACCGCAGCCGAGAACCTCACCCTCTACTACCACATAGCGGTAGACCACCTGCCAGCAGCCATCCTCAAGTGGGGTAACCTGCAGTACTTCTCTGGCCAGGCGCTGGAGCACGTGCACGCAGTGAAGAAGCGTGACATGAAAACCATGACCAACGGTCGCACCCACCCCTCCACGTGCGCCAAGGGTGTGGCCAAGCGTGCCATGGGGGTAGGGGTGCTGCAGCAGGTCACCAACATCAGGGCGCTCCACAAGCTGGTGGATGAGATTGTCCCCAGGCCCCTGTCAGAGGTAGAGAAGAAAAAAAGAAAGAGGTTGGCTCGGGGCACGACGGGCACTGAGAACGTGCCCCCGAATGTGGCATTCCCCATTATGTGAACATGATGTATTATTGATGCATGGTTGACCTGGGTTGTATTATGAGGGTGTGGCCCCATTCGTGGCTTCATGCATTGTAAAACATAATGTATAATGAAATGATTTCCATGCTACTATGTCATGAAACCCTTGTTGAAGAATGGGGCAAAACTGCATTTTCTCCCTCGCATGCAGGAGCAAGAGCCCCCCAAGGGTGGGATGGGTGGGAAGAAACAATTACGGGTCACAACCCGCCGACCATGCTTATCAAGCCTACCGTCAAAATGGAAAACGGCAAAACCAGAAATATCCTAACGCTGACAATTTAATAATTCAGCCAGCCAGCTCATCTGTCACACGTCTGAGCTGTCAGGCCATGTGTACTCTTCGAATGCAACCCTGAACACACTACCCAACCAAGCAGCACACCAATCAATTGGTGAGTGCTGGTTACATCAGATTTTATTACAGCTTTTTGACGCAACTTCCGTCAGCATTCCACACATGGCCGGCCGTTCAAACAAACGGCGCCTGACTTACAAAAGGCAAAGCTAGTTGCCAGTAGGATTCCCCGGTAAACAACAAGTCGTCCCCATTCGTCTAACAAGCCTCTCTGCATGTACAGCCACAAGGTTGTGGCGGCCCTTTCTTTCCCGCATTCTGTTTAATAAACTATTTTCAGAGAAATCCGATTATGACACTTGAGCTCCCAAGAAAACCAGCATTTGATTGAAAACAATGAGTAGAGCCCCTGCCAAAGGCAGGTTTAAGTAGTCATCTCGTCTCCCTCGCATGCAGGAGCAAGAGCCCCCCGATCCACCCCAGTCCCTGGCGCCATTGCCCTCCTCCCCCGCACTGTCGCCGTTCAGGAAACAAAACTTGATAGGATCACTGTTGCCCCAATAACAGTGAACAAAGAAAAGAAGAAGAATCCCCCCCCTCTTCCAGGCAGCCTCGAGGGTAGCCGCTTCCATAAAAAGACCACAAAGTGGGGCGTGTCGCAACATCTCCTTCATGGCGACTCAGCCCGCACAAGGCTATAATAACCCCCTAAGGGGCCCGACGATAAAAGGTTAGCGAATCCGCGGAGCCGCCTCAGCAAAATATTATTCCAGATAAAAACCCAGAAAATTCGCATTCCGACGCCACCAGGGTTTGAACCGCTACCTGCCGGGTGCTGAGCAGGGAGAGACGACAAGGCCAGGCACTGCCACTGCCAGCCGAGACGCCTTTCCGATACTCGATTCCTTTTGTGGGAATTTTGCAAATATATTTTCTTCCGGAACGCAAGAAATTAGCCGGCCGCGCGTCACCCTTATATCCCTCGCTGGCCCATAACAAAAAAGGGCCGCGCACCAAGCCGAAGGCAGCGCCATGCAGCGCCCTAGGCGGTGGGCCGCTGACTGACTACCAGCGCAGTCTCATGGAATCCAAATTAATCTATTGACCTTCGCACAGTTTCCGCATTAGCTGCGGACTTCTTAGTCGACATGATTGGCTCCGCTGCTGGAATTACCAGCAGCCGGGGCGGGGCGCCCAGCCCACTTTCTATGACCACCGAGACGCTGCCCAGCAAGGTGCCAACCAGAACCACTTGGCACATTGGTAACGCGAAATTTCCGTTCCGTTCAAACCGCCCCTACCTGCCGTGAAGTCGCAAAGCCCGCGACTTCATAGCAGGCAAGGACGGGGTCTTTGCCTAATTTTCTTTAGCCCCGCCGCCATAGCAGCGAGGCCGCTCATACTGCTTCAGTGAGCACATTCAAAGAAACAATTACGGGTCACAACCCGCCGACCATGCTTATCAAGCCTACCGTCAAAATGGAAAACGGCAAAACCAGAAATATCCTAACGCTGACAATTTAATAATTCAGCCAGCCAGCTCATCTGTCACACGTCTGAGCTGTCAGGCCATGTGTACTCTTCGAATGCAACCCTGAACACACTACCCAACCAAGCAGCACACCAATCAATTGGTGAGTGCTGGTTACATCAGATTTTATTACAGCTTTTTGACGCAACTTCCGTCAGCATTCCACACATGGCCGGCCGTTCAAACAAACGGCGCCTGACTTACAAAAGGCAAAGCTAGTTGCCAGTAGGATTCCCCGGTAAACAACAAGTCGTCCCCATTCGTCTAACAAGCCTCTCTGCATGTACAGCCACAAGGTTGTGGCGGCCCTTTCTTTCCCGCATTCTGTTTAATAAACTATTTTCAGAGAAATCCGATTTTTTGTGTTATGTTTGCTAGCATCTGTCACCATTTGATCATGCCAACTGTCTACATTTCTTATGGACAGTTTACACTAGATGTGTTGATGATATGTGCAACGTTCTAGCTCCAACTGAGTCCACTTGGGTCTTATATATGTGCAAACCTATGATGAAATACTTGGAAAACACTGAAAAACTGCATTTTGGGGGTATTTATGCTAGCATTTGTCACCAATTTGTCATCCAACCAGCCTGAAACTTTGTGGGCATGCTGCATGGGATGTGTTTAGAACATGTGCAAAGTTCCAGGCCCAACTGAGTTCATTTGGTGTCATTATGTATGCATATGTGTGATAAAACCCTTAAAAAACCATGAAAAACTGCATTTTTTGGGTATTTATGCTAGCATTTGTCACCAATTTGTCATCCAACCAGCCTGAAACTTTGTGGGCATGCTGCATGGGATGTGTTTAGAACATGTGCAAAGTTCCAGGCCCAACTGAGTTCATTTGGTGTCATTATGTATGCATATGTGTGATAAAACCCTTAAAAAACCATGAAAAACTGCATTTTTTGGGTATTTATGCTAGCATTTGTCACCAATTTGTCATCCAACCAGCCTGAAACTTTGTGGGCATGCTGCATGGGATGTGTTTAGAACATGTGCAAAGTTCCAGGCCCAACTGAGTTCATTTGATGTCATTATATATGCATACATGCCAGAAAGTGCTGAAAATACGGTATTTTTTGCTAGCAAATGTCACCATGTTACCATGGTGCCGACTCCCAAAAAATTTTTTGACCACATGGCATCATAAGATATCTGATTAGGTACCTTGGTGCCAATTTTGAGGCCAAACTGACTATTAGCCTATCTTGAAATAATTACCAGGGAACAAAAACGCGTTTTTGGATTGATGTGCCCACTGTTCCCACAAACTCATACCCTGGTTCCTTGGCAGCCCACTTGAATTGCTGATCAAACTGCATCCCTGTAACCATGCTAAACATGGAGTCCAACTGGTCTATCCCCTCAAGGAGGTCCCCAACATGCTGTGACTTGAGTGGGACAATGTTACGTCTCAAACCTCTACCGCCACCTCTACCTCTACCTGGCCTAATGCTACCTAAACTAGTAAGGCCGCGCCTCTAGTTAAACCCCTAGCGAAAGACGAACGAGACGATCCAGATCTCAGTGCATTTACGTAAGTACTACTGTAATACGCCATAGGCCATTTACACAAACCCGTTTACTCCAGGAATAGAGGAAGGAAACACAACTACACTGCCATGACCCAAGCCTATATGTGTTAATTCATTTAACACACGCCGAGTAGCCACACAAAGGATGGAACGTGCATAAATGGTCACCAACGGTCCAGCAGGCTCGGGCCGACCTGGCCCTCGCCTTCAGAGACACAGAAACACAGGCAGGTGCACAGATGCACGCCGGTCCACTACATTCTACCAAAGGATAAGGACCACTAATAAAGTACGCGGCGCGGCGCCCAAAAGCACCCAATGTACCACGGTACTGTTACGAGGACAATCGTGTCCCAGCTAGAACTACACGTAAACCTAGGAACAACCGAGGCCAAGGACCTAATTTACGTCCGTAACTACAACGAATTGTTACGCGACGTAACACCTCCCCCCCCCACAAAAGGTAGGGAGCCCTCTCCCTACACACAGGGAGGAAACCAAAGGGGTAGGAAAAACCTAATGCACCCAGCACACACCAACACAATCAATAGACCATGCCAGATACAAAGCACCAATAGTTCACACGGTCTCCACCACCACGCCGGGTGGTGTAGGGTTAGCCAGCACCAAGCCTGGTGGGAGGTTCCCCTAACTGCCTGGAACAGAGTCCTTGCCGGGGGGGGACGGCACTGGGCAGGACACACAGAGACAACACATCAGTACCAAGGACCAAGAACATGCAGCCAATCAACTGGCCAGAATATGAGGGCGACTCTATATACCGGAGGGACAACACGGTCCCTCAGGTCGGGCCTATAAGGCCCTCTATCTAGTGGCCATCAGTCTGGTAAGTGCCACGCGAGGCCAGCAGAACATCCAAATACTCCTGGTAATGGGCCACCTCCTCGGCATTGTCATGCCTATCTACGGTGAGGAAAACATCGGCCCACACGCCATCAGGAAAAAGGCCCAGGAAGGCCCAGTAATACCTATGCTGCGTCAGAACGACCTGGCCGCGGGCCCAGTCCAGGAAACCACAGGCAAAGAGGCGGAGGAAGGGCTCTACCGCGATCAAACAGAGGGCCCGCAGGAGGAGGCGATGGTACCGGATCCGAGGGCGCAAACCCGTCGGGAAGAACAGATTTACCAGGGGCTCCACGTTAGACGGCCACAACCGGATGTGCCGAACCTCACGGGAGCGCCACCGACGAGAACACTGTCGCGACCCGAACGTCTCTAGGTAGTCGCTAGCCCGAGGAGGAGGATGACCACGGGAGTCCAGACCCTGACCAGGGAGGGGCGCTGGACGACAGGCATCCCACTCCAGTATGGGCTGGAGAACCGTGCTGTACGTAGCACCCGGCACCGCAGGAAACTCTACCGTAAGGGCATCCGAAGCCATAATGCCCAGAGGCGGAGGGTAAGCCCACTGGAACCCACCGTAGGTGTCCAAGTCGTTGTGACGCCTAGCCCAGCGATACAGAACGCGCCGAACCAGGATCTCACCCTGGAACACAGGATCAGCTAAAATAACCATGTCGAAAGGGGGCCGATCAGTCTCAATGGGTAGGCCACGGTCCCGCGGCGCCCGACACACCTGGGAGAACCCGTAGGACATGGACGAGATGGCAAGCTCGGCGGAGGCGCGCGGCAGGTCGCACTGTCGGCAGGCGAGTGCGGACATACCATACCCAGGGACGGGCGTGTCGCGCGTCTCCGGCGTCGCATGCACCACAGAAGGGGCCCTGTCCCGATCACCCTGGGACAACTCCCGGAGGGAATCAGCTGCGCGGGTGGCGCGAGGATCCTGACCGGTGGCCCGAACAACCGCAGCCAAAGACCGCGAGGCCGAAGGGGCAGGGGCCGAGGCAGGGGTAGGAACCGACACCGACGCAGGCGGCACCGGTACAACAGGAGGTCGCGCCGGACCCGAAGTCGAAGGGGGTCGCGACGGACCCGCAACCGCACTGGCGCGCCGGTTTCCGTGGCGGCGCACCCTCAGGCCACATATTGAACACCGGACCCGTAGGGGCAGGCAATCCGGCATAAGATTGGTTGCCATCCAAGCTCCAGTCGGGCACCGGAATCCTCTGCGGAGGACCACCCTCCCAAAGCCTGGGAAGATCGCCCGAGTCGCTAAAGAAACCCCGCACTGGCTGCGAAGGCGCAGCGGGCGGCCCAGAGGCGGCGACGGAGGGCACAGCCACTGGGGCGGGAGACTCGCGTCGAGGCGCAGAAACGTCGGACGCAGGCGCAGAGGCACCCAGAGGCGTCGGAGCCGCAGCAACCGAGGAACCCGCAGCTACCGAAGGCTCGCGCGGAGCAGGCGAAACCATAGGTGCCGAAACAACCGAAGGGGTAGGGGGCGCAGACACAACAGACACCCCACCTGGCGTGGCCGGGGCCTGCGCTTGGGCCGCCATGAAGGCCCCGAACGCCGTGGTCAGGGACTGAATCTGGGCCTGCATCGCCGAAACAGTCGCCGAGAGATGATCAGGCTCGCGCTCCAAACCCAAAGGGGTAGGCTCCACTGACGCGCGCCGGGTCGACCGTGGTGACGACGGGACAGGGGAGGGAGCCGACGCTGAGGAGAAGGACGCTGCACTGGAGGCTGAATACTCTGGAGTGTACTGTGCCTCGACTGGGGCGTCCGTAGGGGAAGGGTCACCCACTGCTACTCCCGCTGACTGGTCTGCGATTTCCATGAACTCTACTGCCCGTAGGAGGTCGCAGGGGTTGCCATCTAATTCTGCCTCACCCTCGCCCGGAAGCCAGGGGAACACATCCCGTAGGCAGGAGCGGCCCACAGGGGTAGAAAGGTAGGAAAACACCAGGGAGCACTGAAGGACCGCGGCTATCTGTCCCAAGGCTGGACAGCGGGAGCCACATCCTAACAGACAATGCCCGGCATCGTCGAACCCTTGCAAAACTAGCTGGTGCGGGTCATCAGGGGATGGGCCGTACCACGCGACCCCAAAGAGAGCAGCCCTGACTAAATTCGCATGCTGGGCCTGGAGGGCAGGCTGCACGATGCCACCCGGATGACTGGACCGTGACACCCAGCGGCCCGGAAGGGCCTCGAAGTAGAGCTCAGGGTCCGGTGGTGGCGGGGACGGCAGCGGGCTCTCCGCCGGAGGGGTAGGCTCTGACATGACGGCTGCGGAGGGGAGGGGACAACCAACCACCCGTCGACAGCAGACATAACATAAGAGAGGAGAAGGTCTACAACTAGAGCTTATGCAGGGTTTTATACTCCTGCAAAAGGCGACTACACCCATCTAGCTCACTCTCCGTATACCAGACTTTATCTACCTCACTACGAGCATACATCCATTTCACCTTATACTGGCGCTGGGTACCGCGGCCCTTTTTGATATCTCTATGGGCCACGATACCCTCTACCTCGTCCTCTACCTCACCAGTATCAGGGTTATGCTCTAAAGGGGCAGGGGCTAATTCTCTACCAGCGAACGTGCTTTGATGATAAAGCTTCAGCTGGCTTCTATGAAAGGTGCGCGAGTGGGTCTGCCAGGAGGTAGGGATATCTATCTCATACAAGAAATTACCTACTCTAGACAACACACGGAAGGGTCCTAAGAAGGCGGGCCTAAGCTTCACTTTAAGTTCAGCTTCGAACTTGTGAGCGAATCGGCCAACACGGGGGCCTTCTACTAAGACTAAATCTCCTATTTCTATCTCAGGTGCTCGTCTATCTAATGAGGCACGCAACCTAGCAAGGTACTTGGCCTGCGCCCTATGGTACCCTGCAATAGCGTTGTCGTGTGCATTCTTCATCTTATCTAATAACGCCTGCACACCTTCTACGGTATCCCGGGACACATCATCCTTGTCCCTTAAAGGACTGGCTAAGAGAGAGGTAGGGGTAAGAGGTTGTCTACCAGTATCTAGGAAGAAGGGCGTATAACCATGCGCAGCCTGAGGGCAATTGTTAAGGGAAAACTCTACCAGACATAGATAATCCTCCCAATCACTCCCCGAGCCATTCACATAGTGCCGCAGAGCTTCTTCCACTACCCTATTCAGACGTTCTACTAAATGAGAAGAGGAGGAGTGGTAGGCAGTACCGAAGGTGACCTTGGTACCGATAGCAGCGAAGAACTGCTGCCAAAAATCAGAAGTAAATAACTTATCTTTATCACTAATAAACTGCCTACTCAAACCATGATATCTATATACGTTATTAAGGTATAGGCGTGCGCAATCGCGTGCGGTGAGTTCTAAGGGACACGGCACGAGATGACACATACGAGTAAAACGATCTACGAAAACAAGGATCTGGGCGTTACCTCTATCATTCTTCCTAAAAGGTCCTACAAAATCCATCATAATGGAGTCCCACGGCATGATGGGATCAGGTAAGGTCCTAGGCTCTGCTATCTGTCCTACATTGTTGGGTTTCATCTCCTGGCAAGATTGACAGGTTCTAACATACTCATCTACATCCTTTAAAAGGGAAGGCCAGTAGTAAGAGCGGGCTACTAGGTCCCGTACCCGTTTACCACCCTGATGAGCAGCTAAGTCATGCAACTCAAAGAGCAAGGAGGAGCGACAGATAGGAGGGACATACAGGCGCCATTGAGGGGGAGAATCTGCTATCTGCACATATAAAAACCCACCTACAAATTTACAAGGGTGCTTGCCTAATTGTTGGGGATGGGCAGCAATGGCAGCTAATGCTTCCGGCTCAGTGGCCGTAAATCTACTAATAAGGCGTTCAAGATCAGAGGTAGGCATCGCTACAGAGGTATCCAGAACAGGTTTAAAGAGATCTCCTACCGCCTTGCCAAAGAGAAGGGGAGGTCCTAGAGGGACTATGTTTTCATAAGACTTTCCTGACCTAGTCGCTATATGGCTAAGCGGTATAGAAATTTTATTTTTCCCCTCCCCCCCCACCGAGGCCACAGGAAGGGCCTCACACGGGAGAGAGAGTCCTACGTGAGAAAGGAGATCAGGCATGCGAACAGCTGTATGAAAGAGGTAGGCATAGGATTCATCATCAGGTAGTTCACCATAAGGGGTTACACCCATAGTAGTAGGAACTAGAGTAGTATTGAGAACATCAAGGTCCTCGAAAAAGGAGTAATCTGCACGACGGGAAAGTGCATCTGGTACTATGTTATCTACACCCTTAACATACTGAAGTTTAAAAGGGGAAAACTGTGCTAAAAACTCCATCCAGCGCGCTTGACGAGGGGTAAGGTTGGGTTGTGAGAGAAGATGGGTAAGGGGACGGTGATCCGTCTGGATAACTAATCTATAGGATCTATCTCACAGGGTTCATTCAGGCAAACATCAAATTGAGCACCTTTAAGGAAGTGCTGCCAAGCGTGGCAACAATACACCACAGCTAAAAGCTCCTGCTGGTGTACGGGATAGTTACGCTCCGCAGGGAGCATTGTCCTAGAGATATACTCAATTGGCTGTAAGCCTTGACCCTGATCCTAGAGAAGGACGCCCCCTATAGCTAGTTAAGTAATGCAATACGCATTACTTTTGCATACTTGCAAGTATGCAAAAGTAATGCGTATTGCATTACTTAACTAAAATTGGGCCGCGTGGGGAAATCCGGCGTTCCGCACACACCGCTCGTTACCGAGGTGACTCGATTAATTACGACTCGGCTATATTCCCAGCCTCGCGCCGTAATTCCTATTTCGACTTGGCCTACCCGGCCTCCGCCAAACATAGAAATCCACAAATATTTCGACTCGGCCTCCCAGGCCTACCCGCCGCAAATATTTCCGTGCCTCCGAGAGGATTCGAACCCGGTACCCCAGGAGCGAACGCCAATCTTAGTTAAGTAATGCAATGCAGCAGTGATGTGGCAGAATGCAGGGCTATTTGTGAAGGCATTCACACAAGCCTTTATCTGAAGGAGTTGCTTCATCAGATGACTTCTAACACTCCTTGGCCACTTCAGGTTACCACTCTTCTAAAAACAGACTCCATGGGGATGGTGCAGTTTGTGCACAGGCAGATGGCCAGAAGCAGGGACTTGGATTATCTCCTTCTTAACCCCTAAATGGTCTGAGATCCTGCCGATAAATCGGCTGGATCTTCACAATTTTGCAAACCAGATGCCATCCAACCTACCCATATCCAATGGCTGTCCTTGGGGGCCAAGCATGTCCATGAGTTGCCCTTCGGGTTGGTATATCACAACCTCACATATATGCAGGGTAGGCCATATATAACTGCCGTCAAAGTCAGGGGGGTCAAGACGCACGTTTTCATTTTTGGTAGAATGTGCATTTTGAATTATGTTATAAGAGCTAGGCACCTACCACTTCAGGGATGATAAACAATTAGTTGCTGAACAGTTTGAGCCATTGGGGTCATCATTTGGGTGGGTATACCAGCAGTTACACCCAGTACAGCCCATAGGGGTACCGTTGGTAAAAAGCAACCAAGGGGGTAGGGGTGGGCATACTACCTACTAATATGGCCACCAACCATGCCAAACAATACATTTCCCTTCCACAATGATGGGGAAACATAACTGCATCATCACACTGCCCTTACATGGCACCTATGTGCAGGTGCTACCTTGTCCGTGCACGTAGGTAACGTGGTACGGATACCCTACGCAAGGCATGCATTCTAGGAGGCAGCCACCAACAAACTGGTGATGTTGAGCCTATTTCAGCCTGACCTAGCAAGGATAAACTAGGCCTAAGCTGCTATAGCTTGCCAGGTGATGGCCAGCACACCTGGTGGCACATGCTGTCAATGGGAAGCTTTTACTCACCAGTTACGTGCTTGATGATGCCACAGCGACCAGCCAACTGCCTCACACTCATGCAATATGTGTATGGGAAATGTATAACAAACATATATGGAGGTATTCAAACCCATACAGCCTCTAAAATGTATCACCATCACCCTGTGGCAGGTCAACTGACTGAGGGAAGCATCTAAGAAGGGTGTTTTAGAAAGGGGCCAGGCCAGGGTCAAGACAGAGCATGAATAATGCAAAAATAATATGCTACACAAGCTAGAACGTATATATAAACGTCAAACATCGATAGGAAAACGATGCTTAAGCTTTACCAGGCATGGATGGCGTTACCTTGGCCCAGGCGGTGGCCGCAAAATGGCGCATTTCGGCACACCAAAGTTGTGCAGCATGGTCGCTGGATTCGGCGATTTCTGGCCACCCTTGCACGTTTACGACTACTATGTATCATAAAAAGTATAAAGAAACCGATATATCCTTTAAAATACGCCGGAAAGGTATTGCTGTCAACGTTTCTATCGTCCGGCCTGATCGCAGTTTTTTCCAGCAAGAACGCTGCCGACACCTATCAAATGGCATTCCCGCGAACCAAAAATTGGCCTGTATGATCTTTAGGACGTATAAAATCAATATCCTAAGTTTGGTCAGAAAATTCGAACGAAAACGTAAATGCCATGCGTGGGCGCAAGCCGCCATGGCCAGGTCGTCGTTTTCCGGAATGCACGTTGTACGTGAAAAAGTACCCTGACCCCTTGTACTTTGACCGGCCAGAACACCTCTGTAACTTTGTCAGAAGTATGCAAACCCATATACCATGCTTTAGAGTATTTTATAAACTTTCGATCTTCTCAGCTAAACGTTTCCTAATTCTCAATAGTTTTCGCGGCATTTGGTCGCCCGAGAAGGGGCCGATGCATCGGCTGGAACTCGATTTTTGGCGGAAAATCGGCCGCAAGACCATTTAGGGGTTAAGGAGTTGTCCTCCTTGGCCAATATTGAGCATATCCCTGGGGTTGACAATCCTGCTGATGCTTTGACCAAGCTAGTGCAGAAGGCAGCAGTGCAATACAAGGTTCTTCAGTCTCTGATGGACCCATCTCAGCAAGCTGTCTAAGCTGGTGCCTGGTTATAGGGCATTGGAGAGCAGATTGTGTGGTAGTGTCAGCATTGTGACTGGCATAATATCTGTATTTTAGTCTGTACTAAGGCTCATGGACCATGGTACACTCACTCTGATTTTAATCAGGATACAGCCAGGCTTTGGGCTGGGGTTCATGCTGTTGACTACACAAAGTTGACAGGTCCATTACAGATGACCATGTATTCTATTTTAAAAGAAATGTATATTTGTACATACTTCTCACAATGGTCTGGGAACCTTTATTCTGGGGTTTATAGGGCGGGGTTCGATTCCCTGGTATTATGTTTCTACAAGCTGGCCTGTTCAGGTGTTTGCCTGTTCAGACTTCCCTAGTTCCCCAGGGCAGGATTTAATTGTTGCCTATGTGTTTCATTTTGTCATTTGTTTGCTGTGGCAGTTTACCATCTGGCAAGTAGACGGGCGCCGTAAGACGGGCGCCAATAGACCCCTGTTGAGAGAATGACAGGCAAACTTACGGAGTATTGTAATACGCCTTACTTTGTCAAGTGGTATTTTAATTGTCATGGGTTTATTGTACTTATATTGAATATGTACTGGGTTTTATGGGATTAGTATCTGGAATTAATGTAACTCACCGCCAGAAGGTCATTGTACTGAAGGCTCTACCGAGGTGATGGGATTAATTTCTGGAGAAGACCTCATAGAATTAACCTGTATGTATTTAATTTTGTGTGCTTCTAATATCTGGTGGTACTCTGTAATGCCACTTCCATAGGTTTTTATCCATTTCTCATGGAATGGTTTTTCCCTGTGGCAGATCTGTTTCTTTTCCAGTTCCTTAAAAGAAAGGGCTGGGGGAATGGCATTGGCCATTAAAGACATCTGTTCAAGCCTCAAGCTGGAGTGAAGGACATTTCAAGCTACTTCAAGGGTCCCTGGCAGGGGATGTGATCCCTAAAAAAAAGAAGGGATTGGAGTTAACGTAAAGGATTTACGTTAGATGGATAGAGATTGTTACGCTCTTTCCAACGGCACCTTGAACGCCTCATTTGGTTAAGGGACGTAAAAGTTATGACGTTTCCTAGGCTGTGCCGACAGTACCCGGCGCGCCACTGTGGGCGCGTACGGACACAGGATGTACAAGTGTCACTATGATAGTCCGCAGGACGTTGACAGGACTTGTACAGGACTTGATGGTCAATTGATAGGTAGGCGTGCTGTAGCGCGCCAGGACCTATGAGACAATTGATGCTGATCGAGTAGTACGGATAGGTCCACAGGACTAGCCGTATGGACAATTGATAGATCTGCGCGCCAAAGGCGTGCCAGAGTCTGTGTAATCAATTGATTGACAGTTCAGCTGTGACAGTGCAGCTGAATACTTGGACGCGTCCCTAAGAACCTATATGTGTGACTTGGTCGCACCGGGACGCTAGTTCTTGCGTGCACGTTCTCTTGGCACTGCGACCCTGTCGCCTGTGCTGCGTGCAGTCTTGGAAGTGACGTGACTTACGTATGTGTTTCCTTGTTATTAATAAAGGCAACTTCCTGCAAGAACCATGGCGGAATTCGTGGCATTCTCACTCTTACAACTTAGATACCTTACTAGCGTCTGTGGCTACCACAAAGGGTTTAGTAGTATCCGGTAGGATGAGTACGGGAGGAGAGAGGAGTAGGGATTTTAGACACTGAAAAGCCGACTGACACTCACTACTCCAGATGAAGGGGATATCCTTCTTTAATAAATGATTAATAGGGGCTGCTATAGTTGCGAAACGCGGGATAAAACGCCTATAATAAGAAGCAATCCCTAGAAAACTACGTACACCTTTAACGTCGGTAGGGGTAGGCCATTCTTGAATTGACTTAGTTTTATCCGGGTCGGTAGCGACCCCGGCATCTGAAAGAACGTGCCCTAAAAATGGGACACTCCTACCCGAACGAACTTTAGCACGGCGCACCCACAAAGAATTTTCAGCCATTATTTCTAATACTTTCTTTAAATCACGTAGGTGCGTTTCAAAATCAGGAGAGTAAATAAGGATATCATCTAAGTAAGCTTGAGCACAGGAACGGTCATGCTCAGATAAAGAAACAGAGGAGAAGGAAGGATCCTTTAAATCAGAGGACACTTGAGGAAGGTGAGAATTCCCCATAACAGGTCTAAGCACTTCATTCATTAACATTTGAAAAGAGGCAGGCGAGTTACAGAGTCCCATAGCCGCTACTCTAAACTGGTAATGACCAAAAGGGGTAGCAAAGGCGGTTTTATGGCAATCCTCAGGAGCTATACGTAGTTGCCAAAAACCATCAGCACAATCCAGTACCGTGAAACAAGTGGAACCTTTAACCTTATTAAATATATCATCAATACGAGGTAGAGGGTATTTAGACTTCACAGTAATATCATTCAACTTCCTATAATCAGTAACTAGGCGAAACTTGCCATTTGGCTTAGGAACTAACAGGACACCAGCTGAGTAGGGGGAGTTACTAGGCTCTATCAATCCTGCTTCTAATAGTGACACTAAAATCTGTTTTAGTTCCTTTAATTCGGTAGGGCCCATTCTATACATCGGAGAGTGCGTAGGAACTGCACCGTCCTTGATAACTACACGGTGTAAAACAGAACGAGGAGGAGGATAAGAAGGAGTCTTTTCTTCAAAAACTTTTGAGGAATCTATCACAGCCATGTATCTTACTATTTCATTTTCAGTAAATCCCACTCCTATTGTATCCACAGTGTTTACATCTATATCCACACTATTATTAGTGATAGGTATCTCCTGTACTTCTAACTGAAGGAACATACATAATAAGTATCCATATTCCTTTAGTTCAGATCGCAATTCGTCATTGGACATTAATACTTCAGGTATAGGTCTTACAGGAGGATCAACAGGTGTAGGAGGAGTAATATCTACCAAGGATAAATTTTCTAATCTATAATGACGTTCCGGTACCCAGTAAGAGCTATCTGGAAACCAAATGACCATGGTATCATAATTAATAGTAATCTTATTATCCTGGTGCCAATCTAATCCTAGTAATACATCAGCGGTAGTGATAGGGCCTATAGTGGCCGTCAGGTTGATAGTACGTCCTTGTATGACCAGGGGAAGGGACACCGTACCCGGGGAATGACTGGTGCGACCGTCAGCATAATGAACAGTGACAGGTTTGGTGTGAGGGATAGGGACTAGTCCTAAACGCCTAACTAGGGCCTCGCTCACAAAGGAGCTAGCCGCACCGCTATCCACTAACACAGAGACATTCAGAAGTTCATCAGCATGCAAGAAGGGTCTACAACAGTGTGAGGAACGGTTAAGCCACCATTCAAGAACATAAGAGGACGCACACGTAGTGGTAGGGATGATTCAGCTCCTACAGAGGTTATAAAAACAGGCAGGCAAAAATTATTATCTGGGGTACTATCTAGGGACCTGTCCAGGTTACCCCCGGCTGACAGGCCTACTGTTCCCCCTCCCCCCCCAAATCCATAGGAACTAACCCCGAAGAAGACCCTGGCGAAAAAGCCACTGCTGGAGGGTCACGAGGGATCGAAGAGGGTGCGGGAGCCTGATTATCATAGGGGAACCCTGGGGGTCCTGTCTGCACAGCATTCAGCCTACTAGGGGTAGCTGAGGGAATGCGTCCTGAAGTGGGACGAATAGGAGCACGCTGAGGGGTACGAGGAGGGCGAGCGTCGGGATGAGGGGGAGCACCCGAAAGGAACTTGGGGCACTCACGTTTAAGATGACCTACTTCCTTACAATGATAGCATGTGATATGAGAGACATCCAGAGCTGAAAGGTCAGTAACACAAATATCTAATTCTTCTACATAGGAGTTCTCCTCCTCAGGGGTAAGGATAATATTATTAATACGGGAACGGGTAGGAAGAGAAGGAGTGGTGAAGAAATCTGCTACTCGTAAGAGATGCTGGCGCACATGCTTGAGGGGCAGATCAGTAAAACGGTAGGCAGAGAACTGGCGCTTGACTTCACGTAATAAGGGTCTACTGAGGCCTTGTAGGAAGCGAGCACGTACTTCTGCGCCCGACAAATCCCTAATTCGTACCATCTGTGCATCAAACTCTTTCATATACTCCTTAAATGATTTAGTACCCTGCTGCAAGGTACCAAAGGCTAATCTATCCTGCCAATCTGCATCAGGAGGGACTAAATGGTTCTCTAAACGCTTAAACAATTCTGCTACAGAGTTAGGGTAGGCATGAGAGGCCAAAGACTCACACTGGATGAGGTTAGCAAGCTCAGGAGTAATACAGGTAGTAAGATAGTGAGGAACTAGTACAGCATCAGAGAGACGCCATCTATTATGATTCTGCCACGACTCTGTGTTCTGGGTAAGCAACATAATAAAGGTGAAAAACTGTTGAGGGGTAGACTTGACATCCAGCTTGGGAAGGTTAGCAAAGAGGGGAAGAGCAGGGGGCTTAGGGGGATTAGAAAGTCAGTTTTTCCCATAGGGCCACTATCTTCCACTGCTACATAAGCGGGATAGAAGGAAGGAAGAGGAAAGGTTTTGGATAGGGGTCTAGAAGGGGCCACCGTTTCAGGCTGGTGCCCATAGGAGAAGGGAACAGTATATTGCTCACGAAGAGAGGAGTAGGCAAAATGATCATAATTTCTATCATCTAGGGGCATGGTGCTGAAATCACTATTAACTTCTAAATCAGCCACACGGGTAGGGACCTGGGCAGCCTCATAGGCCGTATCAGGGTAGGACCAGGAAGCAGGTGGGTAAAAGGGAACTGCACTAGGGCGCCCAGAAGGGCCGACAGGGGCAGAGGTACGACCCGTGTTAAAAGCAGGCATGGAAGGCACAGGGTGGGAAGGAGGCCTAGAAGCATTGTTAGTTAGTGAGAGGACCTGCTGGAGGGTTGAGCCAAGGTTGCAGAAGGAGCAGGGGCCTGGTTCAGGGTAAGGGAAGGGTCATCACTAAATCTGACTTGCATACGTTGTTCATAGGTAGGTGGGGTAATTGAAGGACGACGGCGACCACCAGTAACAGGAGAAGGAGGTGAGGTACGAAGATTACCTTGAGGGGTGAGATGGTGCACCGTTTCAAGGAGTCCCGTCGGTTACCACGAGTATTGTATTGTTATTAGTATTATTATTATTATTAGTAGCAGTAGTATTGGTAGGTATAGGCGACATATCTCCACCCACTGGATCCATTTTTAATTAAGTAAAGGAATAGGAATCTAAATGAAAACAATAAAGGAAAAGAACAAGGCCTACTTTAAGGCAAGGAAAGAAAAGAAAAGCTTTTAATGTCCTAAAAAAAAGGAAAACAATTTAAATCAATCCTTTTTAGCTACAGTAATGGATAGGGAACCGAACTCTAAGGTGAGAGGCGTATCTAAGCTAGATGACGGGATGCAGCCAGTTTAGGGGGAGACGAAGGAGGAGATGGAGGTCACTGGTGTAACGAAAACAAGACTATCTACAGCAGGACGAGCATGAGGAGAAGGACGAGAATGGAGACCCAAATCTGATTCACTATGATTTAAGAGGTAGGTCTGAGCTTCTTCAAAGGACATAAACTTCTTATCTTATATTTGGAGACATTATAAGTACGCGACTGAACGAACTTCCTAGCATCGGCCCACGATAAGAAGATAGATGCCCATTGAGGGGTAATAACTACGTAATATTTCGCTAAACTATTATTACTAGTCGAATGAGAAGGAGCAGGAAAAGGACGTCGCTGACTCATGTTAACGCACCTGGTAGGTCTTGAGTAGTCAAATAAGGAGAACGAGGAGAAGGCGACTTATCTCGGGTGTCTGAAACCGAACCAGATTGACGACGCACGCAGGGACGAGGTTTCCAGCGCCAGGTGGTCGTAAGTATCCGGTTTCAAGAATTCTGCGTCCGGCGATGGGTCGTCTAAATACAAAGCAGGCAAGATGCAGAAAAGTGTAATCTACGAGACGCTAGTCGTCTCTCTACCGTAGAACCAAAACCATCACCTATCTACGACAGTAAGCAACATGTCTCAGGAAAACAAAACGAGGGAAAGGAGCTATCTATAAAAGGATTTTCCGCTTCGAGCAGGTCTATCTTCTAGGCAGGGCGTGTCCCGAATCGGGCAGCACTACCCCCCAGCTTGCAGGCGACCCGCCTGATTACCTGTCAAGTAGGTGTCGTCTTCATTTTCCTGGCCGCGGAAGGGTTGATGCAAAGGCGTATGTTGCAGGGGATCGTCGTCTCGCTCTCTACCTAAAGTTCCTCCGAGTCCATTGTTACGTCTCAAACCTCTACCGCCACCTCTACCTCTACCTGGCCTAATGCTACCTAAACTAGTAAGGCCGCCTCTAGTTAAACCCCTAGCGAAAGACGAACGAGACGATCCAGATCTCAGTGCATTTACGTAAGTACTACTGTAATACGCCATAGGCCATTTACACAAACCCGTTTACTCCAGGAATAGAGGAAGGAAACACAACTACACTGCCATGACCCAAGCCTATATGTGTTAATTCATTTAACACACGCCGAGTAGCCACACAAAGGATGGAACGTGCATAAATGGTCACCAACGGTCCAGCAGGCTCGGGCCGACCTGGCCCTCGCCTTCAAAGACACAGAAACACAGGCAGGTGCACAGATGCACGCCGGTCCACTACATTCTACCAAAGGATAAGGACCACTAATAAAGTACGCGGCGCGGCGCCCAAAAGCACCCAATGTACCACGGTACTGTTACGAGGACAATCGTGTCCCAGCTAGAACTACACGTAAACCTAGGAACAACCGAGGCCAAGGACCTAATTTACGTCCGTAACTACAACGAATTGTTACGCGACGTAACAGACAACTGAAACAAAATGGGAAAATCTGTCTATTCCCAGCAAGTAGACAGCCTGGTCCTGGAACAGAATGTCACACACCAAGTGACCACGCTCAAGGGGTGGATGTTTGACATGTCTACGTGCACGCTTAGGCGCAGTGGACTGACACTGGTGACAACCACTGTACATGGACTGCACCGTGCTAGCCAACTTAGTCCCCGGTGCCAATGCCCGTGCAAAACGGATAGCGTGGATCCCATGGCCTAACACATGATGCAAGCGTGCAGCAACAGCAGTCAAGGAAAGGACTTCACCTGGTGTGGCCAGTGTTTCCGGGTTTCCCCAGTGTGGTACGATGAATAAATGACTTGCCATCATGATGTGTGTCTTGCACATGCATACCATGTTCATGCGACCGCTATGCTTGTTGGTGTTGTTTCCCAACAAGACTTTGCCACTACTAGGATTGTGAAGTCGGTGACTGGGATGCGGCCGTACCGATCATCTTGAGTACATCCCTGTCCGTACCGACTCACAAAGAAAAAGAAGTCGGAGTTGTACTGTGTAGTTCTACTCAGTACCCTAAATCCTAGTGTGGACGCCGCGCCGTCAGCATCTTTGCTGCGACGGAATCTTGTGAACGGCATCTAGCGTCGCGCCGAGGAATCTCGGACTATGTTAAGCAAGTCCAATGCACGATGATAAGTTAATGAGAAATAAATGCAACGTGATGGCGGACGAGGTAGCCGCTTGCGTGTTTCTTTGCGTAGCACCAAAGCACTTGCCTCTCGACGAAGAGCGTTGGTATCCAAAACACATTATTGCAACTGTGGGGGACGTGGGGTGGTAGAGGGGTGGTGGCTGGGATGTGAGCTTCTTATCATGCCGTTGTCGGTGTGCTTTTATGTTTAGTGCAATGCGTGTGTGGTGCGGCGGGGGTGAGCGTCGATGGGTTGGTTATGTCAGATCACTAGAGAGGATGGGAGACAGCCGCTAGGCGTGGGGCAGGGCATGTTGAGTATAACGGGTGGGGTGGCAGGGACAGGGCTGGTGTGGGTATGGATGTTAGGGACGTACGTCGGTGAGGCTAGCGGGTAGGGACGGATAGCGTGTGTGTGTGGGTGACATATGGGCGGGCAGGGGGGCGGTGCGGGCACAAGTAGTACGGGCACAGGGCACGAGAACGTGAAGGGCGCCCAACTTACCGGCGTCGCAACTTAAAGCGGAAACGCAACCTTAAGAAACGCAACTTAAAGCGGTAATGACTGTACTACAGACTTGCTTCAGACTCCAACTCCATTTTCCGACGCGGACCGTGTCGCGCGTTGCACGTCACAGGATGCTGGCACTCTGTCGGACAGCCGGCGCTCAGTTCCGTTCACACAGACTGGTCCTGCCTGACAGGCGTGACAGCCAGACATTAGACAACCGGCGTGGGAATTTCGGGGAAATGGGTATATTTTATTAGCCAATTATGGACCAAAGAGGTGAGAGGGGAAATGAGTATCAGCGAATCCTAATTAAGGTGGGCACACACACGTGTGGCGGTGACAGGTGAAAGGCTAATAAGGCGCGTTATTAGACCAGGGAAGCCATTGGACCTGAGTAATGTCGCCATGAGGCATACTGGGAACCGGCGTGGGAATAAACTGAACTGAACTGAACTGAACGGGTGCTGCCAAAAGTAGCATACTTTGTGGCGGGACGAGTATTCTAACGGTAAAAATTTGCGAGATATTCTAACTGCCAAATAGGATCACGTGATCGCAGGGGATTTGGCTGTAGTAATCTTGTCATTATTGTCCCACGCTGGGGACACGTGCCAACGTGCCAACAACGGTTGTGATCATGATGTCCACGACCCACAGATGTCCGGGTGCCGGGTGGATCTTCCCGTGGATCTCCTGTCAGTTTCAACTTCTGTGTTGACGGCCGACGGATCCGGCTGTGAACGAAGCCCTGCCTCTTCCATCATCCATGGGCTGTGAATGAAGCTCGCGTGGGAAACACAACAACAAACGCGGGCGGACGAAGCGCGAGCGCGAAAGTTGTCAAGTCGGCGTCAAGTCGGTCTATATTGAACCTTGTGGTAATATTTCGGCCCTCGACGGCCGCTAAACGATCGCTGTCTGGCTATGACCGGCGCGGGATCCAGCTGACTGACTGTTTGACTGGCTGGCTGACTGTTGGGGTATGTAGAAGATGAACTCGATAAAGCCGTGAAATCTCTTGATATTTTCTAGTCATTGGCTTTATTTTTTCACGAAGACAATCATGGAGGCTTTCGATCTCGGTCACGCCGCTTGCCTGATCAATACAAACAACATTAACGGCGCCAATGTCCGGGCCATGCGGGCCGATCGAGGCCGCACTCGTATAGCCCGGTCACGTCCTTCCTTGCTTGTAGTCCTGCCATTCCTGGTGGCGGCCGTCTTGCAAGGCATATTGGTGAGCAGTACTAATGTACTTGAATATATATAATATTCATACCAGTACCTGCGCGTACGTACTGCGCCAGCACGGACAATTTATTATCTCCATGTGCAGGGATAGCATATGACGCTATTGGCGAGAAACCGGTCCACGGTAGCAGAAAGGTACATTTTGGCGAATTAATTATTTTTTTGCCCAAAATGTATCGGATTCCGACCGATTTCGACCCCAATCTTCCATTTTGGACCAAGGTTCGGCCTTTTCGTGGCAGATCCTGACTCCCCGCACCGAGATCTATCGATTGCGCTACTTATACTTGAGATCAGACCACCCTACCTCGTACTTGCCATACTCGACTTTGGATTACTTGGCGTAAGAGAATGACGTTAGAGCCATTTTTGCCAGTCTCGTAACAAGTCTATCACCTGGTCGGGAAAGGACTTTCAACTACCCGAGGGCAGATTTGGAATTCCCTTGGAGAGATCTGTCGATTGCGCTAGTCAAATTTAATTTTGGGGTCGATCTGCGAGACCCAGTTTCTTTGCGTAGACCCGGTTCTCGCCAATAGCGTAATTTGTATACGCACGCAAAATCACAGCTGGTAATAATTGTACCAGCAAAATATGTGTTCAGCCAATTGAAGCTTTTGCTAGCGCCGCTGACGTCAGTATAACTAGTGCAGACTGCTCGATATATGAAGCTTGTGTTTATATCATTAAAATTAAATTATAACGTGACTCCGTGGGGAGATCATGTAGCACGTATTCCCTTGCGTGATGGATGGGGGTGAGCGAAGCCGCGATACCTACCTAAGCTAACTCTGCGCTAATCTAGACAATCCTAACTACAGACTCTACTCAGCAAAGCGCCCCTTCCTCCGGGGGGGGGGGGGGGGGGCTTGATCACAGGGCCTGGCGTGTGGGCCTGGACAATGGTCTGCCACCTCTTCTTGTTCTGCATATCAGCCCAAAAGCAAGAGAGAGGCAGGTAATGCGGTGTTCAAACTGGGCTGGGACCATGCACTAGGTCGCCCAGCAACTGCTGTGTTTAGTCCATGGCAGGTTTACCAAACTTTCTGAAAATGTCCTTGGGGCCAGGCCAGGTCAGGATATGCGGCCCTGGCTGGCCAAGCCGCTGGGGGCCGGCCAGACCAAGGGCGGTGTCTACCTGACTGGTGCAAGCAAGAAGATGTCCTACGAATGCTATCCTACGCAGCATATATACCATTAATTAATTAGGAACATCACTCCGTTGGGAGTAAATGTAGCACATATCCCTGAGAAGGGGCGTATGGCTTTTAATACATTCTAGGCTACTTCATGCAAGGGTGGGAATGTAAGCTACCCTTGCTCTAGGTGCACCAGGGCACCTGCACCCGCATGATATATACCATAGCAGCTTCTTATATATCGATCGATGTCAATTATACGCCGTGGCATACAGCTAGTGCTAAGCTGAGTCAACCAGGCAGTTTCGTTAAAGAATGCAATGCCGCGTATGCATTTTTTTTACACTTAGGCTGCGTCATATTCATGCATGACACCACTATTCATGGTGGAAATTTAAGTGGGGATCAAAGTTGGGCCCTAACTAATGCCAACTTTACTGTGCTCTTATTACGCCCTGTTTCATCATGCCGTGTCTCGCTTCTGCGCCGGCCCACGCTGCAGGTCGAGCCGGTGAGGGCAGTCGTCTACCCCGGTATGTTAAAGACAAACGTTATATGTAGCGTGTATATCGAGAACAATATGCAGCCTGATGTCTACATCGTTTGGTCTGCAGTCCCACCCTCCCTCCCTCCCTCCCTCCCTACCCTCCCTCCCTCCCTCCCTCCCTCCCTCCCTCCCTCCCTCCCTCCCTCCCTCCTCCCTCCCTCCCTCCCTCCCTCCCTCCTCCCTCCCTCCCTCCCTCCCTCCCTCCTCCCTCCCTCCCTCCCTCCCTCCCTCCTCCCTCCCTCCCTCCTCCCTCCCTCCCTCCCTCCCTCCCTCCCTCCCTCCCTCCCTCCCTCCTCCCTCCCTCCCTCCCTCCCTCCCTCCCTCCCTCCCTCCCTCCCTCCCTCCCCCCTCCCGCTCCCTCCTCCCCCCCTCCCTCCCTCCCCCCCTCCCTCCCCCTCCTCCTCCCTCCCCCTCCCTCCCTCCCTCCCTCCCTCCCTCCCTCCCTCCCTCCTCCTCCCTCCCTCCCTCCCTCCCTCCCTCCCTCCCTCCCTCCCTCCCTCCCTCCCTCCCTCCCCCTCCCTCCCTCCCTCCCTCCTCCCTCCCTCCCTCCCTCCCTCCCTCCCTCCCTCCCTCCCTCCCTCCTCCCTCCCTCCCTCCCTCCCTCCCTCCCTCCCTCCCTCCCTCCCTCCCTCCCTCCCTCCCTCCCTCCCTCCCTCCCTCCCTCCCTCCCTCCCTCCCTCCCTCCTCCCTCCCTCCCTCCCTCCCTCCCTCCCTCCCTCCCTCCCTCCCCCTCCCTCCCTCCCTCCCTCCCTCCTCCTCCCTCCTCCCTCCCTCCCTCCCTCCCTCCCTCCCTCCCTCCCTCCCTCCCTCCCTCCCTCCCTCCCTCCCTCCCTCCTCCCGCCCCCTCCCCCCCACCCCCACCCCCTCCCTCCCTCCTCCCTCCCTCCCGCCCCCTCCCCCACCCCACCCCCCCTCCCTCCCTCCCGCCTGCCTGCCCGCCCGCCCGCCTGCCCGCCCGCCCGCCCGCCCGCCCGCCCGCCCGCCCGCCGCCCGCCCGCCGCCCGCCCGCCCGCCGCCCGCCCGCCCACCCACCCGCCCTCCCTCCCTCCCGCCCTCCCTCCCCCCTCCCTCCCTCCCCCCTCCCTCCCGGCCAGTCCCTCCTACTCTGGCATCTACCTTATGACCCACCCCCTTGAATTGATCATCTACTTAGGGCTGATCTCTGATTTAAATCCCCACTTTGATCTGCATCGCTGCATGGTCTTTGTTTCCATTTCTGCATCTTCTACATAGGTTCAATGGCTCTATCATTTGTGTTTGTGCATGCCTTGTCAAGTTGTTACCAGTTGATCACGCGCATGGCCATGGTGGTATGCGTACGCGTAATATGTCTCTCGGCTGGAACCTCCCGCCTAGTTGCCTTTCCCCTCAGTGCTTGCCCGCTCAGTTCGCCTATTGAGTAGGCAGGACTCGCATCTCCCCCAATAAATAATTCTAGGTCTTCCCCTGCCCTGCCGTCAACCGGCACCCAGTTCCCCTCCAGTACCTGGTGGCCCGCCGCTTCTTGATCAACCCTCCACGTGCCACGTCATCCCCTTTGCTTGTCGACCCGGCCTGGTAGCCCCGATCTTGCCACAGGCCACTTGCTAGCACTCTCCCGGCCCATCATGCCCTTGGTCGCAGCCTCTGTGCACACCCACCCAGTCCCGGGCCGCGTCTCCCACCCCATCCATACACCCAGTCGCACAGCAGGTGTTTTCTGGCAGATGAACTGCCCGCAGCTGGCAGATGTCACCACCAGGTCTTGACAGCGTTGGCAAATACCCCAGCGTTGGCAAATACCCCATGTCAACGGGAGGGACGGCTATGACGTCCAGTGCCAATATTATGGGCACATGCATGGTCGGCAGTTCTCACCACCGTTGGTTTCGCCGCTTCGTTCGCGGCCATCCATGTGCTCGATTTGGGACGTGCCTGACACTAGGTGCTCGTTCATGTGGTTGTTGCCAATGATGTTCACATCTGGCCTTAGTAGATGTGGGGCCGAGTATACGTTGTCTGCAGTTGAATGTCATGATGGTGTCGATCGTGTGCATGATTCACCCGGCCCGCCCTTGGAGTGCTTGGATTTTTTTATGCTTCATATGTTGCATTCTGAGCTAATAATTGGTTGGGGTAGCACAGTCGTGGAACATATAATAGGGAGTTTTGATGAGATCAGTATAAAAACGGTAATAAACATCTGCCAACGTGGCTGCTGCGAGTGCATGTCAACAAACAAGAAACTAGCAATGCCGCCAGTGACTTTATACAAATTGTTTAGTAGTACTGCCGCTAGGTTGACAGGCCAGGTTGCGCACGTCACGACTGAATGCTCATGCTGTCGGGAGGGTGTCACGTGGATGAGCTGCATGGTACAACAGGCATATCAAGGGAAGATGATGGCGATGCTGTCAGGCAGGGCTCTAGCCTAGCTATTTATAGATACAGGGGTAGTCTACTTGACCTTTGCACAGTTGGGAGTCTCATTTGAAGGTATGTATTGGGACAGGGGACGTTTTGTAATTTGAGCATTTTCAATGGAGGTGGCATGGATGCCCAGCTGGTGGCCTGTTGCTAATGCTGGGTAACACAAACTCGATGAGTATTAACAACAGAGCAAAGCGGAAATGTACTCTCTCCCTGTGGCTAATAATGATGTGGCTGTCCATGTTTGCTACTGAGTTGTTGCTGGCTGACGTCAGACCAGTGTGATGAGATAAGTGCTCGAAATTTCGGGGGTGTAGTACAGTGCCGGATGTCTCTAGATCTCATTCTCTCGTCAAG
The DNA here is from genome assembly GCA_009746045.1 of Mesostigma viride. Classification (NCBI taxonomy): domain Eukaryota; kingdom Viridiplantae; phylum Streptophyta; class Mesostigmatophyceae; order Mesostigmatales; family Mesostigmataceae; genus Mesostigma; species Mesostigma viride. The sequence continues at coordinate 1,212,698 of RPFO01000016.1, read as the reverse complement.
GTACCTACCTCATGTATCAATGAGCGACGCCGGCATAATTTATGACATCTTGTGTGACCTTAAGGGGTATGTTGCTCATCCCATCGTCACATAGGAATGTGGAATTGTGGGTGCTTTTAGTTAACCCTGGGTGCTTATAATTAACCCTTGGACCTTAATGCCTTTGAATAATCCCGTTAACAGGCACGCCGGGGAATGACGTCGAGACCTATGCTGGGAACGACCCGGTCGTCATGACTGGAGGTGATGGCAATGACCGTTTGGACGTCACCGGTAACGGCGACGTAACCATGTCGGGAGACAATGACAACGATCAGTTGTTTGTCACCGGGACTGGCAACGTGTATTTTTCTGGAGGGGACGGCAATGACGCCGTAACACTCACTGGGAGCAACACGGTCAACATGACCGCAGGCAACGGTGTTGACAGCTTGCAGTTTACCAACGGTGGCAACCTCTTTTTCTCTGGCTCAGGCGATGGCAATGATACCGTGCGAGTCAACGGAAATGGCAATGTGTCTTTTTCTGGAGGCAGTGGCAGTGACAGGCTCGAAGTCTACGGAAATGGCAACGTGGACATGTCCGGAGGGGACGGCGATGAAGTAACGCAAGTTTTTGGAGATGGCAACGTTAACATATCCGGAGGCAATGGCAATGACACCTTGCAAAAAATTGGAAATGGCGACGTGTTTTTTTCTGGAGGCGATGGCTACAATCAGTTGACAGCTTCTGGAAACAACGTGAATGCGAACGTGTCCGGAGGCAATGGCAATGATACTGTAACGGTCACGGCGACAAGTGTCCATGTGTCTTTTTCTGGAGGTGATGGCGACAATCTGTTGACAGTTTCTGGAAATGGCAACCTGAACGCGTCCGGAGGCAATGGCAATGATACATTGCAAAAGTTCGGCAATGGCGACGTGTTTCTTTCCGCAGGCGATGGCAGCAATATTGTGCAAGCTTTTGGAAATGGCAACGTCAACGCGTCCGGAGGCAGTGGCGATGATGCAATGCAAAAAATGGGAAATGGCAACGTGTCTTTCTCCTTAGGCGACGGCAGCAATTCCTTGCTAGTTTCTGGAGACGGCAACGTTGACATGTCCGGAGGCAATGGCAATGACACCTTGCAAAAATCGGGAAATGGCAACGTGTTTTTTTCTGGAGGCGATGGCAGCAATTCCTTGCTATTTTCTGGAACTGGCAACGTTGACATGTCCGGAGGCAATGGCAATGACACCTTGCAAAAATTCGGAAATGCCAACGTGTCTTTCTCTGCAGGCGACGGCATCAATAAGTTGGAAGTTGCTGGAGACGGCAACATCAACATGACCGGAGGCAGTGGCAATGACACCGTGCAAAAATTCGGAGTTGGCGACGTCTTTTTTTCTGGAGGCGATGGCAGCAATTCCTTGCTATATACTGGATTCGGCAATGTGAGCGTTTCCGGAGGCAGTGGCAATGACACCGTGCAAAAATATGGAAATGGCAACGTGTCTTTCTCTGCAGGCGACGGCATCAATAAGTTGGAAGTTGCTGGAAACAACAATGTTTACATGTCCGGAGGCAATGGCAATAACACCTTGCAAGTCTCTGGAGATGGCAACGTTATCATGTCCGGAGGCAGTGGCAATGACACCGTGCTAAAATTCGGAGTTGGCGACGTCTTTTTTTCTGGAGGCGATGGCAGCAATTCCTTGCAATTTTCTGGATATGGCAACCTGAACGTTTCCGTAGGCAATGGCGATGATAGAGTGCAAAAATATGGAAATGGCAACGTGTCTTTTTCTGGAGGCGACGGCATCAATATGTTGGAAGTTTATGGAGACGGCAACGTGAACGCGTCCGGAGGCAGTGGCAATGACACCTTGGCACAATATGGAAATGGCGACGTTATCATGTCCGGAGGCAGTGGCAATGACACCGTGCTAAAATATGGAAATGGCGACGTCTTTTTTTCTGGAGGCGATGGCGTTGATATCTTGCAAGTTTATGGAAACGGTAACGTGAACGTTTCCGGAGGCAATGGCGATGATACCGTGGGGCTCTACGGGTCGAGTGGAAATGTTTCATTTTCTGGAGGCTCTGGTGCCGACCGCTTTCAAGTATTCGGAGCTAGCGGCCCCGGTACTTTGTCAGGAGGTGACGGCGACGACACCATGATTGGTGGCGATAGCCCAGACACAATGCTTGGCGGCGATGGTGCCGACAAGTTGACGGGGAGCGGCGGCAACGACAGGTTGTATGGCGGTTCAGGTGGGGATTGTCTTTACGGGGGAGCGGCGATGATGACTTGGTGGGTGGTCCGGGCGATGAGATCATCGGCGGTGCTGGCGACGATGTCCTCGTGGGGGTGCACGGGAGCACCGTGTTTGAGGGCGGGCCAGGGTACAACATCATCGTGGATGGACGGGGCCTCAACTACACTGTTACCAATGCCGACGGAGGGACGGACCGATTCGCTGGTAAGATGTCAGGTGGTTAGAACCGATGACATTTATTAATTGTAGCCATGTCATGCTATACATGCAACTAGTAGGATATGGCTTGCAAGTATTATGATGAGATGGCCCGTCAACGACACCGTATCATGTAGCTGTGCTTAACGCCACCACTTAAATGATAATGTTCTATGGGTATAATGGTGAGGCGGCCCAGTGCTTTCATGGTTCGCCGGTTAAATTGTACTCGCAACTTTAGGGTGTGTTTTTCGGGGGTAGGGGAACTTGTCTTGTTTATAGATGAACCTTGACTTGTTATTTTTCGAACCTTGACTTGTTACTAAGACTAAACTTGTCTTGTTAGGCTAATCTTACCTTCCTACGAAGACTTCATCACCTAGTTGCCAGTTGTTTAGAAAATTGTGTCTTGTTAAGTACGCGAATTACTACAGCGCCCGAGTCGGCTTTTGCTGGCTTGGCATGCTTGGTACTTGGGGAAGCTTCTGGCCCGGGGTGGTCTTGTCCATTTTGTGACCGAGCTCTTTTGCCATGTTAGCGCCAGTGGTGACCACGTAGAACTCGGCCCCACCAGTGCAAAGCCAGTCCCATGTCCGCTCCTGTTGAATGATAGGTCTGAGCTCTAGCTGTTGGCACCCCTTACCCTCGCACAGTTACTGTACTAAGTCATCAATTGTGTAGATCTGGAATTCCTCAGCCCCCGCCCCTGGCACGCTACGCTTTGCAAGGCGGGGCTGCATGCGTCCCAAGCATTTGGCGTGGTGTAACACATCCTACCTAGCAGGGCTCCATTAGGTATACCATGTCACTCTGCACATTGCCAGGTACATCAGGTGTACTTCCCACTTTTATGTAGTGGCTTTTATGGTGCTATGTAACATTAATTGTAGTTATAGTAGTATGCAGTAGCTACAGGTGTATGATCTTCTATGGGTTGTTGACATACATGGTTGGAAGAAACCAGACTCATGATGGAGCCTTGTACATCTATAGTGCCAGTTTATACGTCTTCTTCTCCTTTAGCAGCAGTAGTGTCATGCAGTGAAGAACTCCAGACCTCAGCACGTCGTCTAATAATGTAACGTATTTCATGCTGACATGATTCAAACTGCCACATCTGTTACTACTATTAATTCTATTTATGTTATTGTAACCATGTGGGCAGACCTTCTGGCAACCGTTCAGATTTTAGTTGATGAGATGATGCAGATTTTGGTTGATGTGTCTGTTGACCTTTTGGGGCTTCTCACTGTTGAGTTCTGAATTCGAATGGGCAAGCATCCGATCAATTTTGCATCCTGGCCTTAATCAATGTTCAACACCAAAGAATTTCACTTGGGCTATGATGGGATCTGTGGGTTGTTTGTGTGCCATGCAGTCTGCGCACAGAATGACAATGGCCAGGATTGGGGCTGCCCAATTTGGTTCGTCTGCAAGCGCATCGACCGCACGTTCCCTGGCGCGCGCCAGCCAGGGGACGTGTGCGTGCACGGTACGCACAATGAATGCCCTTAGGCTGATAACATTATTAGTAATGAAGGCCAATAATGCAGCTGTGTCAGAAACATGCCCAAAAGGCTGCTAGCTAGCAAGCATCGCTGTTCGAAAGTTATATTTAAGGTGGACCGTAGGTGAACCTGCCCCCCCCCCCCCCTGCCAGGCAGGGTGATGCGTAATCATACGTGCAGACATGTAGTATAAGCTCGTGATAGCTCAGCTGAAAGGCCTCGTCAAGATGATCTAGAATCGCGTGTACGACACCCAATTTGGATTCTTCCTCTTATAAGTTCGTTCTCCCGAACCAGTTACAAACGCGCAGGAAGCTCACACGTGGATTTTCCTCTTTTCCATCGCCTGAGAGCGATTTTTCCCTGCTGTCTGCGGGGTTGGCGAGGTCACTCATCCCCGCGCGCATCGCGCTCCCGTGCAGGCCTAGCTAGCAGTCAATCTGGAGCTTGAACTCCGGAACTAGTAGTTCACGAGCTCCGTCCATCGCGCGGTTGCGCAATTTGTCCCTATGTAGAAATGTACATATTGTGCAACTTCGGAAAATTTTGGCTACGCAGACTTCAGGCGCTAAGGCACACGTCATAGTATGTGGAACGTAGTAGTGCCGGGTTCGAGCCTAGCTAGCACATGCATTTTGTTTGTTTGTTTTTTTTCTTCACCCTTAAATTGCCAATCTCCATGATTGTGGTCGAAACCCTAAAGCTAGCGCACGCTCCTTGGCGAGGCTAGCGCCACCTGGCCCTTGGCGGCGGTACGCAATCCCTAGCCGGGGCTCCCTGGCCGGGGACCGGCCACAAAAAGTACGAGCTCTAATGTCGCGGGCGAATCCCGCAAAACTTGTACTATTTTTTAAGGTTGTCATGTTTGCATGTGGCTGTTTCCATGCAAAGTTTAGCCTCAAAATTCATAGCTTTAATAAGCTTGCCACCTCTAAACATAGTGCTGACTGAACATGCTAACTCGCCGTGGACGAATCTGATTGGCTGCAAAACTTCAGCTTCACTAGCTTTGATTGTGGCCATGCCTTAAGGTCGGGGGGACGCCTCCCCCCGGGCCTTGGGCCTGAAATGTGGCATTTTGGCTGGGCCTGGTGCTTTTGGCGGGGCGCACTGGTCAGTTGGCGCCAACGTCCTGGTGCCGGGTACCGATGGTAACCTACGGTCCACCTTAGAACTAGCAGGCTCCATTGTCGCAAATGGATAAGCCAGCTGCCATCGTTGCCATCTTTGTCGCAGTGGATATGAGTAAGAGTATTTATGGTTAAGTTCACAACATCGCCTGGACAGTAACTCATCATCACCGCAACTACCCCCGCCGCCGCCGCCGCCACCACCACCACCACCACCACTGGTCACCACCACTGGTCACCACCACCACCACCACCACCACCACCACCACCACCACCACCACCACCACCACCACCACCACCACCACCACCACCACCACCACCACCACCACCACCACCACCACCACCACCACCACCACCACCACCACCACCACCACCACCACCGTTACAATTCGTTCAAGTGGCCCGCCGGAGCGGCTGTACAATTTTTCCCAGTGAGCGCGCTGCCAAGTGTACTTGTGGGCAAATTTTTAGGTGCTCCGTCACTTCGAGGTACTAAAAATTAGGCTACGGTGCGAATTCAGCGAATTTCAGCGAATTTTCAGTCAAACGAAAGGAAGTGACGCCAACTACCAAAAAATTTCCGTTACGAATTGTCAGTCCAACACTTTGCGCAAAATGAAGTGACGGCAACTACCAAAACGTATCCGTTACGAATTTCCCAGTCCAACACTTTGCGCAAAATGAAGTGACGGCAACTACCAAAAAGTTTCCGTTACGAATTTTCAGTCCCACACTTTGCGCAAATTTTAGTAGGGCTACTCGCAAGCTACCTTTCGAAATTTTGTGCAAGTATGGAACGCATTTCATTCGTCCGGAGGAACGCTGCCCGCCAACTACCCCCGTTCAGAAAGTTCCGCCGAAATTTACTTGAGATTTGGAAATCTGAACGTCCGCGCAAATTTTAGTAGGGCTGCACGCAAGCTACCTTTCAAAATTAATTGCGCAAGTATGGAACGCAATTCATTTGTCCGGAGGAATGCTGCTCGTCAACTGCCCCCGTTCAGAAAGTTCCGCCGAACTTTATGAGATTTGGAAATCTGAACGTGCGGTTGGAGTTTCGCGGGGAAACCCAAGTTCCCCAAGTAATTCACCAATGACGCGCTTCGAACACTTGCCCGCTAAAACCTAAGCAGCCGCTCCGGCTGGCCACTTAAATGAAACTTGATGCACCACCACCACCACCACCACCACCACCACCACCACCACCACCACCACCACCACCACCACCACCACCACCACCACCACCACCACCACCACCACCACCACCACCACCACCACCACCACCACCACCACCACCACCACCACCACCACCACCACCACCACCACCACCACCACCACCACCACCACCACCACCACCACCACCACCACCACCACCACCACCACCACCACCACCACCACCACCACCAGGTGCCACCACCACCACCACCACCACCACCACCACCACCACCACCACCACCACCACCACCACCACCACCACCACCACCACCACCACCACCACCACCACCACCACCACCACCACCACCACCACCACCACCACCACCACCACCACCACCACCACCACCACCACCACCACCACCACCACCAAAGCTCAATAACATAAACCCTAGCTGCTACTCATCTTACAAGCCCCATGATACCATGGAATGTTAGGGTTGAATGCGTGTACGGCTCATCTTACAAGCCCTATGATACCATGGAATGTTAGGGTTGAATGCGTGTACGACTCATCTTACAAGCCCCATGATACCATGGAATGTTAGGGTTGAATGCGTGTACGACTCATCTTACAAGCCCCATGATACCATGGAATGTTAGGGTTGAATGCGTGTATGACTCATCTTACAAGCCCCATGATACCATGGAATGTTAGGGTTGAATGCGTGTACGACTCATCTTACAAGCCCCATGATACCATGGAATGTTAGGGTTGAATGCGTGTACGACTTCGGGCTAGTGTAGGTTGAACTGTAGGTGCTCGTGGCACGACCGTGCAACTCTTCAGTGACTAGCATCCCCGATCATATGAGTTACTGTCCCACGTCGACCGGCACGCCATGCAGAATGTTACAAGCGTCCAGCACATACCATGCGTCCATCTGGTCTCTCGTCAATTACATGGTCTCTCATCAGTCCCATGTTTATTCTCACAAACGTGCCTTGTATGTATCCACTATGGTACCGAAATTTCACTGCAGAGTGTGACGCCTCCAGCATAACCCTGGTGGGGGGGTCGCCCTACCTGCCTGCCACGTGCGCCCCTGAGACCAACATCGTCGCCCAGGCCGTGTACCGCATCACCATGGGCACCTGCCCCGCCAGCTCTGCCTTTCTGAACCTAGAGGCTCTGCTCGACGCCATCGCGGCCAAGCTGGGGATGCCCCGCTGCCAGCTCAGCTTGGATGCCGGGTTTGGCAGCATTTACAAACGGCGCCGAGACCTGCTGCAAGCGGAGGTTGCCCCGAGGCTGGCGGAAGGCATGCTTCACAGTACTAACAGCCGCCGACGCCGGCTGCTTCAGGCGAACGCACCTCTAGCACCGAACCAGATTGGTCTCCTTCTGCAAGCATCTCTATCGTCTGACGATGAGTTGGGAGCTTTTCTGGACATTGTCAACAGCGGCGATTTCAGCGGTTTCCTGGCGGATTTCTTCGGGTCCCTTGGCATTGTTGCGGACACCCAGCTGATGATTGCGCTCACCCTCCTGCTTGGATCCGGCACGTCCGACCCCCATTTCGTGACCGCGCGCGGGGACACGTTTGACTTTGCGGGGCGGCCGGGTGGGACGTATTGCGTGCTGACGGATGCGGGCGCGCGCGTGCGTGTGAACGCGAGGCTTATGGCTGGTGTGAACGACGCCAATGGTATTGACGCGACCAGCAGTGCCAATATGAATGCCAGCAATATGAAGCACGAGCTGGCCGGTATGGATGTGCCCGCTGCCTGGTCTGGGAGGAAGGGCAAGGACGCGCGCACGTGGATGGACCAGGTTGGGGTTGTGTACGGGAAGGACCGTGTGCTGGTGGACGCAAACGACCGCCCAGGGACACCCTACGCAGCCTCGTATGGGACATTGGTGGTGAATGGGGTAAGTTATAGGACAAACCCATGGATCAAGTCCATAGACTACATTCATTGAGTACTGTAGGACCATGCTTATGAACGGGGTAAGTCACCAGATGGTTGTCTCACTGGAAAGGCTGATACAGCATGATGGGGAATCAAGTCCTTGAATGGGAGCAGAAGAATCATGATCATGATCGGGGGGGTACAAGTCACTCGATAGAACCAGGTGCTTGAGGATTATGTCGCTCCATATAGTCATGCCCTATCACATTCCTAACTGGGTGCGTCTGGTGAACTGCCGGACTGTGCTTGTGAACGGAGTAGGCACTAAGTAGGCCAGGCTCAGGTGCATTGTGCCCTACTGATTGAAGTTGCTGGATCGCTGAACATGGTTATAGTAGTTTAAGTAGACCCAATAGGGGCTAAGCCCCTATAATTTTGGACTCTGTTATTCGAGACTCTCCTATCTAAATGTCCTGCTGCTATCTAAATTCCCGTGCCCGTGGTCCGTGGCCCATCACCCGTGGCTAGTAGCGGCCCGTTGAAAGTCCTTCCGTCCCTCCGTTGCTGAAATATTTTGCCCCTGGGTAGTTGCCCGTGGCCCATGGCTAGCTAGTTCCCCATGGCTGCGATACCTACTGGCCCGTCGCCTGTCGCCCATCAATCCTTCTGTCCCTTGCTTAAGTTGCCCCTGGCTACTTGCCTGTTGCTAGTTGCGCATCCCCCGTCGCCCGTTGCGGCTGAAATTCCTTTCCGTCCCTTTTTCGAAGCAACGTGCTCCTTCGCTGCGCTCCAGAGAAGAGGCCGCCTGGTGCTTCGCATGTAGTGTATCCGGGATTCATCCCTCGATCTAAGTTGTGAGATCTCCGGAGTACGAGCGAACGTTTGATTTTTGTACCAGGATTTTCTACCTAATTTTCGGCGGTACTCCCCCTAATTATCGGACCAACGGTTACCTTTGTCTTAAGTTTGCCTTATATCGGTGTTAGGATAGGCTTGCATCTGTTGACTGGCGCTGTGCGTGCAACTGTCATGGCCCGGGCGGGACCTCCGGCTACTTGGAGTAACTTAAAAGCTATTCGAGAGATTCCGGAGAAAAGGATTTGTTTCCATTTCGAGTTCGTTTGGGATTTCCAGCCTGAGGCACGGCGCTTTGAACCTGGGATGGTATCCCGATCTCAACCGGAAAAGCTAAAGAGTCGTTGATCAACGATGTTTGACAACAAATTGTGTTCAGGGCCAGAGAATCTTGTTGAGCCGGGATATGTATTGCGTGCACCAGGTACCGGTCACCTGGTGCGATGTCGTACGCCGCCAAATGCGGTTTTGCGTGCCGTGTCACCCTTTCGCTGCAGCGAGCACAGAATCAAGAAGCAAAACGGAATCTTAATTGCTTTCGGGGGGCGTGGAAGCTCACCGCGAGGCGTGGTTGTTTCCTTGCCAGCTCGCTGGAATTCGCTAGTTCCCCCTTGCTAACCAGAACTAGATTTGAAACAAATCCTATTCTCCGGAACATCTCGCATACAGTATGCTTCTCTAACCATGGCATGTTGTCGCACTCGTTCGTTTTGTGCCTCGTTTGTGCCTCGGCCGTGCATGCAGGTGCCCCTGGAGGGCAAGCTTGCCTCGCGGCGACTTCCCTCGGGGCTGACCGTCACCCGCCGGAAGACGCGCGTGTACATCACAGCGCCCGACGGGAGACTGGAGATCGCAGTGGAGGTGGTCCGCGCGGCGTTCTGGGAGGCCAACAAGGGCCCCGGCAAGAACTTCATTGTAAGTTGAATCGAGAGGCTGCAGGCCGACTGTTGTGCCAATGTGCAAAAAGGGTTTCGTATAGCTAGGGGAGGGGGGAGAGGGGGGTGGGGGGAGGGGGCACGGCACTTCGGGGCTGGCTGGGACTTTGAGAGATCTTAGAAATTTGATGAATTGTTTCTGGCTTTCAGTTCAGACAAGCGATCTTTGGAAAGGACTAGGCATCATTGGGAGATGTGTGAGTTGTGACAGTGACGGTTGATATTTGGGTACCTTGAACTCCTCAGAATGCAAGCCCCCTCGGATTCCCTCGGGCTGGCCGCACATGCACGCTTGACCGCTGATGGTTTGTCATTTGCCAACATAACATACAGTGGTTCAGAGTTGCCTCACCGTGTGTCTGTTTTGTACTTACAAGGGACTTCCATATGCCAGTTTCCACCCCCCCCCCCCCAAGTACTTATCCTGTTCATTAATGAATGAATTAATTAAGAACATAACTCCGTTGCCCAGGAGTATAGGTAACACATGGCCCTGAGAAGGGGGCCTATGGTTTTGAAGGGGAGGGTCCCACGGAATTACAAGTATCAAAACTGAAGCTTCTTAATAACTACAGAAATGCAACTGCCAACCACTGAATGATGATTGGGGACCATAAACATGATGTTTGTGCATGCATACCACCACTTGTTGGGGGTACTACCCCCAGCCATACACCGGCTATGTGCTAAAAATAGAAAAAAATGCTGTTTTGGGCACATCTTGCCCAGAACAGTGGGAGAACCAGTTGCATGCCAAAAGCACAACCCATATAAAAATGTCATGGCGCATGGTTTCCACCTACTTGGATAAACAAAATCAGCACATCCCTTCATGTCATTAATTTTTTACCAAAAAATACGCTTTTTTAGGGGGGCCATCCCCGTAAACACTCATAACACATCAATTATGCCTGAAAAGCACAAGACAAATTCTGTCATGACCATAGAAGGCACTGTCAAAGTTTGGTGCCATTCTGAGCTCAGCTGTAGCAGTAATTAATTTTGGCAGTTGGCCACCTGTGCAGACGCTAAGGAAGGCATTAGTGAGTATTAAGGCACACTAACACTTCCTATGCCATCCAAAAGGCTCCTGACCATGCCCAATGCGACCACAATGTACAAGGAGGTGGCAGGGCACGTCATGTGCCCTTGCCTTGCCTCGACACGGGTAACCTGTTGCGTGTGTGCACAACAATGAGGCAGGTAGCTCTACATGCCTAGCCAACACTTCTAAAGCATATTCCAGGTTTATGGTGTGGGCATCATCCCAAAACCAAGCTGACCAAATTCAAACACACCCTAGAAAGCCATATCCACTAATTGCCCAGCAAGGGTAACTGCAGACAGTCCACAAAGAAAGCAGAATTATCATACATGCTGGTTGCCAAGGCTTCTTACCATGGTTACCTTGCCTTGCTAGCATATGAATTAGGGCTCTCCCATTTTAGTGGGAGAAAGGCCAACAAGACAACGATAACCCCTACCTACGCGCAGTTCCACCCATGCAGTATGCCCCTCAGAAAAACCACTGCCACCTTTCTTTCCAGCGCAATTGTTTGCGAAGAAACAAACTCAAGCTTGTGAGCCTCTAACCACAATGAAGCCTCTGCTAAGAAAGGCCGCGTCAATATTCACACAAAACTGAGTGCTGTAAGCAATCTCCTTCCAAGAAACCACTCAGCAAATCCCTGACAACTTGACGATATGCCACGGTCACGCTTTGAGAGGTCCCAGCCATGCAACGTACATAAAACCCACTGAAAGGTGCCAGGAATCTGGCGATGCGCAGCACGGAATGGCATTATACCCGGCGCTAACTGCACGGAAAGAAGCCGAAAACTTGCGTTGATAACCCATAAAGGAAGCGAAACATTCATAGGGTCACGCTGAGCACACAATCGTACCATTACCGGCATTGTCCTTCGCCCAGCGGCGCAAGAAAGAACAACCTTCCATGGAATAATAAGACGCGCATCCCGCGAGCCTGGAGAGTGTCTTACCGATCATGACGGAAATATTGCCGAAACCCAGCAAAATTTTTAAAGCTTTACCAATAACAATTTAAACGCATCCTTGACGCTAGGTGAAGCCCATATAACCTGACAATCACCGCCGCCAGCGTGCATTCTAATTTATTCCTCTTGACGAAAACATCAGATTGGACCCCCGTGGCGATGGTCATCAATAAAATCATCCACACTGCAAAAAACGCAAACTCCGCTACGAAGTAGTATCATTTACTCATCGTCTTTAAGATTCGCTCAGTTTCTCTGCATTCCGCGAGCTATCTTTTTCTACTCTGCCTGAAAGCACGTCGCCATGGCCAGCTCCGGTAGGGGTGCGCGCCACCGTGCACCACTTTTTCACACTACGGACGGGTACCGCGAATTTTCTCGGCGCCAAAATATTCGCGCCGGGACCGTCCCCATATAGATTCTGGGCTACAACCTGCAGGTGGGGGAAGTAAACAGCCACCTACTCTGGGTGCGCGAGGTGCACCTGCACCTCCATGTATTCCAGCAGCTAAGGTGTGGACATGGGGTGGAAGATGATTGTGGCTAGGCAAGAGCTAGGGCATGACATCTCAGCAGAGAGTAACTCTCTGCGTGAGCAAAGCATGACTTGATACTCTAAAGCTAATGCGTCATGTGGTGTGGGTCCCATCATAGGATGCACCCGTACTTATAATTACAATAAAAGCAAATTATAATTACGGTAGAACTTGATCATGGCTATAAACAGGTTTACTAATGGATCCGAATCGCAACCTTGATTCATGACTGTGCAATCTCTTATTGCAGAACCTACAAATCAAGCATTACGAGGCTACCGGCCCCGTCCACGGGATCTTGGGCCAGTCCTTCTCCCACCAGGGCTCCCAGGTGGCCATGGAGGGCACTGACGAAGATTACGCGACAAGCGGCATTTTCACGACTGACTGCCGTGCTGCCAAGTTCTCGTCCGACACGGGCAGCAGGGGAGCAGCAGCGATTTAGGATACCAAGCAATTTAGGAATTAGGACACTGTGCCCGTTATATCACACTTAGACAAGATGCCATCAACCAAGTCCGCATCACCTTTTGGTTAGTCCTATAGGGTCTTCCGGACCCGTCCTCACCTGTAGCACCAGACGGAGACATGCATGGACGCTCGCGGCAGTATCGAAAGCACGGCCCTGACTGTTACTGTCACGCACATACTGGTTGTCTCCTTGATACTATAAAGTTACATCTCCATTATCACGCCTCCATAGTTTTAGTACTCATGCCACGGCCCTGACTGGCACCGTTACGCACATACTAAGTTGTCTCCATTATCATGTCTCCATATCTTGCATAATTACGTTTTCTGGGGTGTGTATCAAGGAGACAACCAGCGCAGACCAGAAATCCCACAATGTGCGCACAGAGTTGCATGATATATCTGGGCACGCTGCTTCGTAGGGCACGCTGCTTTGTACCATAATATGCTCCAGTACGGTGAAGCATCGTGGATTATTTAAATTTAGTAAACAAGTACACAGATCTCGAGTGATTTATCTAGTACCAAATCCGAAAGGCTTGCATCACTCCCCGGACAGGAGAACTTTTGCGGATGACTGTAGGTGTAAGTTGGCGATGCCATGGTAACCGGAGACGTCCGTCCTATAGTCAGCAAAATTGGTGCGAGAGGTCCCCAGTTCGATTCCGGTCGGATTCATTTGCAGATCGCGTTTTCCGCGTTTTCCGCGGCCTGGCACTGAACGCAAAGGTTTTCACCTTTGCGGAGTGTCTGATCAGAAAGTACTTGCGCCGCCATATATCAGGGCCAGGGGAACCCTGATTTTGTACATGCCTTTATGGGGGCCAGGTGACTTTTCTACTATTGGCTCGAGGCGTATTTTTCTCGTTTCTCGTTTTCAGGATTGAATCAATTGTTGTGGCCGGCCGGGTGGCCGGAGGGGCGCCCGCCGGGGATCGAGGTCATGGAGTACGCCATGCAGCTACGGCGGGGTTGACCCACCCTACCGCCTGAGCGATCTAATCTACGCTGATGACACGACGCTCGTGGAAACTCCGGAGTCAGCCCAACGAGCTGGCTAGACAGAGCCTATCACTGAAGCGCGGGCGGTACTGGGGCTTATGATCAGCAGGAAAACGGAGGTCATGGTCATCGGCTTCCCTGCTGGGATAGCCCCACCCACCCTCCTCTTGCTGGACGGCAGCCCCGTCCCCCCGGTGACTCGCTTCAAGCTCCTTGCAGCTGGCTTCCCTCCACGGCCGACGACATCAACACCCCCATTGGCCAGGCCTGGGCGGCCCTCCGCCGCCTCGACAGGTTCTGGACCTGCCGCTACCTGAGTGAGCGACGCAAGCGCATTGTGTTCAAGGCCCTTGTCCTCAGCATCCTCCTTTACGGCTGCGAGGCGTGGACCCTGGACCAGGCGCTGAGCCAGCAGCTTGACGGCAACGTCACTAGAATGCTCCGTCATATCCTCGGCGTCCGCTACCAAGAAGGCTGCACCCGGGCCGAGCTCTACTGCGAGCTCCCCCTTGTCACCCATACCATCCGACACCGCCGCCTCCTCTTTGCCGGCCATCAAGATTGCCCGCACAGACCAGGCATGAATACCGATGTGGGCCCTGCCGGGGGGCTTAAGACGGGCCAACCAGGTAGACACCTCCTCCTATGGCAGGGTCCCCTTGTCCCATCGCAACCCACTGGCGAATTACTTGCGCGCGCCCGGCACCGGCCCGCGGCGCGACCCGGACCTATGTGACACAACTGCTTGAAGATGCAGGGCTGATCTGGGACTATCCGTACTCCGCGCCCGCATGATTGACAAGGAGAAATGGGCTGCCATCTGCGATAAGCACCTTCCTGAGGGGTATGCTCCTGATTTCTCCCCACGGGCCCCGCGGCCCGTTGCTAGCCAGGGTAGAAGTCCGCAGGTGGAGGTTATTGGCCCTGAGGATGGCCGCTACACTACCGCCTCGTCTGCCATTACAGTAGAGGACAGCTCGGATGAGGATTACATCCCCATCTAGTGCTTAATGGTTGGGGAATGATGCAGACGATATTTGTACTTTTGTGTAATTATTTTTCTAATGAGATTAGCATAGTACTCCGCGTGCATGGCATGCCTTTGCGCATGACACGCAAGTACTTACTTAAGAGTTGGAAGACGATTGTCCAGGCTCACACGCCAGCCCCTGTGGGCAAGCCCCCCCCCCTTAATTAGTCAAGTTGAAGGGGCGCTTTGATGCATGGGTAGAGTAGTTAGGGCTTTCTAGATTAGATTAGCTTAGAGTTAGATTAGTTCGGTTTCGCGGCTTCGCCCACCTCCATCCATTAAAAAATTAAATTAAATTATAACATGACTCCGTTGGGAGATCATGTAGCACATATTCCCGTGGGTGGATGGAGGGGGGACAAAGCCGCGAAACCGAACTAATCTAACTCTAAGCTAATCTAATCTAGAAAACCCTACCTATTCTACTCAGCAAAGCGCCCCTTCCGCTTGGGGGGAGGGGGCTTGCCCACAGGGGCGGGCGTATTAATTAAACTCGTGCTCCCGGCCGTTGGGGAGTCACGGAGCACCGAAGTGCTGTTAATCCCTGTGTGTGCACTACAGGAGAAAGGGCAGAGACCCCCAGTCTCCTTCATGCCAAAGGCATGCCACAGCTGCATTCGGGCGCGCTAGCGAAACGGACACGCTAACGATTCGGCAAACTGTGGGTGCAATAAGACCCATGTAAGCGTAGCATAACAAGTATAGCGTGGGCAAGTAATCTGAACATAGCCAGGGCGTAGCATGGCTGTACTAGGACTAGGCTAAGGCTATGGCTGGTTGTGTACCGTGCGTTGGCGGCACGTGACTAGGTGTGTTGGCACAGCTAGGCAAACATTCTAGGCATGGCTGCCTTAGCGGCAGTGACTCCAATGGTTACAAGCTAGGGCTATTGCTATTCTAGCCCGCTGGGGGCGTCCACATCTTGTGGTTGATCATCATGCAGGTCCCCGCCCCTCCAGTACACCTTGGGCTTCTGGCCGGGTCCTGCTTATGGCGGAGGTATTCCGGCCACCTGTAGGTCGCGTCGCTGCTGTTGCTGAGCGGGCCGGGTAAGGTCGTCATCCAGCGTCCAGGTGAGGTCGTGCAACCGCTTGCGACGAGAGAGGAACCGCTGCTTATCCTCAGGGGAGAGGAAGGTGAGCAGGACTGGTGGGGGAGCCGCCTTGTCCCGTGAGTGGGGAAGGCGGTGGCACCCACGCAGTTCTACCTCACCTACCAGGCCCATGAGGGTAACTGAGCTGGTTCTTGAGCTCGTCAGCAAGGGAGGTTGACGTCTCGCCTGGCTTCTGGGGGAAGCGACGTAGCACCACTCGGCACTCGCGGCGAGCGCGATCGGTGAGGACCGTTGCTGGGCCTGGCGGTGGTCCTCCAGCTCTTGGAGCTTCGTGGCGATGGCTTCGGTGGTGGAGGCGGTCGCTGACCGCAGCAGGTCCGCATCTAGGAGAGTGGCGGGAGGTCACCAGCATCCTGCCGGGGTGGCTGGGAGGCAATGCCGTGGCCGTCTGCTCCGCTAGCTTTGGGACCTGTGTGGCCAGGGCCTCGGTGTGGGCGGTGATGGCCTCTAGGGTTGGGTCCACGAGTACTAAGTCCACGAGTAAAAAAGGCGAGTACCGAGTAGTGAGTACTACTAACTACTCGGTACTCGCCATTTTTTTGGAGCCCGAGTACTACTCGTTACTCGTACTCGCCGACTTTTTTTAGCCCGAGTAAGTACTCGTTACTCGTACTCGCCTACTTATTTGAGCTCGAGTCACTACTCGTTACTCGTACTCGCCGACTTTTTTTAGCCCGAGTAAGTACTCGTTACTCGTACTCTCCTTCTTTTTCTGAGCCCGAGTAGTACTCGGTACTCGTACTCGTTAAAGTATCAGATACTCGAGTAGTACACGAGTAGTACTCATGAACCTGAGATGGTCGAGTAGTAGTAGTAGTTGTTGTTGTTGTGTCCCACGCCGCCCAAGGGCAACAGAGAATCTATAGTGGCCGAGGGCCGGATATATTTAGTATCGGTCGAGTAGTACTCGAGTAGTACTCATGTTCTGAGGACAATCATCATGGTTGTCACTTGTCATGAATCATGTGAATATTTTCTGCGCAAGTTTTTATGTGTAGCGCTGTAGCACAGCGGCACAACACAAATGGGTCGCAGATCGCCTGCTCGCGGAGGGTCGATTTTGGCACAAACATGTTAGTGTATTAGCAATGGTGGTGCGAATCAAGCCAGGAAATTTTTGTGGACGATTTTTATTATAGTCTGGAGTTTAGAAACGGAGTATTTGACATGGGAGCGCCTGGGCCGTGATATTCTTGCCCGATTTCCATTGTCGACCATGTTTTAGGGACGTTCAGGCTGGGCAGCGAGCGCACCTTATAGGTCTTCACTTTCGGTATTTCTTGGACCTAGAACGCAGCACAAGCGTGGTTTATATCATTGTCGAACCGGTTGGCCAGCTTTGGTGCGCTCAGCTCTCGGAAAGCTGACCTCGCTGCGGATTTCAGCGACTTTTTTGCAACCATCTGGAATGAGGCGACGTAAGTAGCAGGTACGTGCCGGGTTGTCCTAGATCATGAGTGTAACTGGCAACGCTGTCGTGGTGTTTTGAGTCAGCCAGCTATGCCTAAAAAGAGGGGACGCTCTCTGTGCACATAACTGTCACACATAGTTGGTTTACGTCATACAATTTTTTACGTCTCTATCTTCGTCATCCGCTGCAGCTAAAACACACATGCGTAAGAGCAGTTTTACTCATGTGTTAGTTATAAACCATGGTCCTATGGCCTGCAGTCGTTCAGGGTGTTCTCAGACAGTATATACAGTATGGTTTACGTGTTACATGCACCCTGAATTCGCTCACAAAGCGTTGCATGTTAGCACACCGTTGTTTTGTAACTTGATTTGGCTGCATTCATGTGTTAGTTGCAATGCAAATGCATTGTTTTTTCATCGCTGGGTGGTGGCCAGCATGTCCGTGATGTCAAAGAAGGTTTGGCATATGCTTAGAGAAAGTTTACCGCAAGGGGTGGGCCATGTTCAAGCCGGGCAACCTCAGCAACCATGCAACCGTATATTGCATCACCTGCACCATCTGTGACACCGTTATTAAGCACGCGTATATATAGAGGCAGCCACAGCAGGGTATGGCCTTGTTATACGCTGCCCCGCCATCCCAAGGCCTCGTAGGGTCCCCTAGCGCTTGTAAGATGCTCAAGGGACCGTGTGGATAGCATGGTCATGCGTTGACACTAATTGGTCCTAATGGTCCTAAAACCCACATTTTGGCCAAATTCGCGCTTTGAGGTCTGGCAGGTGGCAGGGCCCATTCATGCACTTAATGTAATTATTTGACCCCAGGTTTTTGATAGAAACTAAAAAAGTGTGTTATCTGTCATGGGCACGAATGCCAGGGTCAAATTTTAGTGTTTGCATATATATATTGGGTTGCCGGCTCCGGGAGGACCGGCTGGACCTGGAGGGCCAGCGGGCCCCATGGTCGGCGCGGACCTGGACGTCATATTGGCGTCAGCGCTTGTCGGTGGCGCTGACTCGGGCCATGGCTGACATCATGCTCCGCCGTACGCGGGCTGATTTTGCGGTGCAGCAGGGCTATTAGGTTCCTCCCGTTAGGAGTTTCCATTGGTCTTATCGTAGTATAGAGATTTGACATGGCTCTGTATAGAGGTTTATAGCTGGGCGTTTGCTTTGGTTTGAGTGATTTCACTCTGCTGTAAGTAATTATATTTTTAATATATATATTGGGCTCCTCCTGTGGTTTTGCGCCCACCCGCGGGTGGTTCACTGGCTCCGTGGCGCTCCCCCCCACTTGGTGCGGCTTGCCGCGGAAGGCCATGACGAGCGCATTCAGGCCGCCTTGCAGGTGCTCCTCCCCGGCCCTAGCCTGCCAGCTCACTCCATGCGCTTGGCCACCCTCCCCTGCCGCATGGGCGGGTGTGGGCTCACCCGCGCCGCCCGCCTCGCCCCCGCCGCCTTCCTTGGCTCTGTTGCTCAAGCCTGGGCGGAGATCCGCCGGTTGGTCCCCAGCGCCGTCAGCGCCATTCCCGACTTGGTCACCCCATCCCCCTTCCCCTTTGTGCAGGCTGTGCAGGATTCTTACCTCGGGATCCAGCAGGCTTGCGACCTCGTCCGCCCCGCTCAGGCCGTCCACCGTCGCCTGCCCCGGGGCACGCCCGGCGTGTCTACTGTCGTCAGTCCTAGTGTCTTCCCTGCCTGCGTTCATGAAAAACAACAAAAGACCTACGCGGGTATACTACACTGTGCCGACTGGATGGGTCTGCACGCGAGCTTGAACGATCAGGGGAAGGCTTGGCTTCACTCCGTTTCCCTTGAGGGGAGCGTGGGGTCCGCATTCCTGCGCGCCCTCCCCATGAGCCCTTTGTTCACGCTGGTTCCGGCCCTTTACGCCATCGCTCTCCGCCACCAGCTCTTTGCCCCGCA
This sequence comes from Mesostigma viride, assembly GCA_009746045.1. Lineage (NCBI taxonomy): Eukaryota > Viridiplantae > Streptophyta > Mesostigmatophyceae > Mesostigmatales > Mesostigmataceae > Mesostigma > Mesostigma viride. The sequence continues at coordinate 1,193,241 of RPFO01000016.1, read as the reverse complement.
ACCTCTCATCACGGCGGGTGCGTCCTGCGGCAGCTGCGGGCTTGCTCTGGATACTACTGGGACGCACTACATCGCGTGCATGGGTGGCCAGCAGAACCAGAACTGGTTCCTCTATCTCCATACCGCTCTCCTCCGGGTGGTGTGTGCCATGGTTCGGTCGGTCTTTCCCCACTCCACCATCAAGTGCGAGGACGCGGATGGGGCCGCCCTCTACTCACCCAACCACCGCCCCGACATTACCGTGCTTGACTACGACGGGCAGGGTTGCCACCTGCTCATCGATGTCTCCGTGGCTCGGCCGCTTTCCGGTCGCCACATCCTCCGGGCGGCTGTGGATGCCGGCGCTGCTGCCACTGTGGCTGAGGCTGCGCGACAAGTTTGCCTCCTACGGCAATGTGGGGCCCCACCGGGTCATCCCCTTTGTCCTTGAGGAGTTCGGGGCCATGGGCCCCAAGACAGCGGAGTTTTTCCACGAGTGCTGCCAGCGCCGTGAAGACCGCCTCGACCTCGAGGGTCAGACCGCCCCGTGGTCGGCCCGCACGTGGTCCTCGTATTGGCGGCAGCGCCTGTCACTCGCCCTCACTCGCACCGTGGCTGATGTGTTATTCCGCCGCACCCGGGCCGACTTTGTCGCGACCCATGCGGTCTAGATCCCTTCCAGGCCTGCATGGTGGGCCGGCAGCGCTGTTGCTGCGTGTAGTTTTGTGATGTCTAGTTAGTTGTACCTTGTGCCGCTGGCGTGATCCTTGGATGTCTGTGTCAGATTACTATTAATTTCTTCAGGGTTATTCTCCCAGTTATCGGGTTTTTCCTTGTGTTGCATGCCTATCTCACCTCCGTAATCTATCATTCTCAATGAATATATATATATTTTAATTCCACTTGGTCCTAAATTTAGGACTTTTACTGGGAAGATGGACAATATATACTCACCCATTTGTATAATTGAACTAATCTTTATTCCATGCATACGATGTCATGCTGCACCATGCCCTACTAAACACAATTGCAGGCAGCCACCACGATGAACCATTATTTTATTAATGCTAATTGACCTAATTCTTTATTATTCCTTGATTATGACAACCATTAATTAATTGCTAAGTCATACGGCAAGAAGGTCCAGTTCCTCCACCCAGAAGCCCAAAAGGCCAAAACCAACATGGCAATAAACAAATGCAAGTAGCATCACCACCCATGCCATGAACATGCATCATCATATCAGAGATGTAAAATCCCAGGTGGATCTATCTAAAGTTCTTGACTACATGCATCATTGCAGCAGGCAACCACCATGCCATACACTGTCATGCACCATGCCATAAACACATATGCAGGCAGCCACCTGACCATGCCATACATACAACGTCATGCATCATCATATGAGATGTAAAATCCTATCTATCTACAGTTCTTGAGACATGCATGCAGGCAACCACCGGCATAGTGCCATACACTAGCTGTCATGCACCATGCCATACATAAATGACATATGCAGGCAGCCACCACCATGCCATACATACAATGTCATGCATCATCATATGAGATGTAAAATCCTATCTATCTAAAGCTCTTGAGACATGCATGCAGGCAACCACCGGCACGCCATACACTGTCATGCACCATGCCATATAATTGAGCACATATGCAGGCGGCCGCCGACCACCATACCATACATACAATGTCATCCATCATCATATGAGATGTAAAATCCTATCTATCTAAAGCTCTCGAGACATGCAGGCAGCCACCACCATGCCATACATACGTATATACAATGTCATGCACCATGCATGCCATAAACACACACATATATATATTCTGATCAGACACTCCGCAAAGGTGAAAACCTTTGCGTTCAGTGCCGGGCCGCGGAAAACGCGGAAAACGCGATCTACAAATGAATCCGACCTGAATCGAACTGGGGACCTCTCGCACCAAATTTTGCTGACAATAGGACGGACGTCTCCGGTTACCATGGCATCGCCAACTTACACCTACAGTCATCCGCAAAATTTCTCCTGTCCGGGGAGTGATGCAAGCCTTTCGGATTTGGTACTAGATAAATCACTCGAGATCTGTGTGTAGGAGTACTACACACGTGTCTGCACGCGAGACTTGTTCAGTCTCGCACCGTGAGACGGGCTGAACACGGCTGAAACCTTCTCTAGAAGGGGGCGTAGCCGGTACTATCGAAATCAGCCATATATATATATTCTATTAGGTTCCTCCCGTTAGGCGTTTCCATTGGTCTTATCGTAGTATAGAGCTTTGACATGGCTCTGTATATAGGTTTATAGCTGGGCGTTTGCTTTGGTTTGAGTGATTTCACTCTGCTGTAAGTAATTATATTTTTAATATATATTCTATTCCCCCAACCACCGGCCTGACATCGTGGTGCTGGACTTTGAGGGGGGTGGCCGGCATCTGCTTATTGACGTTTCGGTGGCGCGGCCCTTGGCTCTTAGCCACGTGGCTGGGGCCTCCCTCACGGCAGGTTACACGGCGGACCGGGCGGAGCGGGCCAAGCTCCTGGCCTACGGCGACGTCGGGCACCATCGTGTGGTGCCCTTTGTCCTGGAGGAGTTTGGGGCCATGGGGCCCCTGACCTCCGCCTTCTTCAAGGAGTGTTGTCGGCTCCGGGAGGACCGGCTGGACCTGGAGGGCCAGCGGGCCCCATGGTCGGCGCGGACCTGGACGTCATATTGGCGTCAGCGCTTGTCGGTGGCGCTGACTCGGGCCATGGCTGACATCATGCTCCGCCGTACGCGGGCTGATTTTGCGGTGCAGCAGGGCTATTAGGTTCCTCCCGTTAGGCGTTTCCATTGGTCTTATCGTAGTATATAGAGCTTTGACATGGCTCTGTATATTATAGGTTTATAGCTGGGCGTTTGCTTTGGTTTGAGTGATTTCACTCTGCTGTAAGTAATTATATTTTTAATATATATATTATGCTCCGCCGTACGCGGGCTGATTTTGCGGTGCAGCAGGGCTATTAGGTTCCTCCCGTTAGGAGTTTCCATTGGTCTTATCGTAGTATAGAGATTTGACATGGCTCTGTATAGAGGTTTATAGCTGGGCGTTTGCTTTGGTTTGAGTGATTTCACTCTGCTGTAAGTAATTATATTATTAATATATATATATTCATTGAGAATGATAGATTACGGAGGTGAGATAGGCATGCAACATAAGGAAAAACCCGATAACTGGGAGAATAACCCTGAAGAAATTAATAGTAATCTGACACAGACATCCAAGGATCACGCCAGCGGCACAAGGTACAACTAACTATACATCACAAAACTACACGCAGCAATATATAATATTAATAATATAATTACTTACAGCAGAGTGAAATCACTCAAACCAAAGCAAACGCCCAGCTATAAACCTCTATACAGAGCCATGTCAAATCTCTATACTACGATAAGACCAATGGAAACTCCTAACGGGAGGAACCTTTAATAGCCCTGCTGCACCGCAAAATCAGCCCGCGTACGGCGGAGCATGATGTCAGCCATGGCCCGAGTCAGCGCCACCGACAAGCGCTGACGCCAATATGACGTCCAGGTCCGCGCCGACCATGAGGCCCGCTGGCCCTCCAGGTCCAGCCGGTCCTCCCGGAGCCGGCAACACTCCTTGAAGAAGGCGGAGGTCAGGGGCCCCATGGCCCCAAACTCCTCCAGGACAAAGGGCACCACACGATGGTGCCCGACGTCGCCGTAGGCCAGGAGCTTGGCCCGCTCCGCCCGGTCCGCCGTGTAACCTGCCGTGAGGGAGGCCCCAGCCACGTGGCTAAGAGCCAAGGGCCGCGCCACCGAAACGTCGATAAGCAGATGCCGGCCACCCCCCTCAAAGTCCAGCACCACGATGTCAGGCCGGTGGTTGGGGGAATAGAAGGCAGCGCCATCCGCATCCTCGGACCGGATGTTCGCGTGGGGGAAAACCGACCGAATCATGGCGAGCACCACCGTCAGGAGGACAGTGTGCAAATACAAATACCAATTCTGATTCTGTTGGCCCCCCATGCAGGAAAGGTAGTGAGTCCCCGTGGGATCCAGCGGCTGCCCACAGCTACCACAAGGCCGCCCGGCCGGAACAAGAGGCTGCGGGGCAAATAGCTGGTGCCGGAGCGCCACCGAGTAGTGGCTGGGAGCCAAGGCGAATGGGGGGGCCATGGGAAGAGCACGAAGGTACGCCGAGCCCACACTCCGCAAGGAAAGCGAGAACAGCCACGCACGTCCCTGGGCGTTGAGGTCCGCGAAAAGAGCAATCCAATCAGCCGTGTGCAGAATACCCGCGTAGGTTTTCTGGTGTTTATCGATGACGCGAGCAGGGAATGCGGCGGGAGATTGAACGGAGGCGACCGAGGGAGTGCCGCGAGGGAGGTGGCGCTGTACCGCCTGAGCGGCACGGACGGGAGAACTGGCCTGCTGGATCTCAGCATAGGCCTCCTGGATGGCAGTGACGAAGGGCAAAGGGTTGCTGGGGTCCAGGAGGTCAGGCGCTGCCGTTGCCAAAAGGGGCAGGAGCCGGCAGCTTTCCGCCCACGACTGAGCGACGGAGCCCAAAAATGCTGCTGGGGCCAGCCGGGCGGCACGAGTCAGACCACAGCCACCCATCCGTGCAGGCAGGGAGGCAATGCGAATAGCATGTGGCGGGAGGTCGGGGCCTGGGACCAGCTGCGCCAAGGCCGACTGGATGCGTTCGTCGTGGCCCTCGGCGGCCAGCCGGACCTGAGCCGGAAGAGCACCCCGGAGCCAGTGAACGACGCGAGGGTGAGCGCAAAACCACAGAAGCAGACCCTTGGTCTGCGAATCATGAAGGCGCGCAATCAAGGGCAGTACCAAGGGTATATATGCAGGCAGCCACCACCATGCCATACATACAGTGTCAATGCAGCACGTGTAATGCATCATTGTTAAGGACATTGAAAGGGATACCAGCAGAAATAAAACCCTTGCACAATGCAAGGTCCAGCTGCAGCTTATCCAGCTTCATCATCTGCGGCATGGTCAGGCCCTCCTCGGACGCCTCAGGTCTGCTCGAGCTGTGCTGTTGTGAAGAGCCAACCTGGGCGTCGTGCCACTCAGAGGCGCTGCCCTCCACGAGGCCATCCCAGTTGAGTCGCTGCCCGGCGCTTGGTCACGAGCTCCATGTGGTCCGCTTGGCCACGCCTCTTCAGGTCCTTGGCCCTGAAAATCCCCTGCAAATACGCCCTATTATATGCCTTCGGCGGATTGGGGCAAGGCTTCACATCCCGGCACCAAGGCTTGCCCACGATGTGGAGCTTTGCCCTACTAGTGGCGCTCCCCTTCCAGGTAATGCCGCACTGAAGGCAGGATTGCTTGTAGTTGTTCGTCAGCAGGCCGTTCACTACAATGCGCTCCTTCTTGACGAACTCCCTAACGGCAGCCTTGTCCCGCTTTGCATCACCATCCCACTCACTCGTCCCCACTGTTGTCGGGGCCAGTAGGCTCCTCGTCCCCACCGTCATTGTTGTCGGCATCATCATCTAGCTCCAAGCTAGCAAGATGTCGGTCGTGCTCGGGCGTCTTCGTACTCCGTATCTGACATGTCATCGTAGTTTATTCCGAGGTCAGGTTCCTTGCCTCGACCGTGCGCCATGACCATCGCTCTACTTTCCATGCAGCTAGTAAATGCCAGCACGGTGCTATCAAACTGCATGTTGGCCAGCACGCCAACACGGGATGCTGGCTTGACGTTTGCGCCCTTTCCCGCGAAATCTGGGACTTCCCGCGCCTCCACAGCCAGTTCACTGGCGAGCAGTTCACTACAGTTCAAGACTGTATGTCGGTCGTTGCGGTCTGCGACCCTTGCGCCCATGTCGGATTCAGTGAACAGCAGGTGAAGGGCCGGTGAAGCGCCGGTGCTTCACCGACGACCCGGCCGTCGACCCGGTTCACCTACATACAGTTAATTAAGGGGACGGTCCCGGCGCGAATATTTTGGCGCCGAAAAATTCGCGGTACCCGTCCGTACCGTGAAAAAGTGGTGCACGGGGCGCGCACCCCTGCCGGAGCTGGCCATGGCGACGTGCTTTCAGGCAGAGTAGAAAAAGATAGCTCGCGGAATGTAGAGAAACTGAGCGAATCTTAACCCCTAAATGGTCTGGCTGCCGATTTTCCGCCTAAAACTGAGTTACAGCCGACACGTCGGCCCCTTCTCGGGGGACCAAATGCCGCGAAAACTGTTGAGAATTAGGAAAAGTTTAGCTGAGAAGATCGAAAGTTTATAATTTTCCTCACAGCATGGTACTAGGGTTTGCATACTTCTGACAAAGTTATAGAGGTGTTCTGGCCGGTCAAAGTACAAGGGGTCAGGGTACTTTTTCACGTACAACGTGCATTCCGGAAAACGACGACCTGGCCATGGCGGCTTGCGCCCACGCATGGCGTTTACGTTTTCGTTCGAATTTTCTGACCAAACTCAGGAAATTGATTTTATACGTCCTAAAGATGATACAGGCCAATTTTTGGTTCGCGGGAATGCCATTTGATAGGTGTCGGCAGCGTTCTTGCTGGAAAAAACTGCGATCAGGCCGGACGATAGAAACGTTGACAGCAATAACTTTCCGGCGTATTTTAAAGGATATATTGGTTTCTTTGTACTTTTTATGATACATAGTAGTCGTAAACGTGCAAGGGTGGCCAGAAATCGCCGAATCCAGCGACCATGCTGCACAACTTTGGTGTGCCGAAATGCGCCATTTTGCGGCCACCGCCTGGGCCAAGGTAACGCCATCCATGCCTGGTAAAGCTTAAGCATCGTTTTCCTATCGATGTTTGGCGTTTATATATACGTTCTAGCTTGTGTAGCACATTCTTTTTGCATTATTCATGCTCTTTCTTGACCCTGGCCTGGCCCCTTTCTAAAACACCCTTCTTAGATGCTTCCCTCAGTCAGTTGACCTGCCACAGGGTGATGGTGAAAAGTTTTAGAGGCTGTATGGGTTTGAATACCTCCATATATGTTTGTTATACATTTCCCACACACATATTGCATGAGTGTGAGGCAGTTGGCTGGTCTCTGTGGCATCATCAAGCATGTAACCGGTGAGTAGAAGCTTCCCATTGTCAGCATGTGCCACCAGGTGTGCTGGCCATCACCTGGCAAGCTATAGCAGCTTAGGCCTAGTTTATCCTTGCTAGGGCAGGCTGAAATAGGCTTAAAATCACTAGTTTGTTGGTGGCTGCCTCCTAGAATGCATGCCTTGCGTAGGGTATCCGCACCACGTTACCTACGTGCATGGACAAGGTGGCACCTGCACATAGGTGCCATGTAAGGGCAGTGTGATGATGCAGTTATGTTTCCCCATCATTGTGGAAGGGAAATGTATTGTGTGGCATGGTTGGGGGCCATATTAGTAGGTATTAGTAGGTAGTATGCCCACTCCTACCCCCTTGGTTGCTTTTTACCAACGGTACCCCTATGGGCTGTACTGGGTGTAACTGCTGGTATACCCACCCAAATGATGACCCCAATGGCTCAAACTGTTCAGCAACTAATTGTTTATCATCCCTGAAGTGGTAGGTGCCTAGCTCTTACAACATAATTCAAAATGCACATTCTACCAAAAATGAAAACGCTCGTCTTGACCCCCCTGACTTTGAAGGCAGTTATACATGGCCTACCCTGCATATATGTAAGGTTGTGATATACCAACCCGAAGGGCAACTCATGGACATGCTTGGCCCCCAAGGACAGCCATTGGGTATGGGTGGGTTGGATGGCATCTGGTTTGCAAAATTGTGAAGTTACAGCCGATGCATCGGCAGTATTTCTGCCCATTTAGGGGTTAAAGACGATGAGTAAATGATACTACTTCGTAGCGGAGTTCGCGTTTTTTGCAGTGTCGATGATTTTATTGCATGATGACCATCGCCACGGGGGTCCAATCTGATGTTTTCATCGAGAGGAATAAATTATTAGAATGCACGCTGGCGGCGGTGATTGTCAGGTTTTATGGGCTTTACCTAGCGTCAAGGATGCGTTTAAATTGTTATTGGTAAAGCTTTAAAAAATTTGCTGGGTCTCGGCAAGATTTCCGTCATGATCGGTAAGACACTCTCCAGGCTCGCGGGATGCGCGTCTTATTATTCCATGGAAGGTTGTTCTTTCTTGCGCCGCTGGGCGAAGGACAATTCCGGTAATGGTACGATCGTGTGATCAACGTGACCCTATGAATGTTTCGCTTCCTTTATGGGTTATCAACGCAAGTTTTCGGCTTCTTTCCGTGCAGTTAGCGCCAGGTATAATGCCATTCCGTGCTGCGCATCGCCAGATTCCTGGCACCTTTCAGTGGTTTTTATGTACGTTGCATGGCTGGGACGTGTCAAAGCGTGACCGTGGCATATCGTAAGTTGTCAGGGATTTGCTGAGTGGTTTCTTGGAAGGAGATTGCTAACAGCACTCAGTTTTGTGTGAATATTGACGCGGCCTTTCTTAGCAGAGGCTTCATTGTGGTTAATGGCTCACAAGCTTGAGTTTGTTTCTTGGCAAACAATTGCGCTGGAAAGAAAGGTGGCAGTGGTTTTTCTGAGGGGCATACTGCATGGGTGGAACTGCACGTAGGTAGGGGTTATCGTTGTCTTGTTGGCCTTTCTCCCACTAAAATGGGAGAGCCCTAATTCATATGCTAGCAAGGCAAGGTAACCATGGTAAGAAGCCTTGGCAAGCAGCATGTATGATAATTCTGCTTTCTCTGTGGACTGTCTGTTGTTACCCTTGTTGGGCGATTAGTGGATATGGCTTTCTAGGGTGTGTTTGAGCTTGGTTTTGGGATGATGCCCACACCATAAACCTGGAATATGCTTTAGAAGTGTTGGCTAGGCATGTAGAGCTACCTGCCTCATTGTTGTGCACACACGCAACAGGTTACCCGTGTCGAGGTAAGGCAAGGGCACATGACGTGCCCAGCCACCTCCTTGTACATTGTGGTCGAATTGGGCATGGTCAGGAGCCTTTTGGATGGCATAGGAAGTGTTAGTGTGCTTAATACTCACTAATGCCTTCCTTAGCGTCTGCACAGGTGGCCAACTGCCAAAATTAACCCCTCAACCGTCTCTGACTCGTGCCTAGGATGAGTCACCAGTTGCACAGTACGCCACAGGTGCCCCCATTCAGCCTAATTATTATTTCCAGACCATACTGGGAACCAAGCACCCCCATATGAGGGCCCACCTGGGGGTATAGTGGGTGGTCCCAGTACTAGCCCCCCCTGCTCTATAAATAGCCCCCCCCTCAGGGGGGTACGATGAGTGTGTGTGGTGACACCCTTATAGTGCATGATAGACCCCTTTCCTCAATAAGTTGACCCTGGGGTTGGTTTTGTAGATAGATTTACTAGTTATGATGGGTTACCAACACTAAAAATTGTAACCACCCCAGGGACCCACCTGGTAGTGCTAAAAATAACTGGTGACTCATTTGAGTCACCAGTTGGCTTTGGGCTAAAACAAGCATTCTAGAGCAGTTTTGAGCATGGACATGATAGGTAAGCATGGAATATTGGTAAACATGCATGCTAACACTTATTCCCACCTGTCTGCCACCAATACTTGCCATAACCACTGCAGGTCCCTGCCGGATATGCTACGCGCGGGCCGCGAGTACGGGATTCACAACCTTATATTGCATGATGGACCATGTGTACCCTGAATTTTACCCTAGTATTGCAGGGGGGGCTGCAACTGTACCCTAGCACTATGTCCAAGCACTTACATGTCATGTTTCACCCAGGGACCCACAATTTAATGCTAAAAATAACTGGTGACTCATTTGAGTCACCAGTTATTTGGGGGCTACGATAAGCATCCTAGTGCAGTTTTGAGCATGGAAATGATAGGTAAGCATGAAACATGCATGATTATGTTTATTACAGCCAATCTGGCACAATTATATGCTTCAGCAATTGTAAACCACTACCACACGCTTGGAAACCCGCTGCTACGTGTAGTAATTATTATCACATGCATGATGGACCGTTACATGATTGGCAATGCAAGGGCATGTGCGTTTGCACACAAACATGACATCCAAGCATTCCTAGATGCAAAAGTAACCCAAGGACCGTGCAGTAACACTGAAAACTGCCAACTAGAAGTAGGTGGCACGGTGACCCAAGGTTCGTGTAGTAACACTGAAAACTGCCAACTAGAATTAGGTGGCACCGTGACCATCGTGGTGCAGATTTTCAGCTGCACACTATGCATAAACATGAGACCTAATAACACGTGCCCATGAAAGAATAACACATGCTATAACACACTTCAAACCATGCCGGCCCATGGTGATACACGGCGCGCTTGAGCGCGGACAGAAAAGGCCAAATGCCATGCCACGTAGGCAACAAGTGCTAACATTATCAGTCAGCCTCCTTTTGAATCAGTCCGGCGCGGACATGCTCCGCCCTGAGGTGGAGGCGCCGCGCCACCCCCTAGCTTGAGCTTCTTGGTGGTGGCTGCTGCCTTCCTCGTCGCAGTGCCCTTGAACACCTTGGCGCACACCCCGCGCTCGGTGAGGGGCACCCACACCCGCTGCTTGGTCACGTTGAAGTCCAGCCCCTCCACCTTGCCGGAGTGGAAGAGGCCGAAGCAGTTGCGGTCCATGTTGCAGCAGAACGCCATGTCGCAGTGCTTGCACATGACCGAGGTCTTGTGCTTCTTGCCTTGTGCGGAGCACAGATGGCACCGCACCTGCTCCACCCACGGGATCCTCACGGGGGGGTAGTGCAGGGTGCCCACGCGGCCCACGTCGCGGCTGAGGGGGATGTCCGCGACCTGCAGCTCACGGATGGGCAGGGTTGCGCCCGGCCATGCGTTGTCCTTGAGCTCCTTGGCCAGCTTGCTCAGGAAGAACGAGTGGGTCATGACATCCTTCGTCTCCGTGTGGATCATGACGTGCAGCAGGTAGCTGTTGGTGAGGACGTTGGCGAAGTGCCCCATCAGCAGGCGCACCCACCACACCCGTGTCACGAGCGCCTTGCACACGTCGTACTCGGCGCAGTACTGGTCGCACAAGTCAGTGGCCTTGTAGGTCAGCCAGTACTCCACGATGTTGTGGGGCGCAGTCACCTCCTTCCGCACCCCGGTGTGGCCACCGTGCCGGGTGACCTGCACCTCCTCGAGGCAGCCCAGCCCCTTGGAGAGCGTCCACACCGGCTTCTTGTCCTGCCAGCTGCAGAGCAGGTGCCCCTCGTCGCTCGCTGCCCACGCGTAGTCCCCCTGCTTCACCTCCTTCTTCTTGGGCATGCGCTTGGTCACCTCGTCGAAGGGCAGCCCCTTGCGGTTGGCGCAGATGGTGCCCACCACGCGGTGGCCCATCTCAGCGACCCGGTCAATGGCGCGCTTGCTCGTGTAGAAGCGGTCCATTGCCACGGTGGCGGGGTGGGGCACCGCAGCCACCATGCGCTCCACCACCTTGTAGGTGTGGTCCTCCTCCTTGACCTTGTCGTAGGTCTCCACCTTGATGAGGTAGCCGGTCTTGTCGTTCAGCGCAAACATCTTGATGTGGAAGGGCTCGGGCTTGGTGGGGTTGAAGCACTTGGCGGGGCACATCTTGTGGCGCGTGGGGATGGAGCGCTCGTCCAGCGCGATGCGCTGGCCGGGCTTCACGTACTTCGGGTAGAGCGTGTTGAGGTGCTCCTCCAGCCACAGGGTCTGCCACAGAATGTGCGCCCTCGGGTCGGTGTCGCGGGCAGGGCGCTGGGCAGATGGCTGGCAGTGGAGGAAGCGCGCAATCTGCTCGAACCGCTTCTGCGTCATCACCTCCTGGAAGCAGACGGGCTTTCCCACACCCATCCCCTCGCTGCCAAAGAAGTCATCCCTCGAAGGGAACCTGCTCAGGGCCATGCTGATGATGATGCCCAGAAATTTGCCCAGCTCATGCATGGTCAGCGGGCGCCACTCACGCGCGCCTGGCTTGCCCGCCCCCTTGAGCTCAGCATAGTCGTTGGTCTCCTTGACAATCTTGGCCATGACATCACGTTGGGACCAGAAAAGGGAGAACAGCCCCAGGGGCCCAAAATTGAGCTGGACAGAGGAAAGGTTTTGAGGGCAGGCGGTACCTGTCGGCGGCGTGTGCGCCGGAGTCTCGGGAAAAGGAAACGCATCTGGCTTGCCGAAACCAAATTCCCAGACAGTCTCCGCTGGCTCCTCGATGGCAGGGGTGTCGTCAAGAAAATCCGAATCATCGAGCTCAGCCTTGCGGCTCGGCACCGGACCATCCGCAGCGGCTTTCACGTACTAAGACAACGTCGTCATCGGAACCGTCCGAGACAACTTCGTTGGCCTTCGCCGCCAGGGATGATTTGCGCCTTTTCGGGGCGTGGCTGATGGCAGGGGTCTTCTTCGGGTTGCCGGTAGCACGCTTGGCCGGCTTGCGTGGCTTGACCGGGGTCGGCAGGTCGAGATCCACGGACTTGTCGTCGTCCTCCTCGCCGGCGTCAGATTCGCTATCCTGGCCCTGCTCGCTATCATCGTCATTGCTATCAGCCGTAAGGGCCGGCCTGGCTGCGCATTCCTTTACCAGAGCTGCGTACTCATCTGAGCTGCACGAATATATGAAAACCTGCTCATGGCTGAATGAATAATGCTGCTTGTCGCCCTCAAACTTGCACCACGCACCATTTCCGGCCGGCTTCTTTGCCACTACCTTGCCAGGAAGACGCACTTCGCTATGTTTCTCCCCATACTGCGCTATCGCCCACTCTAGCCCGAACTTTTCCGCGGGCACTGCAATGAGAATGCCCTTTTTCAGCTTAAAATTCCGCAGATCTGTCACCTTTTCGTCCGCCATGTCTACGTCCGCGCAACCCGTCTTTTTCGTCTCCTTCGTTTTTGTCAGTTTTCGTGGAACTTTTTTGGCGCCAAAACTGCGGTGCACCAGGGTACCCTGTTGACTTTGACCAGGGTTTACACCCTGGTCCGGTGGTCAGATACGGTCAGTCAGTAGCGCTACGGACAGAGCAGATCTAGATCTTTCCAACGGTCCTATTTTTACCCGCGAAAACCTTCCCGCGAGATTTCTACAGGGCGCACAAACTCATGCCGAATTCCAGTCATGAGTAAAACTCGTGGTCGAAAATCGGCACGAGGACGGTTTAGGGGTTAATAACTGCTACAGCTGAGCTCAGAATGCCACCAAACTTTGACAGTGCCTTCTATGGTCATGACAGAATTTGACTTGTGCTTTTCAGGCCTAATTGATGTGTTATGAGTGTGTATGGGGACGCCCCGCCTAAAAAAGCGTATTTTTGGCCCAAAAATTAATAACTCATAGGGATGTGCTGATTTTGTTGATCCAATTAGGTAGAAACCATGTCCCATGACATTTTTATATGGGTTGTGCTTTTTTCATGCAACTGGTTCTCCCACTGTTCTGGGCAAGATGTGCCCCGGACAGCGTTTTTTTCTATTTTTAGCACATAGCCGGTGTATGGCTGGGGGTAGTACCCCCAACAAGTGGTGGTATGCATGCCCAAACATCATGTTTATGGTCCCCAAACATCATTCAGTTGTTGTCAGTTGCATTTCTGTAGTTATTAGGGGGCTTCAGTTTTGATACATTTCCATGGGACCCTCCCCTTAATTAACCGTCAGTTCACCAAGATTATTTTGAGTTATCATAGCCTCATGTGAGTCGAGTCTAATCTAGGTAGTCTAATTAATAAGTACAAGTGCCCACATAATTCGGGCGTACTTGCTACCTTCTACGGGATACGGACATGAACCAACCGTTCATCACAAACTACGGCATTAACACTTCCCCTCCTCTTGTTAGAACATTGGGAGATCCCTGGGAAGCCTTTCACCGTGCTGGTGGCCTGGTGCTGATATTATTTGCCCTCAAATCTTGCTCAAATATAAAATAATCGATTTGCGGTCCAAGTCCTGTGTTAATGGCTGACCCAATTTGCCTACATATATAGCAGCTGCGACGAACGTTGTGCGTTGATATACTTTTCCTGTCATCAACCTCCCCACCTTGACGACATCGTAGATATCTGCACTTGTTACGATTTGGGAATCCGGTTCTCTGGGGCGCTTGTTTCCATGGGCGCACACAGGACACGAGTATCATCTACGAGATCCTCCATTAAACGCTCTGTGCTTTTGTGAGCCCCCTCACAAACTAGCGCCACTGTGTGCTTGGGAATTCATCCTGTCTCAAAATGTTCCAAAGCCTATTTAAGAAACCGACACCGCAGGAGCAGGTTAGAGAATGGCAGCGGAAGCTTCGTGGGAATATGCGACAGGTGGAACGCCAGGTTAGAGGTGAGTACAGCCGATTTCATTCTTTGATTGGTGCTGCGTAATCTGCTAATTGCATGCGAAAGGTCCTTCGTTTCGATGTTTCAGCGGCCTGTCCCGTACCTGAGTTTTCTGCTGGGATATGGCGTGTGAGTACACGTTATTATTACCTCAGACTTCTAATTGGCCCCCTCGCATTCAAAGCCGTACACCTCGTTTGGCTGATTCATAATTGCGCCGAGTGGATCTGTCATTTCAGACATTGAAAGGGAGGAGAAGAATGTCAGGAAATCCGTGAAGGAAGCAGCAAAGAGAAATGACATTGCGTCTGCGAAGGTATTTCCGACTGATGGCCTGCCTCTTGCTTCCCTGCAATATTGCTCCAAGTTTCGGGAAGGAGCTGCGCCTGTGATGCATGCATGCGAGGAACAGTCGTTCAATATATTTAGTCCATTTGTGTAGGACATGTACTCGCTGCTTCTGTTGCTACCATGTTGTGACGCATATTCAGTTTCGATGCATTCCAGCTAAGGGTTGTTTGTGGCCGGGCTTGCGTCACAACGCCACAGCAATGCCGACGTCACAATCTCTTCCCGTAGTTTTCATGTTTGAATGTTTGAATGTCATGCTTGAAAAATAGAGTTATATCCTGGTGAAAGAGCCATGGTATACTGTTTGGTTTTTTAGAATCTGCTGTCAAGGAATGCCTGGCACTATGTGCTGTTGAGTGGATTATGGTAGTTTAGACTAGGTGTACTTCGATGGCAGCATTTTCATATCATATTTTACCTCTTAAATGGATCCTTGCTTCTGCATAACTAACTGGGTCCTCGCTTCTGCATGACGTATCAAGGAATCCTCATTTACATGGGCTGCTTTCTCTTGAAAGTTGCTAGGCTTTCTTTGTAAAGTACATGTCGCACGGGATTGATATTCGTGTACTTGTTTAGCACGTAAATCATGGACCCGGAGAGTAGTCCGGAAGGTAATTGCAAGATATTGTTTTGCAAGATTCTGGTATGTTGTTGCCGTAGGATTTCGCGTACTCGCGGCTGTCATGTTACTTGTTCATCTCTCTGAGGTGATCCAACATGACTGCAATAACACACATGCAGTCTCTCTCTGTCTCGGTCTGTCTGTCTGTCTGTCTGTCTGTCTGTCTGTCTGTCCGTCCGTCCGTCCGTCCGTCCGTCCGTCCGTCCGTCCGTCCGTCCGTCCGTCCGTCCGTCCGTCCGTCCGTCCGTCCGTCCGTCCGTCCGTCCGTCCGTCCGTCCGTCCGTCCGTCCGTCCGTCCGTCCGTCCGTCCGTCCGTCCGTCCGTCCGTCCGTCCGTCCGTCCGTCCGTCCGTCCGTCCGTCCGTCCGTCCGTCCGTCCGTCCGTCCGTCTCTCTCTCTCTCTCTCTCTCTCTCTCTCTCTGTCTCTCTCTCTGTCTCTCTCTCTCTCTCTCTCTCTCTGTCTCTCTCTCTGTCTCTCTCTCTCTGTCTCTCTCTCTCTCTCTCACACACACACAACATGCACAACACGCACATCTTCTCTTGCCTCTCTTATCCCATGACCCAACCATCTAACACGCCCTGCCCTTGCCCCTCCCCCTGCTCCACAACAATGAACGGTGTCGGGGTTTGAAAATCCGATGGGCAAAATACCAAAAAAACGACTGAATGGGATCGGCAAAAACAAAAAACACCGCATCAAATCGTTTCATCGAATCGGGTCACCGACTGAATCGGGTCATCGCATTGGACTGAATCGGCTTATCATCACCTGCCAGATCCTCGCCAAGGAGATTGTGCGCTCTCGCAAGGCGGTCAGCCGCCTCTACGAGAACCGCGCGCAGATCAACTCGGTGTGCCTGCACCTCAGTGAGAGCTTAGGTATGGCTCGGGGGTGTAGTGTTTAGGGTTTAGGGTTTAGGAGAGATTAGGTATGGTTCGGGGGTCAGGGTGGTGGCGGGCAGGCAGATTTGCGGGGAGGGAGAGGGGTGTTGGGGAGGGAGGGAGGGAGGGAGGGAGGGAGGGAGGGAGGGAGGGAGGGAGGGAGGGAGGGAGGGAGGGAGGGAGGGAGGGAGGGAGGGAGGGAGGGAGGGAGGGAGGGAGGGAGGGAGGGAGGGAGGGAGGGAGGGAGGGAGGGAGGGAGGGAGGGAGGGAGGGAGGGAGGGAGGGAGGGAGGGAGGGAGGGAGGGAGGGAGGGAGGGAGGGAGGGAGGGGGAGGGGGTGGGTGGGTCTATCCTTGTCTTCGGGGTCTCTTTGGCGATAGGTTTCTTTTGCTATCTTCTTTTCTTCTACGGCCCCTTTTTTCCGTTTTTAATTGTCTTTGCCTCCCTTTCCCCAAGTCTTATTTATTTATTTATTTATTATTTCTTCCATGATCCTTGCTTATCTTGGCCCAAATCTTGTTTGTGTCTTTCCATGGTCCTTGCTTGCAATGGTCCTTTCTTCGATCGCCCTCTCTGCCATTCGTGCACCCTGCCCTCTCCCCTTCACGCCCCATTGTGTGGATCTTCTCCCCCTGTCCTTCATCTCTCCTTTTGCTTTGCCGTCATCACCCTTCTATTGACTATCCCCCTTTACGATTTGTTTTATGTGTGTCTCATGGATGGCTCATTCTGCCATCATCATGCCAAGGAACATTAGTTGTCATAGTCATCTTCGCTGGCCTATCGCCCCCACCACCACGCCACCACCACTACGCCCTCTGACTTCCCTTTGGGCCCGCAGCCATGGCGCGCGCGGTGGGCCACCTGCAGAAGAGCACCGAGGTGATGAAGCTCGTCAACGACCTGATGAAGACGTCGGAGATTGCGGCCACGATGAAGGAGCTGTCGATGGAGATGATGAAGGTGGGTGGCTAGCAACATGAAGGTGGTGGGGGGTAGCGACGTATGCTATCAATATATACTAGTAAAGGAGATATACTGGTGAAGAATGTACTAGTAGATGGTGAAGGTGGGTGGGTTGGGGGATGTAGTTAGATAAAGGGATGCAGTTTGATGAAGGGGGGGGGACGATGATGGTGTGTATGTATGTGTGTTGGGGGGGTGGGGTAAGGGGGTGGGGTGGGTGGGTGGGGGGGGGAGAGACATGCAAATAACAAACGAATTGGGGATGTGATGGAGATGGTGAAGGCGTGGAGAGGGGAGGTTAGCTAGGCGCGTAGGTGGTTAGCGACATTGCTAGTGTTTATAACGGGGTCTCGTCTCTTACACTGTCATGGGGTCACGTCTCTTACCACGCGTCTCCAGAAGAAATCGCAAGAATGTGTACAATTTTGGGTACAACTGGACGGGATCACGTCTCGTAACCTGTTCGATTGACAGGCGGGTACCATCGATGGTGTTTTGATTATTTTTGCATCAAGTGTTGAAAAATGTCCTTATACCTCCAAGTGTCCTTCCTAGTCCGAATTTCCTTCTTAATCCAATCGTCCTTGTAACTTCAATTCTCCTTCTAGCTCCAAATGTCCTTCTAGCTCCTGTTATCTGCATTCTGCAGGCGGGCGTGGTCGATGTGATGGTGGGCGTGTCATATTATAAAAGTATCGAAACCAGTATAATAGCATAATCGTGGCTCTGTGAATCTAGTCTGTATACGCAGGAGCTCCACAATTAACTGAAGCTGGTTTCCCCAACGCGCCTTTACCTGCAGGCGGGTGTAGTCGATGAGATGGGTGCGCGGGCCCATGGAGTTGGTGCTTGGACGCTCCGTACCATTGTTTTACCTATATGAATCACGTGAATAACTTGTCTCTCGCTCTATCAACCCTATCAATCAAGCAGAAGTTGTCTCTCGCTCTATCAACCCTATCAATCAAGCAGAAGTTGTCTCTCGCTCTATCAACCCTATCAATCAAGCGGAAGTTGTCTCTCGCTCTATCAACCCTATCAATCAAGCGGAAGTTGTCTCTCGCTCTATCAACCCTATCAATCAAGCAGAAGTTATCTCTCGCTCTATCAACCCTATCAATCAAGCGGAAGTTGTCTCTCGCTCTATCAACCCTATCAATCAAGCGGAAGTTGTCTCTCGCTCTATCAACCCTATCAATCAAGCAGAAGTTGTCTCTCGCTCTATCAACCCTATCAATCAAGCGGAAGTTGTCTCTCGCTCTATCAACCCTATCAATCAAGCGGAAGTTGTCTCTCGCTCTATCAACCCTATCAATCAAGCAGAAGTTATCTCTCGCTCTATCAACCCTATCAATCAAGCGGAAGTTGTCTCTCGCTCTATCAACCCTATCAATCAAGCGGAAGTTGTCTCTCGCTCTATCAACCCTATCAATCAAGCAGAAGTTGTCTCTCGCTCTATCAACCCTATCAATCAAGCAGAAGTTGTCTCTCGCTCTATCAACCCTATCAATCAAGCGGAAGTTGTCTCTCGCTCTATCAACCCTATCAATCAAGCGGAAGTTGTCTCTCGCTCTATCAACCCTATCAATCAAGCAGAAGTTGTCTCTCGCTCTATCAACCCTATCAATCAAGCAGAAGTTGTCTCTCGCTCTATCAACCCTATCAATCAAGCGGAAGTTGTCTCTCGCTCTATCAACCCTATCACTCAAGCGGAAGTTGTCTCTCGCTCTATCAACCCTATCAATCAAGCGGAAGTTGTCTCTCGCTCTATCAACCCTATCAATCAAGCAGAAGTTGTCTCTCGCTCTATCAACCCTATCAATCAAGCGGAAGTTGTCTCTCGCTCTATCAACCCTATCAATCAAGCGGAAGTTGTCTCTCGCTCTATCAACCCTATCAATCAAACAGAAG
This sequence comes from Mesostigma viride, assembly GCA_009746045.1. NCBI lineage: Eukaryota > Viridiplantae > Streptophyta > Mesostigmatophyceae > Mesostigmatales > Mesostigmataceae > Mesostigma > Mesostigma viride. The sequence goes on along the minus strand of RPFO01000016.1, from coordinate 1,174,215 downwards.
TTGTCTCTCGCTCTATCAACCCTATCAATCAAGCAGAAGTTGTCTCTCGCTCTATCAACCCTATCAATCAAGCGGAAGTTGTCTCTCGCTCTATCAACCCTATCAATCAAGCGGAAGTTGTCTCTCGCTCTATCAACCCTATCAATCAAGCGGAAGTTGTCTCTCGCTCTATCAACCCTATCAATCAAGCAGAAGTTGTCTCTCGCTCTATCAACCCTATCAATCAAGCAGAAGTTGTCTCTCGCTCTATCAACCCTATCAATCAAGCGGAAGTTGTCTCTCGCTCTATCAACCCTATCAATCAAGCGGAAGTTGTCTCTCGCTCTATCAACCCTATCAATCAAGCAGAAGTTGTCTCTCGCTCTATCAACCCTATCACTCAAGCAGAAGTTGTCTCTCGCTCTATCAACCCTATCACTCAAGCGGAAGTTGTCTCTCGCTCTATCAACCCTATCAATCAAGCGGAAGTTGTCTCTCGCTCTATCAACCCTATCAATCAAGCAGAAGTTGTCTCTCGCTCTATCAACCCTATCAATCAAGCGGAAGTTGTCTCTCGCTCTATCAACCCTATCAATCAAGCGGAAGTTGTCTCTCGCTCTATCAACCCTATCAATCAAACAGAAGTTGTCTCTCGCTCTATCAACCCTATCAATCAAGCAGAAGTTATCTCTCGCTCTATCAACCCTATCAATCAAGCGGAAGTTGTCTCTCGCTCTATCAACCCTATCAATCAAGCGGAAGTTGTCTCTCGCTCTATCAACCCTATCAATCAAGCAGAAGTTGTCTCTCGCTCTATCAACCCTATCAATCAAGCAGAAGTTGTCTCTCGCTCTATCAACCCTATCAATCAAGCGGAAGTTGTCTCTCGCTCTATCAACCCTATCAATCAAGCAGAAGTTATCTCTCGCTCTATCAACCCTATCAATCAAGCGGAAGTTGTCTCTCGCTCTATCAACCCTATCAATCAAGCGGAAGTTGTCTCTCGCTCTATCAACCCTATCAATCAAGCAGAAGTTGTCTCTCGCTCTATCAACCCTATCAATCAAGCGGAAGTTGTCTCTCGCTCTATCAACCCTATCAATCAAGCGGAAGTTGTCTCTCGCTCTATCAACCCTATCAATCAAGCAGAAGTTATCTCTCGCTCTATCAACCCTATCAATCAAGCGGAAGTTGTCTCTCGCTCTATCAACCCTATCAATCAAGCGGAAGTTGTCTCTCGCTCTATCAACCCTATCAATCAAGCAGAAGTTGTCTCTCGCTCTATCAACCCTATCAATCAAGCAGAAGTTGTCTCTCGCTCTATCAACCCTATCAATCAAGCGGAAGTTGTCTCTCGCTCTATCAACCCTATCAATCAAGCGGAAGTTGTCTCTCGCTCTATCAACCCTATCAATCAAGCAGAAGTTGTCTCTCGCTCTATCAACCCTATCAATCAAGCAGAAGTTGTCTCTCGCTCTATCAACCCTATCACTCAAGCGGAAGTTGTCTCTCGCTCTATCAACCCTATCAATCAAGCGGAAGTTGTCTCTCGCTCTATCAACCCTATCAATCAAGCAGAAGTTGTCTCTCGCTCTATCAACCCTATCAATCAAGCGGAAGTTGTCTCTCGCTCTATCAACCCTATCAATCAAGCGGAAGTTGTCTCTCGCTCTATCAACCCTATCAATCAAACAGAAGTTGTCTCTCGCTCTATCAACCCTATCAATCAAGCAGAAGTTGTCTCTCGCTCTATCAACCCTATCAATCAAGCGGAAGTTGTCTCTCGCTCTATCAACCCTATCAATCAAGCGGAAGTTGTCTCTCGCTCTATCAACCCTATCAATCAAGCGGAAGTTGTCTCTCGCTCTATCAACCCTATCAATCAAGCAGAAGTTGTCTCTCGCTCTATCAACCCTATCAATCAAGCAGAAGTTGTCTCTCGCTCTATCAACCCTATCAATCAAGCGGAAGTTGTCTCTCGCTCTATCAACCCTATCAATCAAGCGGAAGTTGTCTCTCGCTCTATCAACCCTATCAATCAAGCAGAAGTTGTCTCTCGCTCTATCAACCCTATCAATTAAGCAGAAGTTGTTTCTCGCTCTATCAACCCTATCACTCAAGCGGAAGTTGTCTCTCGCTCTATCAACCCTATCAATCAAGCGGAAGTTGTCTCTCGCTCTATCAACCCTATCAATCAAGCAGAAGTTGTCTCTCGCTCTATCAACCCTATCAATCAAGCGGAAGTTGTCTCTCGCTCTATCAACCCTATCAATCAAGCGGAAGTTGTCTCTCGCTCTATCAACCCTATCAATCAAGCAGAAGTTGTCTCTCGCTCTATCAACCCTATCAATCAAGCAGAAGTTGTCTCTCGCTCTATCAACCCTATCAATCAAGCGGAAGTTGTCTCTCGCTCTATCAACCCTATCAATCAAGCGGAAGTTGTCTCTCGCTCTATCAACCCTATCAATCAAGCGGAAGTTGTCTCTCGCTCTATCAACCCTATCACTCAAGCGGAAGTTGTCTCTCGCTCTATCAACCCTATCAATCAAGCGGAAGTTGTCTCTCGCTCTATCAACCCTATCAATCAAGCGGAAGTTGTCTCTCGCTCTATCAATCCTATCAATCAAGCGGAAGTTGTCTCTCGCTCTATCAACCCTATCACTCAAGCGGAAGTTGTCTCTCGCTCTATCAACCCTATCAATCAAGCGGAAGTTGTCTCTCGCTCTATCAACCCTATCAATCAAGCGGAAGTTGTCTCTCGCTCTATCAACCCTATCAATCAAGCGGAAGTTGTCTCTCGCTCTATTGACCCTATCAATCAAGCGGAAGTTGTCTCTCGCTCTATTGACCCTATCAATCAAGCGGAAGTTGTCTCTCGCTCTATCAACCCTATCAATCAAGCAGAAGTTGTCTCTCGCTCTATCAACCCTATCAATCAAGCAGAAGTTGTCTCTCGCTCTATCAACCCTATCAATCAAACAGAAGTTGTCTCTCGCTCTATCAACCCTATCAATCACGCGGAAGTTGTCTCTCGCTCTATCAACCCTATCAATCAAGCGGAAGTTGTCTCTCGCTCTATTGACCCTATCAATCAAGCGGAAGTTGTCTCTCGCTCTATTGACCCTATCAATCAAGCGGAAGTTGTCTCTCGCTCTATCAACCCTATCAATCAAGCGGAAGTTGTCTCTCGCTCTATTGACCCTATCAATCAAGCGGAAGTTGTCTCTCGCTCTATCAACCCTATCAATCACGCGGAAGTTGTCTCTCGCTCTATCAACCCTATCAATCAAGCGGAAGTTGTCTCTCGCTCTATCAACCCTATCAATCAAGCGGAAGTTGTCTCTCGCTCTATTGACCCTATCAATCAAGCGGAAGTTGTCTCTCGCTCTATCAACCCTATCAATCACGCGGAAGTTGTCTCTCGCTCTATCAACCCTATCAATCAAGCGGAAGTTGTCTCTCGCTCTATCAACCCTATCAATCAAGTGGAAGTTGTCTCTCGCTCTATCAACTCTATCAATCAAGCGGAAGTTGTCTCTCGCTCTATTGACCCTATCAATCAAGTGATCATTACTTGTGTCGCGCTCTATTATCTACTAAACTGCTCTTAGTTGCAGGCCTGCGTCATCGATGGGATGGCAGGTATTGTGATTATTAATTATGATGGCTTAAACTACTGGATGCATTGAGTATCTAAGTATTAATCCTATGTACGGCTGCTATATGCAGGCCGGCGTCATCGATGAGATGGTGGGCGAGTCTATGGAGTCCGCCCTTGACACGGAGAACCTGGAGGAGGACTCGGAGGCAGAGGTGGCCAAAGTGTTGGCGGAGATTGCGGGCGAGTTTGCCAACCAGCTGCCGTCGGCCGCGCAGGGGGCACCCGTGGAGGAGGCCGCCGAGGCAAGTTGGGGGGGGAATAATGGGTGGGCCGAAGGATCGTCCACTCTGCCATCACTCTGCCTTGATGCATCATCAGCCTTGCTGGCCTATCGCCCCCCCCCTCCCGCTTTCGCCGCTGCTGCCCCCCCCCCACCACACACCCACCACCACCATTACCACCACCACCGCAGAGGCAAGTTGGGGGGGAGAATTGATTAAAAAGTGCGCGGACTTTCATGGGGGGGGGGAAAAGAATGGTGGACTTTGGAAGGGGGGTTGCCGCGGCGTCTGGCGGCGTGTTAGCCTCTCATTGGTCCCAGACCAATGAGGGGTGTCAGAAATGGGTTGGGGGAGTGCGTTTGCTGAGGAGAGTTGGGGGGGGGAGTTGTGTCATGGGTGGGGTGGGGTTGGGGGGCTGGGGGGGGAAAGCTGTTGATGAAAGGGGAGGGGGCTTGAGTTAGAATACGAATGCACGACGTAATATAATGCCTGAGAGCACTGTGAGCTGAGAGCAGTGAATTGCTTGGTTCATTAGAAAATAGGTTTACCCTTTATCAACGTTCCTCTCACTGGCTGCGCCGCCAGTGACCGTTGGGTGCAGACCGTCGGCCCGAGGCCGCACGATGACAGGTCGCAGTCTAGTCACTGCATCGTGTGATCACAGATCAATGCACGCTGCAGTACGGTCCCTATCTAGGATACTCTAGTACCGTCCAATGACAGGACACTACGTATACTGGGTACTAACATCTGTCACGTACCCAGTACCCAAAGTACCTATCTAGGGAAACGTATGCGACTCGACTAGCATTCCTATCTGCATAGCACACGTGGTATTTATATTCACATACCAACGTAGGTTTACAAGGCTTATTCATACGTTGTATTCACAATGCCTTTGAGACTTAGTCTGCAGCAAAGCATGGAGACTAACTGCTTGGGGGAGGGGGTGTTGCTGAGGCAAAAGGGTGGGGGTTTGGGGGGGGATGTAGAGGCAAGCCGGGGGGAGTTGGGTGGTGGGGTTCGGAAGGGGGTTCCTCAGCGGTCGTCCAGTGTTTCTGGAATTTGAAAGCGGTATCTTGGGCGAGCACGTTTTGAGACGTACACCCACTCACGCAGCATGCAATTTGATTGTACCGGCCTTGACCATATCTGCGTGTTTTGCCTTGCAATATCTGGCTGTGTCGGCCCTGCAACACATGACTTCTTTGGCATTGCCATAACTGACTGGCGACTGCATTGGCCTCGCAATATCTGTGTATAGTGGCCGTACAATACCCAACTGTGTTAGCCTTGCAACACGTGCACATGTTGGCCTTGCAATATCTGATTGTGTCGGCCCTGCAACACCTGCATGCGTTTGACGGCTGCAGGAAGAAGAGGCTCCCGCAGAAAAGTCGCCGGTTGCCGTGGGGGAAGACGCCGAGTTGTCGGAGCTACGGGCACGCCTGAACCAAGTCCGCAGCTAGCATTTTCAGTGAGACAACCGTGAGGATAACAATAGTAATGTAATTTCATCACCAACAGCAACTAAATATTTGGTTTAGATCAGGGGTAGCGGTTGTGAGACCAATAAGAAAGTAAGTACTTGCGTGTCATGCGCATGGGCATGCCACGGTGAGACCGATACTACGCGGTGCCCTTGGTCCCTGACAAGCTTCCAAGGATAGCCATACCATCTGGGAAATTCGGGTCTTCTTGTTATTTTCACATCAACGCCAATGCCCAAACGCTGTTTCTTGTGTTGGCAGAAACCCATGTCTCCGAGGCTTGCTCCTAGCTGGCAATAATCTGGAATTTTCCTGTCCCCGCCGGTTTGTATTGTACTGATGGTAACGAAGTGGCACAATAGCGAAGTGAGACCATCATATGGGGCCCTAAAAATGCCACACTTTAATGTTGGCGGATGAACCAAGGATATGTACATTATTTGTCTATGGTGGCCAGGCTGGCTTTCGTATGGTTTGGCTTTTGGGGTCAGGCAGCCAGCTTGGAAACTTTTAATAACCTCCTTTATTAATGAACTTATGAACATATCTCCGTTGGGAGCTTATGTAACACATAGCCCTGAGAGGGGGCATATGGTTTTTAATACACTCTGAGCTACAACCTGCAGGTGGGGGATGTAAACCGCCACGTCTATGTTACGTCGCGTAATAACCTGTTACAGTTACGGACGTAAATTAGGTCCTTTGCCTCAGTCGTTCTTAGATTTACGTATAGCTTGCGCCGGTGGACAATGTTGATTATGTGTCCCGGTGCCTCGGCATAGTCCCGGTGCATTTGGCGCTGCGCCGCGTACTTTAGTAGTGGTCCTTATCCTTCGTGTAGAATGTAGTGGACCAGCGTGCATTTGCTGAGCTTCGCTCATTTTATATATGACGCGTGGACGGGCTCAAAGGGGACCGACCTGCCGTAGGTAGCGTAAGACTAGCGCTTGTCACGAGGGTACTGCACCGGCCGGCCCTTTTTGTGCCTAGGCTGAGTGTGGTTCCGGAGTGCAGGCCTAGGTAGCTTCTAACGTACGTCACTAGACCTTGTTACCTGCGCCAGCCGCCAGGCGTGGCGCAACTGTGATTGGCAGTCAGTACACCTTGTACCTGCGCCAGCCGGCAGGCCTGCGTGGCGCAATGTGAATGATAGTCAGTACTTAGAGTGGTGTAGGGGACGTAGGGAGGCCTCTTTTCAGCTTCGCAACTTGATCCCAGCATTTGCTGGCAAGGTCGGCTGGCCGCTATGGCGGCTGCGCTGAATGTAAGACGATGCTATCGGCCTCTCCGGGCGTGGAGAGGCCTGGAATAAAATTCTTTATGTTCGCCACCCACCGTTACAGGCCACGGTAATGGTTGTTGGGTGGGGGGCTCTACGTTTTGAGTAAAATGGTGTGATTTCCGGCGCTGGGCCCACTGACGATTCCCCTCTACCCCTGGGTGCGGCAAGCGGCTTCCTGACACTGGGGAAGCTGCGATTTTAGTCGGACAACGTCAGGGAAGGAGCCATACAGGCCAGGGCCAGCGGCTACGGTGGAAAGAATCACAGGTGGAGGCGAATCTGCCTTAAACGTGGAGATGGCTAGCGCGGGGTGCCAGGGTAGCCCATAACTGCCAGGAGCCTGACAGCGGACCCGATCTTTCGGCCTGTGGCCAGACGGGAGTTTCGGGGAGGATGCGGGGCTGGAGCGAATCTTGGTGGGAGGAGCGCGCTCTTCATCATTGCCCAGTTTTTCAGCAAAGAATGTTCGCCTGGCGGGGCTGAAATTCTTGCTGTTTTATCGCCTTGTTTTTATCCTGTATGATGCATTATAGGAAAAGCGATAAAGAGTTCGGTTCAGCCAGGGGGGCATATCTATGCCATAAAAAATTTCCTACAACAACACAAGCCCTGGTCAGGGCCTTGGCTAAGCAGTTTCCAAGCCAAGGCCTTGGTAGGGTAGAGGGCCTATCGCCACAAAGGTTTCAATGCCGGGAAATCCCAGCCTCGGGGGTGGGGCTGGTGATGGGTCCTGGGCTTGTGAGAGACGGTCCGGGGGCGTAAGGCCTAATGAGCAGCCGCTGGAAACCGCCCCCCTAACGGGGGGAACGACATGGGTGCCGCCCTGCGTCCGCCGGGAAACCGTAGCGGCCACACGGGGGCGGCAGTACAGCCGTGGCAGCGTGCAGGGGGGGGCCATGGGCGGAAAGAAAATCGGCACCAAGGTTGGCGACAGCCTTGGTGGCCAAGAAGGAGGTGTGGGGGCAACACCTTGTGTTCGAGTATGCTGGGCCCCCAGCATGGTGCTACAATAACCAACTTGATAATGATGTGCACTGAGTTTGAAGGTGTGGTATAGGCTGTCCGTATAAAGCCTAGCACACAAAAATGTAAAATAAATGTTTCTCTTGGTGGGAAGGAACTCCAATGGACCAAAAACAAGAAATGTATTTGCTGAGCTTCGCTCATTTTATATATGACGCGTGGACGGGCTCAAAGGGGACCGACCTGCCGTAGGTAGCGTAAGACTAGCGCTTGTCACGAGGGTACTGCACCGGCCGGCCCTTTTTGTGCCTAGGCTGAGTGTGGTTCCGGAGTGCAGGCCTAGGTAGCTTCTAACGTACGTCACTAGACCTTGTTACCTGCGCCAGCCGCCAGGCGTGGCGCAACTGTGATTGGCAGTCAGTACACCTTGTACCTGCGCCAGCCGGCAGGCCTGCGTGGCGCAATGTGAATGATAGTCAGTACTTAGAGTGGTGTAGGGGACGTAGGGAGGCCTCTTTTCAGCTCCCACCCACCCACCCACGCTGCTAAGAGGGGCAACACCTTGTGTTCGAGTATGCTGGGCCCCCAGCATGGTGCTACAATAACCAACTTGATAATGATGTGCACTGAGTTTGAAGGTGTGGTATAGGCTGTCCGTATAAAGCCTAGCACACAAAAATGTAAAATAAATGTTTCTCTTGGTGGGAAGGAACTCCAATGGACCAAAAACAAGAAATGTATCTGTGTATCTGTAGGCGAGGGCCATGTCGGCCCGAGCATTAATTAATTAATTAGACTCGTGCTCCCGTTGGGGAGTCACGGAGCATTAACCCCGATGGATGGATGGATGGGTGCCAACAGTCCTACCGGTCTAATCTATCTACATCGATATTTGTTTAAACTTTTGTGTAATTATTTTTCTAATGAGATTAGCATAGTACTCCGTGGCATGCCTTTGCGCATGACACGCAAGTACTTACTTACTTACTTACTTATCTACATCGGCTACATACTACATCTATCTAACAGCATTCTAACTACAACATCTATCTAGACAGCCGCACGCTGCCCTAGGGGAGCTGTCTGGCGTGCCTCCCACGGGATTGCACACGCGGGCGCTTCCCCACTGGGGGGGCCTCGTTGTCCTCTATGACCTGGGCCCACTTGGCCTTGTCCATCATCTTCTTCCAAATCACAGAGAGGCCTAGCTATAGGCCCCCCATGTCCTCTACTAGCTGTTCTTTGGCCCGAGCATGCTGGACCGTTGGTGATCATTTATGCACAACCTACCCCTCGGCCGGGTCTGCACTCGGCGTGTGTTATGAGTTGACATGTGCATATAGCTAGGGTCATCATGGCAGTTTAGGTGTTTCCTTCGTTATCCTGGAGTAAACGGGTTTTGGTTGAATTAATTAATTAATTAATTAAACTCGTGCTCCCGTTGGGGAGTCACGGAGCACCGAAGTGCTTTTAATCCCTGTGTGTGCACTACAGGAGAAAGGGCAGAGACCCCCAGTCTCCTTCATGCCAAAGGCATGCCCCAGCTGCATTCGGGCGCGCTAGCTAAACGGACACGCTAACGATCCGGCAGTCTGTGGGTGCAATAAGACCCATGTGAGGCATATCATAGCAAGGAGCGTGGGCAAGTAATCTGAACATAGCCAGGGCGTAGCATGGCTGTACTATAGGACTAGGCTAAGGCTATGGCTGGTTGTGTACCGTGCGTTGGCGGCACGTGACTAGGTGTGTTGGCACAGCTAGGCAAACATTCTAGGCATGGCTGCCTTAGCGGCAGTTGGTTGAATGGCCTATGGCATATTACAGTCGTACTTATGTTAATGCATTGAGATCTAGTTCGTCACGTTCGTCTTTCGCACAGGCGGCCTCACTAACTTAGTAGGTAGTGTTAGACGTGGGTTAGGTAGAGGAGGCGGTAGATCGAGAACAGAGCCGCAGTTGACAGTCTACTCTGGGTGCACAAGGTGGTGCAACCTCCTCACTTGGGAGTAATTGCATCTGAAGAAAAATGCTGTTGTTGTGATAAATTTTCATTTGTATAAACACTGCATTACCTTCTTTACTTGTTGTGTTTGTAAACCATGTAAAACTATGACATGGATGAGGTGCATGCTGTCCATGATGTGGGCAACAGCCGTGCATATCTGCTAATGTACCGGATGCATAATATGTGTATTGATCAGTATTTAAGTAAACTTGTGCGTGCGTGAACATGCACTGAAGGCATGCCACGGAGTACCCGATGGGCGGGTATACTTTTCTACGCGGATGAGCAAGCGAGTACTTGCGTGTCATGCGCATGGGCATGCACCACGCGCATGCCATGCACACGCCCGTACGGAGTACTATATGCTAATCTATTAGAAAATAACTACACTGAAAGTTACTAATATCGTCTGCATCGAATACATGATTTAAATTGAATGAAATTAAATTGTAACATATCTCCGTTGGGAGTACATGTAGCACATATCCCTGAGAAGGGGCGTATGGCGAATGCATGATGCCCCAACCATATAGACTTCACTGGAGGGGGAAATAATCCTCATCAGAGCTGTCCTCTAGCTGTAATAGCAGACGATCGAGGCGGTAGTGTAGCGGCTATCCTCAAGGGCAATAACGACCACATGCGGACTTCTACCCTGCATTGATTCTAGCAATGGGCCGCGTGGCCCGTGGGGATAAAACCGGAGCATGCCTCTCAGGAAGGTGCTTATCGCAGACCCGGGTTGGCAAGTACGGTACGCGAGTATTTACTTTGGGCTCCAAAATACTGGTATATAATTTTGGCTCCAAAATACCGCGCTCCAAAATACCGCGTGCCAACATATACCGAGTTCTCAAGGGTAATTTTTAGGGTGTGCATCCGCGTGGGATCGAAACACTTAGCATAGATGGTAATGAACGTACACAGCATGTCATTTCCCCATGTTTTCCAATTGATTACTTACCCAATCAGCACGCTCATTGCATTGCGACTTGTCAACCTCTCTTGCTGACGAGCTCAAGAACCAGCTTCTTACCGGCCCTCATGGGCCTGGTTACTATAGGTGAGGTAGAACTGCGTGGGTGCCTTCCCCACTCACGGGACAAGGCGGCTCCCCCACCAGACTCCTGCTCACCTTCCCCTCCCCTGAGGATAAGCAGCGGTTCCTCTCTCGTCGCAAGAGGTTGCACGACCTCACCTGGACGCTGGATGACGACCTGACCCCCGCTCAGCAACAGCAGCGACGCGACCTGTGGCCGGAATACCTCCGCCATAAGCAGGACCCCCAGAAGCCCAAGGTGTACTGGAGGGGCGGGGACCTGATGATCAACCACAAGATGTGGACGCCCCGGCCCATGCAGCGGGCTAGAACAGCAATAGCCCTAGCTTGTAACCATTGGAGTCACTGCCGCTAAGGCAGCCTAGCTAGAATGTTTGCCTAGCTGTGCCAACATACCTAGTCACGTGCCACCAACGCACGGTACACAACCAGCCATAGCCTTAGCCTAGTCCTCGTACAGCCATGCTACGCCCTGGCTATGTTCAGATTACTTGCCCACGCTATACTTGTTATGCTACGCTTACATGGGTCTTATTGCACCCACAGTTTGCCGGATCGTTAGCGTGTCCATTTGGCTAGCGCGCCCGAATGCAGCTGTGGCATGCCTTTGGCATGAAGGAGACTGGGGGTCTCTGCCCTTTCTCCTGTAGTGCACACACAGGGATTACAAGCACTTCGGTGCTCCGTGACTCCCCAACGGGAGCACGTGTTTAATTAATTAATTAATTGCGACTTGCGTCTATGATGTTCATGCATGCAATATTCAGATTGAGAGTTGTTATACATGCAATCCTTGGTTGGAATCCTTCATTTGTGACCTGCATTCAGTGATTCCTGTTCGATGTTGTGCTTACACGATTGCCCGTGTTGGCAACCCGGGTAATTGGCACTTCGTGATCAGCCGCTGGCCGTTGTTGACAGGAGCCGCCGACGAGGCAGCCGCAGGCCCGGCCGGCCACCTCGATCCCATTTCCGCCACCGCTTTGCTAAATGCGTGCTGCCTCTTGGCATCCGCATTGCCGTGCGTCTTCTTGCATGCCCGCGATCTTGAGAAGCTGCTTTCGTACATCTTCCGGAACCTCAGTCGCAGGCCACCTGGCCCCTGACCCTGAGATGCCGGCAAAGTGTGCTCGGACTCAAGTCTAGCGCTGACGGGCCCGCTCTTGGAGTGTAGAAGTTCTTGTTGCAAAATAAGCAGTATTGCTTCGTCTCAGAGACCAATTTACCAGTCAAAGGATAAGTGGACTGTTCCACCTTCTTCTCCTTTGCACATAATAGTCCCACTCTGTCGACACCTCTTCGGCGTGGCTGATAATACCGGCCTAAACGTCATGTCAGCCGCACTGGCCTCGCTGCACGCTCGGCGCGGCATATTAGTGCTGCCAAGTCATAATGCATTATTCGCGCCATTTCCTTGCAGGCATTGTTCGCGGTTCAGTTTTCTGCATGGAATGGGGAGTAATTAATAACGCTGCGCCAAAGAACCTAGGCCGGCGCCGCGCTGCCCGCTAGCTGGTACCCCCCAAAATTTCTAAGCCCAGTTGCCGTACCGTGAAAAATACGCTTATTATACCGCAAGGGCGTTCGGTACGCGTACTCCCGTATTTTTGCGGCTCAGTACGGCGTATTTGCCAGCCCGGTCGCAGACGGCAGCCCATTACTCCTTGTCTGTTATCATGCGGGCGCGGAGTACAGCTAGATAGTCCCAGATCGAAGCCCTGCATCCTCAAGCAGTTGCATCACATAGGTCCGGGTCGCGCCGCGTCGGTGCGGGGTGCGCGCAAGTTTGCCAGTGGGTTGCGACGGGATCGATTAATTAATTAATTAATTAAAATCATAGCTCCGTGGGGAGCATATGTAACACATAGCCCTGAGAAAGGGGCATCTATGGGTTTGTAGTACAATAAGGGCGACAACCTGCAGGTGTAGGATGTACAACTATCACCTGCTCTGGGTGCACTAGGTGCACCTGCACCTCCATGATGGTTCATGCCTCCTAAACAAGCACAGGCACCCAGGGGGGGCTTGAGGAGAGGGCCTAGAAGGCCTGCATGACACATGGGGTGGAAGGTATGTGGCTAGGCTATAGCTAGGGTACACATGGCCTCTCAGGCCTCTTCCCCCCCATGACAGGCTCCCCCTTCGCTGGGCATAGCTTGAAGATCATGGGGATGCACGTGCCCTGGTGCACCTAGAGCAAGGGTCCTTTACATCCCCACCCTTGCAGGAAGTAGCTTAGGATGTATGATAGGCCATATGCCCCCCCTCTCAAGGGCTATGTGCTACATATACTCCCAACGGAGTTATGTTACAATTCAATTCAATGGCCTCTCAGCAGGGAGTAACTCCCTGCATGGGCAGAGCATGACTCGACATTGCTACGACGACGGGATCGATAAGGGGGGCTTGCCGCCATAGGAGGTGTCTTAGTACCTGGTTGGCCAGTCCTAAGTGCGCGCCCGCCCGCATGCAGGGCCCACATCGGTATTCACCTGGTCTGTGGAGGCAAGATGGCCGGCAAAGAGGAGGCAGGCAGTGGCGGCGGTGTCGCATGGTCAGTATGGGTGTCAACAAGTCAGCAGGCGGAGGGCCGGAGCTTGACACTGTAGACTCTCGGCGGCAGGTGCAGCGCTCTTGGTAGCGGACGCCGAGGATGTGACGGAGCATTCGAGTGACAGTGCCGTCAAGCTGCTTCAGCTCAGCGCCTGGTCCAGCCAGGGTCCACATGCACCTCGCAGCAGTAAGGGAGGATGCTGAGGACAAGGGCCTTGACTCGATCCCTCGCCGGCCCAGCTAGGCCGTCTGGAGTTGCAGATATATATAGCTCGATTCCGTGTCATCAACAGAGAGGAGTTCCGGACTATCCAAGACGACTGTACCGGCGCTCAGCCGTGATGATTGATGACGGTTGTGCCGGTGGGGGCCGGGCGGCCGTAGTAGGTTGCATATGCGTGCTAAAACCCGATAGCCCACGAGAAAGGCTTGATATTCTCCTGGCAGAGCCTGAGGGTTTTTAGGGCCGGGCATACCCAGGGGTCACCCACAAACCTGGCTGGATATGTCTAGATCTTGAATAAGAATGGCTAATTGATAAATGTATATCTAGACAAACATTGATTCCTGGATGCATAGCTGTACGTCTATAAAGGTATAATTGCACGATAGTACAGTTCAGTTGTCTCACACATACAGTCTCGCATGCAGTTCATACACCCGCACCATGCATTATGCCCGGAGAGAGCGCTCTGTGGCCTGCCCCCTTGGGACAGTGAGAGAAGCTCTAGGCTAGGGCACCCTGGCCCTCCTTCTGATTAAGTGTATATAGGCCTGCGCTGGTTGTCTCCTTGATATAGGGTTTGGAGCCGGTTTCTTTACTTTGTATAGTGGCACCCATGCGACACAGTCACGTGCCTATTGATTTGATTGGGTACATGCACTTTGCTGAGTAGAGTTAGTGTTTTTTCTAGACTAGATAGCTAAGTAGAGTCAGCTTATTTCGGTTCCGCGGCTTCGCCCACCTCAATCCATCCAGCAAGGAATATGTGCTACATGATCTCCCAACGGAGTCATGTTATAGCGATCATGCACGCATACAGATGCCGGCCGGGATGCAGGTACTACCAAGCTCTGATTGACTTACACTGGGATCTGCACGGATCGATGTGTCTTATAATTAGACCCCTTCTGAAGACCGCCAACCCGGACTATTTACCCCGACTAAATTCCTGGCGCGGCGCGTTTTGGGGAAATTAGTCGGACCACGACTAATCTACCCCGACTATTTTCGCGTTAGTCGGAAAATAGTTGGGGTAGATTAGTCGGGGTCCGACTAATTTCGTCGGGGTGCGCCTCGGGACCTGCTGGCGTCTGTACCGATTTGCGCACCAACTCTGCTGGTCTGAACTGAACTGAACTGAAAAATACTCTAGTCATTGGTCAAATATATACGTCCAGTGGCGTCAGAGGCCACTTACGCGGTCTCAGAGTGCATATGCTACCTGCTGCCGTCCGACCCGTGTCCGTGATTTCAGAAGGGGCGAAACGTGCCCTTTCGACCGGTGTACCCCGACAAAACCCCCGACTAATTTAGTCGGGGTAGTTTAGTCGGGGTAGGTTTTTTCAGAAGGGGTCTATTGCTTGACGCGAGCTTTTATATTTTAATCAGAAAACCCCTTAATCGATTTAAGACCATCAACATACTGCTGGTTGTCTCTATGATACTGCATTTAGTTTACTATTTGCTGTTTGACCATGCATGACATGATGTCTAGTGCGATTCATGGCATGCAGATGAGTGGGACCTTATCAACAACTCTCACTTAATAAATTACTATCTGTTAGTACAAGCTTATGAGAAAAAAATCAGCACTTTCCAAAAGTACAATGCAGCTGCGGCCAGCGGTGCAGCATAAATGTCGCGGTTATTCCGTGAAAAATTGGCTAGACATGTAGGGAGTACTGGCCAATAAGCACCTCCCTAGCTGTCTTGAGGTACAGCGATCCAATTTGTATGCTCATCAGGCGCTCACAGGCAGCATGGAAGCAAAATGCTCGAAAGAAAACGCATCTGTGTGGACGTATGAGCCGCATGCCACGTAAGGCAGATGACACAAGTGGGTACAGGGAGGCCACCACACGCAGCAAGCAAGGTCCGAGTAGACGGTTATAAAATGAAGCACAACAAGGCTCTGTCCGCGCAAGCAAAAACTGATATGCATGTGCATGACTGGCTTCCTTCGACACAGGCAGATTCAGTCGTTAGGCAAAGCCAGTGCATGGCATTTTAGGTTTGTCACTGGTGAGTACCGGTCAGATACAAACGGCCTGACCAAAACCACAGCGCAAGGTTTGTCAAAATTCATGCCCTTGAAATCGCGATGCAGTGTAAAAGGCAATGTCTTCAAACATGCCAACCTATTGTTCAATCCAATCCCTACATCCACACATACAAAATAAACTGTGGGAATAAAACCAGTGTTGGATGTCCAATCCTGTATCAAACTAGCTGTTGTGGCATCGCAATTACCACATGAGCGTGCGCAGTCACCAAGCTAGCTCCTGTGGCATCGCAAGGTATACCATCACTTGCCCGCCACCATATTATATGCATTGTCTGACACATGTGGTGCAATTATACAAGTTGGAATGTATACCACTAGGAATGTACAAGTAAAAATATGCAAGTAGGAATGTGTAAAAGTAGGAATGTGTGTGGGCGTATGCGTGTGCCAGCAAAGTGCATGCGTCAACATACGGCCCTGCTTGCAGGAGAGTGAAGGTAACTTAACCAAGGGCTAATCAAGGTGACAAAAAGCAGTTAGGCCCCTGTGATGCTACGTGACACCGTAGACTTGGCGATGTCCAAGGAACTATCCTTGAATGGTGTCACATTGCATAGTCATAGGCCCACTAGGACAAACCCCCTGAAACTCCCTCCCCCCCCCCTTCTGCCCTCCCTCCCGAGGCAGCAACCCCTTGGGCACACCTCACTCCTCGACAGCTGCATTCCATGAGCACAGCCTAGGGTTTTTTTATGATGATACCTACAACAACTTGTTTTGAATTGATATTCACAAATAAGTAACTGTTTAGGGTTTAGGGAGTCATAAGGACCAATAGGAGTAGGAAACCAGAGTCGTAAGGACCATGGGGGGATAAGGAATGAGAGCCATAAGGACCATGCAGGGATAACAGGCTACCACACAGAACGTAGAAAAGTCCAACCCTACCAACGGAATGGCAAATAGCCCATGTATGTATACGCATGGATACCATACGCACATTTGATTGTTCTCCCGCGGACCAACCGCCTGCAAGCACCATTCCTCTGTCCACACCTTGTTCAAATGTTTTGTGTACAACACCCCCTCTAAGAAAAATGATAACACCCTGTTTACAACTTGTTTACACCTTGTTTTGGTTTCATCACAAGCATCATTTCCCTGTCTCCTGTCCACACCTTGCTTCTCTAGCGTTTTCTTTCTCTACACCTTGGTCTTCAAAGACCCCCTGGACAAACACTAGTTCAGGCTCTGGAGAGCCAAACGCTAGCCGTAGTGGTCAAAATCACTTTGCGACAAATTATTTTGCGACCTCAAAGCAAGGTAAAAGTTAAGATTTGCGAGGAAAAACTAATTCAAAATGGCAATGGCGACGCGGCGCTTTCATAGTAAAATCCGATGAAAATAGTACAAAATATAGTATTTAAGTACAGAGGCATCTTTGTGAGCTAAAACAAAGCATGTTAATAGAAGTTTGCAAGGTCGATTCGCAAAGTATTTGTCGCAAAGTGATTTTGACCTCTGCGGTATGCAGGCTTTGGAGAAACCCTGGACAAGCACAAGTAGGGCTGTAGGCAAGGGACAGACCCTCGACAACGTTTTTATCACCAACCAGTTGACCAAGCACTAGCTTATCACCAACCAGTTGACCAAGCACTAGCTTATCACCCTAGACTAGTCTGTCGAAGGTTTTCCAAGGATCTGGGCAACCTCTGGACAAACACTAGCTTATCCCGGGTACCGTTTCAAAGGCTCACCGGAGACGCTGTCAGCCCCCGTCAGCCCGGGCCCTGCCAGGGACGCGTCCGCCACCGCCGGGGGGTGCGCCACGTGCGCGTAGAGGAAGGCGTTGAAGCGCCGCCGCATGTCGCGCAGCTTGAGCGCGTTGCGCAGGAAGCCCTGGGGGTGGCGGACGCGTTGTGTGTGAGCGTGGGTGGAGGGTTTGTTTTAGTCACTGGATTGTTATAGTGACTGGATTGGAAGGAGGGTACATGATGAGCACGTTGCGCAGGAAGCCCTGGTGGTGGAAGGAGTGGGAGATGACAGCGGTAGAAGAAGAGCGAAAAGGAGGGAGGGCATTCGCGGTGAGTGGCTGTTGTCAGCACCACCATGAAGCGCGTTGCGCAGGAAGCCCGGGGGGTGGAAAGACTGGAAGAAAGCAGGGGGAGATAGTGGTGGTGAAAGAAGGGAGAACAGGAGGGAGGGCATTTGCGGTGAGTGGATGGTGTTAACATAATCACAACCGGTGGTGCGCAGGAAGCCCTCTGGGCGAAGAGCAGAGAGGAGGGAGGAGAAGAAAGGAGAGGCGGCGCTTGTCATGAGACCCCGTAAGAAGGGCTATATTTGCTTGGGTGGATGGACTGGACTGAGTCATTCCTGCGCCGTGCAAGAAGCCCCATGTTGTGCATCACAAACCTCCTCCGAAATACATTCGCGGTGAAATAGTCCTGCGGCAATACTAAACTATTTTCAAAGAAGCCCCATGTTGTGCGGAACCGCTAACTACTATGGTGTGTGGGACTTTCAAAGGACCCATTTCCAAAGAACCTCCCCATCATGAGATTGTGTGCGGAATACATGCGTAAACGAACGGACGGTTTCCCACCTGCACCTCCAGGGGGGAGGCTCCCCCGTCCTTAGCACCCCCGATCGCCGACCCCCTCTTGTCCAGCGCCACCGGTGCCGGTGGATAAATCTCGTTGACGCTCAGCACGTGCTCCGCCAAGTCCATGAGCTCGGCGCGGTGCTGCTGGCGCAGCAGGTAGGAGACCGTGTAGCCCCCGAGAAGGAAACCGTCGCCGTAGATGCTGTAGTTGGCGTTGGTGTCGCTGTCCGGGGATGCGGGGGCCAGCAGGCAGTGCGTCTGCGGGGTGTGGCGGGCCCGTGGCGAGGCGAGCGGGGAAGCGACAGGTGGCAAGGAGAGGGCAAGGGGGCCGATGAGTGGGGGCAAAAGGCAGGGGGGAGGAGGGGGGGGAGGAAAAGTGGGAGCGGGAGAGGGGGGAGTAGAGGGGAGAGGCGATGCGGGGCACGGGAAGGTGGTGAGGACGGGGCACGCACATCCTAAAAGGGGGTTGGAATAGCAAATTGTTGCAGAGAGCTGCAGAGCTGGCAGTGAGCTGATAGATTTAAGTTCAGTGCTGAGGGGAAGACAATGAAAAAACTTGGCCGAATGGCCTCTATCCCCCCTCTTGGCCACAGGCCCCCCCCCCCCGGAAGCCCTAAATCCCCCCCCCCAACACCTCAAGCCGCTTCAAGTCCTGGATCCCCCCACGCCCCCAACCCCAGCATCACTCATGGCCCACTGTGGCCCGTTATGGCCCGTTATGGCCCGTTATGGCCCGCTCTGGCCCGCTCTGGCCTGTTATGCCCCGAAGCATCTGGGGACCGGATGAGGCTGAAATGTTACTCGATAGTAGAATGGTGATCAAAAGTTACTCGATAGTAGTACAATAGCAATACAACTGCAACGACCGCAATCATCGATCCCCCCCCCCCCCCAATCACCCATTAAACGGGTACCCATTTCAATGTCATTAAAACCAAATAAAAACCCGTTCGAAACCAAATCGAAAGCATCCATGGGAAGAACCTACCGCAGGCATGGAACTCGCCCCCTCCCCTCGCAGCCCCCCAAGAAAAAGGTGGAGCTCGGTCATCTGGCCCTTAGTCTCCATGCCCTCGACCACCAGCATGACTCACCGCAAGGATAGCACTCCATATGCGGTGGAACTCTGCCGTAGAGCCCAAGTCCAGTGCGGCCGCCGCGCCCTCGTTGGTGTCACCACCCGGCACCCCCCACGGCTGCAGCAGGTCGCGCAGCCAAGTCCCGATGAAGTCGAGTGCCGTCTGCAAGAAGCCTGCCGAGGGATCACAACCCCCGTAGATGGCCTCTGGTGGGTAATGGGGCGAGCGGGCAAAAGGGGGCGGGCCACGGGGGTTTGGGTTAAGGGCGGGAGAAGGGCGTCAGCTGAGGGGGTGTGGGGAAAGGAGGGTGGGCTTAAGGGGTAGGGAGAGGGGAGAAAGTGGGCGAGTGACGGGGTGAGCATGGGAGGGGGGGGGAGGGGGGGGAGAGCGGGGGGGGGGCAAGTGGGTGTAACAGCAAGGGTAGGAAAGGGGGTGGGCAGGTGGTAGGCAGGGGGGTAGGCAGGAGGGTGGCCTTTCGGTGCTGTGAGCCGAGCTTGACCGGAATCTTCTTCCAAAGCGCAGCAAGGGTTGGGGTCTAGGCTGTAGAGGGAGAGGGGCTGTACTAGCAAAACATTCACTATATCTAAAGCAACATTCTTTTTCAAGTGTGCCCCACCTGCCGCCTTGGCAGCATCGGTGTCCAGGGCGTAGCGTTTGTACAGCAACATTGATAGCATCTGCCACGACAACTGTCCGCAGTTTGCCCACCTGCCACCTTGGCTGACTCCGCGGCCCCTGCCAAGAGGCCCAGATTCACCCCCGGCGTGTTCCCTTGCTGGGCACGGACCAGGAGCTGAGTCAGCCCACCCTGGCCCGCGGGGGCGGGAGGGGACAGCTGGGGCGCCATGGATGCTGGTGCTGCCGCTGCTGCTGCTGATGTTGGGGATGAAAGAGTGCCGGATGACAGGGAGGATGAGGTGCCGGATGCCAGTGGGGCCACACCCAGGAAGGGCGCGGCCACCAGGAACACGCCAAGCTCCCGCTGCTTCTGCTTGCGGACAGATGGATGAGAACAAGTGAGAACAAAGCAGCAAAAAGTACCAACGCGGATAACGGAGAGGGAAAAATATGCATTAACGAAGGAAAACAGATCAAACAAAGTGTACAAGCTGCTTCTGTTTGTGGGCGTGAGTACGATCTGCGCCACAGACGGGGCAGGCAAAGGGACCATACCCGAAGAGAAACCCCTCACCCTCACCCACCAGAGAAAAAAATAGGGGTTGCTTCGGCTTGCGGACACGCCAACGAGAACAAAAAAAGAAGCAGAAACAAGAACGCTAAAAGTGACACAAACAAAGCAACACAAATAGAGCAAAGCGCGTACGAAAAAGTCGCTTGTGCTTGCAGGCGCGCCGACGAGAAAGAAAATCAACCTTGCGAATGCACTCACGAGAGGAAGACATTCAGATAAACTTGTGGACGTGCCAACAAGAAATGAGAACCCTGGATCATATTCACTGTGGTATTCAGTTATGCGCTTTCAAATGGTTAGGGAAACCCAACGATGGTGAGGGCAACGTCGTTTCTATCCCCCCAACAGACAGGCCACACACCGAAGATCGGGTCCAAGCAAACTTAAAACCCCTCAACCCTAAAGCTGATGAAAATGTACACGCAGAACCTGTGGTTTCGAAAAGTTAGATAGTTGCTTGGTCTACCAGCACCGCACAGGTCCAGCATCGCCACAGTTGCCGTGCAGACAATAGATAGCAGTAATCTAGAATACATCCATACAGGGACCATCACATCCACCCCCCATGCCTTCGCTCACCACCGCGCGGTCAAGCAGCGCAAGGAACGCGACGCAGTTGCCGGCTTGGCGGAACAAGTGGTACACGCGCGCCGGCTCCACGTTGGCAAAGAGGCCACCCAGCGCCGCTTTGTAGTCGTCGATAATGCCTGTGTGTGTGTGTGTGTGTGTGTGTGTGTGCGTGTGTGTGTGTGTGTGTGTGTGTGCGCGTGTGTGTGTGCGTGTGTGTGTGTGTGTGTGCGCGTGTGTGTGTGTGTGTGTGCGTGTGTGTGTGTGTGTGTGTGTGTGCGTGTGTGTGTGTGTGCGTGCGTGTGTGTGTGTGTGTGTGTGTGTGTGTGTGTGTGTGTAGTGGTGGTGGTGGTGGGTCAACATCAGGTGGTGGAAGGACACGAAAGGAAGGGAACCAAAAGACAACAAAGGTTGAGGCCTTGTTGTCACCGATAATGCATAGGCAAGGGTCAGGAAAGACAAGAGAGAATAACGCCTAGGCAAGGGTCAGAAAAGACAAGGGAGAATAACGCATAGGCAAGGGTCAGGAAAGACAAGAGAGAGTATTTACCACACGAGGAAGTGAGAGAACGGGGGACAAGATGCCCCCCAGTGCTGCATTGTAGTCATCGACGATGCCTGTGGGGCTGAGACATTTCGTATTCGCCCACCATGCCCGATGCCAGCATAACTCACACAGATTAGTCACACAGACGCTAGCATCAACTAGCACACCCCTGAACCCGATGCCAGCAGACGTGGTTGTCTGTTGATACAGAGCGCCAGACGCCAGCCTACCTTCGGCGCCAAGTTCGTTTAGAGGCCGGTGCCCACCACCGAACATGCCCATTGCCAGCATAACTCACACCACCGAACATGCCCATTGCCAGCATAACTCACACCACCGAACATGCCAATTGCCAGCATAACTCACACCACCGAACATGCCCATTGCCAGCATAACTCACACCACCGAACATGCCCATTGCCAGCATAACTCACACCACCGAACATGCCCATTGTCAGCATAACTCACACCACCGAACATGCCCATTGCCAGCATAACTCACACCACCGAACAAGCCCATTGCCAGCATAACTCACACCGATGCTGATGGTAGCACACCCTGCGCACCCGATTACAGCACGTGGTGCGTGAAAGACCAGCCTACCTTCGATGCCCCGTTCGTGCCAGGTCAACCTTTGCGAGCTCCCACGGATGCCAGCACACCATGCACCACATGGCCCACATGAATAAAATGAATCAGCACCAGACTACACGATGCACCGCAAAGCATGCTCTTGCCACCAAGCAGGCTAACTTGTCTCGTTTTGTGCCTCTGACGCCCCGTTCATGGATGGTCGACATCAATGACCTCACATGGATGCATACACTATATGACCTCATGCAGTGCACGCCCCGCATACAGTGCACCTGGTGGCCAACAAGCCTACAGGATGCGCACAGCAGCCGTCAAGCGTAGGTTGGCGTCTCGCCTCAGACCTGCTTTGCCACGTTTGTGAGAGGGGTCAACATCCATGACCTCACATAGATGCCAACATGCCTCGCACACGGTGGCCAACATGTACGCTCCTTAATTTTTTATGTATCAAAAATTTGTTTCTACTTGTCTTACTGACGGCCTTTAGACGCCCCCTTAGTGGGGACCGCCTTCGTGGGGATTTTATCGAGGCCATCGAGGCATCGCTCCCACAATCGCCGGCACGCTCCGTTGATGAAGCTCAGGGAACAACGCTCCCATCAATGGTAGCACACTTCAAGCCGGATGCCAGCCTACATTGGAGAGGAGGGCAGCCTACCTTTAACGCCCCGTTCATGCGGAGGCAGCGGCAGGCGCGCGGGAAGTGCGAGGACCCGCAGGTAGAGCGGGAGGTCAACGGAGAGCTGCGGGGGATGACATCAGCATGGGTGGATGACAGATATGGAATACCGTTGTGGCAGGTGGATGGCATCATATCATATCATATCATCAGCAAGGATGACATCATGCCATCAAACCACCAGGAAGGGTAGATGCCAGATAATGGGAAGCGTCGTGACGAATAAATGACATCATGTCATTTAGGGTGGGTGGATGACCGATGGCATGCGAGGAGGCGGGGAGAAAAGTGGCAACGCCAGGGGGTGGAGGGAGCCGGCGTGGGAAAGCGTGGAGGGGGGGATGTGGAATGTGGGGCGTTGGGGAGGGAAGTGGCGTGTGGGGGCATGTGCAGCAGGGGCGCAGCATACGGGGGGTGGGTGGGTGGGTGGGGGACGTCACCAGGGAGCTGCGAAAGTCAAAACTGTTCCTAGGGACTTCAAAACTACTCCTTTCAAACGCTGCAGCACACTCCCCCCCCCAGAATTCTCATAATCCCAGACTCCATGCCAGATTGATGGACGTCAAATGGCCTATCCGCGGTAAAGAATCTGTATCTATATTGAGGGTCTTAAGCTAGCGGTCGGGTCATGACCCGAGCAGCAGTCTGTGACTGCGAGCGGCAGAAGACACTGAAGGAAGCTTTGTTGATATCAGCGACAGCGGTATCAAGGAGACAACTAGCGCAGGCCAGAAATCGGTATGAACAAACACTTGAGGTCTGCATCACTTGAAACGTATCCCCACAAGTGCTCACCTGCTAATCAAGAATCAAACTGCCTCAGGATACCCCCTTCTCCTCCCCACCCCAGCAGGTCTGCATCACTGGAACCAAGCCCCCAAGTGCTCACCCAAGCGCAAGCCCCAAAATGTCTCACCCACAGGGGTCACCTGATACAAAGCCCCCAAATATCTCACCCGCAACGAGGGTCACCAGAAACAAAGCCCCCCAACAACTCACCTGCGCCTCAAAGTGCCGCAGCACGCTCTCGACCAGGTGCGCCGTGCGCCCGTAGCCCATGACGGAGATCATGGCCAGCACGTGGTGGGCGCCGATACCTGGGCGTTTGTCCGCGCAGTCGGCCCATGCCGTGTCCAGCGGCTGCAAATAAGCAAGAAATGTTGCGGGCATGGCAAGTGTAAGGATAAGTCTAAGGCTTCGCAAGGTGCTAGATGATGCGATACAACACCACCCTGGAGCCGAAAAGGCGGCGCAGGACGGTGCTCGACGATGCGATACAACACCCTTCAACGCTACATGCCGTAAACCAAAACCCACCTTGGAGCCAAAAAGGTAGCGCTGGGCCATGCTGGGCCATCCTTTATAACGCCTACCCCTGTCACCTGCGAGAGACCGTGCTACAGTACTACTTCTGCTACTGTAGACCATGTGCTACTGTAGACCATGCAGGATGATGTGATATAACGCCTACCCCTGTCACCTGCGAGAGACCGTGCTACAGTACTACTTCTGCTACTGTAGACCATGCAGGATGATGTGATATAACGCCTACCCCTATCACCTGCGAGAGACCGTGCTACAGTACTACTTCTGCTACTGTAGACCATGTGCTACTGTAGACCATGCAGGATGATGTGATATAACGCCTACCCCTGTCACCTGCGAGAGACCGTGCTACAGTACTACTTCTGCTACTGTAGACCATGCAGAATGATGTGATATAACGCCCACCCCTGTCACCTGCGAGAGACCGTGCTACAGTACTACTTCTGCTACGGTAGACCATGCAGGATGATGTGATATAACGCCCACCTTGGAGCCAAAAAGGTAGCGGGGGACGATCTGCACGCGCTGCGCCTGGGCCGGCTGCTCCCGCGCAAACGAGCCGGCGAGGCCTGGGGGTGGCACAAAGTAGGCCCCCGACGACTGGAACAGGTACTCCGGGATGACCGTGCGCAGCAGCTCCATCTCGACCTGTGAAGCGGTGAAGTTGGCGGTGCCATAGGGTGAAAGTGGCAGTGCCATAGGGTTAAAGTTGGCAGTGCCGTAGGCTGAAAGTTAGCCACGCCATTGCGTCAAAGTTGGCAGTGCCATAGTGTGAAAGGGGCAAACGTTTTGCGAGTGAGGAGGGAGTAGGCATCCCGGGGTGGTAGAACGTAGCAGCTCCGTCTCGCCCTGTCAGGAAATGGGAGTTGCAAGCAGGTGGGCAAGCAGGCAGAAGGCAGGCAGGCGTGGGTAGGTGGGTGAGGAGGGGACGTAGGTACTTGGGATGGCATGTACGTTACGCCTCGACCTGTGAAGTGACGGAGGTTGGAAGTGCGATAGGGCGAGGGGGCGCGTCTGTCTCGTGCGTGCAAGCGGAGCGAGTACTCGGGGAGAATGGTACAAGGGTGACAGGGGCTAGGGGGAAAGGGGAAGTAGTTGGTGAATCGCAAGCGGAACAAGTGTTTGGGGTTGGAAATACGTAGGAACATCGTTTCTATCTGCTGCGTGAAGCCGACCTGTGGGTAGGTATCCAGGCAGGCAAGCCCCAGAGTTTCCTAACTGAAGAGGGGAGTAGGAAGTCGGGGGTGATGGTAGGTAGTGGTTGCATCTCCATCATTCAGGTCCATACTGTACCATAGTGAATCATATGCACTATAGTGAACATATACATTGGTGAATCATGGGTCCTATAGTGAACACAGCTTGGGATGCCTTCGGATCAGGAGACCCCTACAGCCGCGAAATCATGCAAGAGGTCCTGTGTTCGAATCCGGTATCGTACCGAACTATGTCACATCTGGCCTGTGCTGGTTGTCTCATAGTATGGGTACCTCGCGCTAGAGTGAACACATGCCTAGGTATCTTGTGCACGGTTCCCTACCTTCTCCAACGCTCGCAGTTCCAAGTACCTCGCGCTACAGTGAACCCCTACAGTGAACCCATACGCTACAGTGAACCCCTACGCTCCCTACCTTCTCGAACACTCGCTGTTCGAAGGACCGTTCCGCGCCACCATCCGCGGGCACGTCAGCGGCCGCCTCCAGGATCCGGGGGAAGTCGTCGAGGGATGGGAAGAGCTCCTTGAGCATTCCGTGGGCGCGGCGCAGCACGCCCAGCAGCTGCTCCAGCTCCTGGGGAAATAGCACATGAGAAACAGAAAAGAAATAGCACATGAGAAAAGAAAAGAAATAGAACATGAGAAAAAGAAAAGAAATAGCACATGAGAATAAGAAAAGAAATAGCGGGTGAGGGGATACAGAGGGGGAAAAAAGCGGTCAATGCGGGAGGGGGGGGGGGGGGGGGGGGGAGGGGGCTTGGAAAATGAGGGGGGGGGGGAAACAAGAACCAATGAAAACAGTAAAATGAGGGATACCGTGTGTGTGTGTGTGGGGGGGAGGAAACGTGGAGGGAAAGGGGGCAAAAATGGAAGGAGGAGCAGTTGGGAAAGAAAACGCGGGGGTGTGAGTGCAGTGGGGGTGTGAGTGCAGTGGGGGTGTAAGTGCATGAGTGTGAGTGTGAGTAAAGGTACGGGGAACACCGCAACATGGGCAACCGCGATTAGTGGGGCAGCCTAATTTTCAGCGTTTTCGTGTTGGGAGGTAGGAAGTGGGAGGGGACTGCCAGTGGTACCTATGATTACATACGAGCTATAACTGTAACTATAAGTATAGTAGTATACAGAACTTAAGGGTGGAGAAGTTTGTACCATACCAAAACAATTTAAATACCAAAAGCCTGCTCACCCATGGAGACATAGATTATGATTGTACAAATAATAATACAGTTGTACATATTTGAAGGGTGGAGAAGTTTGTACCGACGAAGACCTGGTCACCCATGGGGACACCGATCAGATGCATACCACCGACAAGTGTGCAATTTTGCTTTGAAACATCTCCCGCTGGAACCAGCAGTACAATGGCGTGGTGCAAGAGATTGAAGAGAAGCACCGTAATGTGCTGTTCACCATCACGCGCTGTTCGCTCTAATGCGCGCGCTGTTTGCGTGTGGTGTTCGTTATTTATTACCTGACTCACGTGCCTCCATTGGGGAGTCATAGGGTACCAACAAAGAGAGGATAGGCACCTAAACCTAGTCTTATTCATTCAACCGCTACCTCATTTACGCACCCCCACTTGGAGAGTTATTGGGTACAAACAGTTAGAGGTTAGGCACCTATACCTTGGCTTATTCATTCCTTCACTACCTCATTTACGCACCTCTACTCGGAGAGTCACAGGGCACCAACAGTTACAGTATAGGTACCTCTCATCCCTTAATGATGCTAAAAAAGTGAAGGGGCAGTGTTCACTATACCAACAGCAATACGCGAATGGACTCCTAGTACTCTTGGTTCACTCTAGTTTCGCCATGCATTCCCTGTAGCATACCGGCATGGACTGAACTCTTGGTTCACTATGGGTTCACTATGGGTTCACTATGGGTTCACTATGGGTTCACTATGGGTTCACTACGGGTTCACTATGGGTTCACTATGGGTTCACTATGGGTTCACTATGGGTTCACTAATGTACTCTTGGTTCAAGGGTCTTGTTTCACTGTTGTCACCGGGTAACGCACCAATATGGACTCCAAGTTGCCGTGCTCAAAACGCTCGATGAGGTGCTGCGCGTTCTTCTTGAGGTGGCTGCCCACGTGCTCGCCCAGGACCATCGTCAGGTTGATGGGCCGGCCCAGGATCTGGCAACCAAGCAACAATGTGGCAGAGGTTGGTTGGTTTGTTAGCAGGTCAGAAGCTCATTCAAGCACCATCGTCAGGTTGATGGCGCGGTCCGAAATCTGGCCAAACAAAGACAGATGGAATGACATTGTGCTATCCCCCCCTCCCCCCCTCCCCCCTCCCCCTCCCCCCCCCCCCCTCCCCCCCCCCTCCCCCCTCCCCCTCCCCCCTCCCCCCTCCCCCCCTCCCCCCTCCCCCCTCCCCCCTCCCCCCTCCCCCTCCCCCCTCCCCCCTCCCCCCTCCCCCCCTCCCCCCCCCCCTCCCCCCTCCCCCTCCCCCTCCCTCCCTCCCCCCTCCCCCCTCCACACATGGACGTGGCAGTGGCGCAGCAGCACCTCCCCTTCCCACCAAGAAACCATTTCTGATCACCCACGCTTCCATTGACCCCTTCCATCCCCTCACCTCCACGTGGCGGTGGCGCAGCAGCACCTCGTGGCGCCCAGGGACCAGCGTCAGCCCCTTGACACGCCCGGCCTGCGCCGCCTTGTAGTCATCATCCAGGAGAGACCTGGTGTATCGTAACAGTATCGTAACAGTGAGGAGCAGTATCGTAACCGTGAGGAGCAGCGGCGACAATGGCAGCGGTAACAAACCAACGCGTCCGCCTGTTTCAGCACGGTCCATGCACATCCTGCGCCGCCTTGTGGTCATCATCATACCGAAGCGACCTGCTGGATGCAGGGACCATGAACAAATACTTCTACTGCGTAGTATCTTTTTATTGTACTAATCCTGCTCCTCCTCCTACTGCTACTACTGCTACTATTGCTACTACTGCCACTACTACTACTACTACTACTACTACTACTACTACTACTACTACTACTACTACTACTACTACTACTACTACTACTACTACTACTACTACTACTACTACTACTACTACTACTACTACTACTACTACTACTACTACTACTACTTCTACTACTACTACTACTACTACTACTACTACTACTACTACTACTACTACTACTACTACTACTACTACTACTACTACTACTACTACGACTACTACTACTACTACTACTACTACTACTACTACTACTACTACTACTACGACGACGACGACGACGACGACGACGACGACGACGACGACGACGACGACGACGACGACGACGACGACGACGACGACGACGACGACGACGACGACGACGACGACGACGACGACGACGACGACGACGACGACGACGACGACGACGACGACGACGACGACGACGACGACGACGACGACGACGACGACGACGACGACGACGACGACGACGACGACGACGACGACTACTACTACTACTACTATGTAGTATCATGTTACTGTAGCCACCAGAGACAATAACCTGTTATAGTCTTCCAGGAGCGGGGATCATCTTCCAGGAGCGACCGCGTGCGTCCAGCAATGCGTGCGGCAGAAGAAGTGATGACCGACAAGTCTGGCAACAGATCCCCCACTTTTTTATACTGATGACTCAATGTTCCTTGCATCCATGTGCACGCTTTTCCTTTCGGACCTTCATGTCAGGCAAGTAAAGACCCAACCCATGGCTTCAAGGCACGTCTGCAGAAGGCTCCAATCAATGGCCAGCATCTCTCCAGGATCCGTTCCATCCGCCATAACTTTAACCCCTTTCCCCAAACTACAGGCCAAGGCAACTGGGGGCGTGTGACAGCGATCACAACATCCCCCCCCCCCCCCCCCCCCCAACACGGCCTAAGCAAGTGTGGCCGCACTCGCAATGTCCCATAACAGGGCAGACGCAAGCGGGGTTGTGGCGCAGTACTCACAGCAGCCCCCCTTCCCCCTCAACAAGGCAAAAGCGATCGGGGGCGTGCGGAAGCACTCACAGCGCGGCGCGGCACTTGTAGTGCGTGAAGATCTCTTCGCTGAGCTTGTACCCGAGCACCTCAAAGCAGAGGTCCACCTGGGGGAGGGGGACATAGCAGTTGGTTCCCAAATTAGGGGAGGGGGGCAGCCCTCTTGTTAATTCAGTAACGTGCGCTGTTCCTGTTAGTGAACTACCAGCACACATGGATGGGGAGAGCAGGTCAGCAAAGCACGCGAAAGCACACACATCCATGTGCGAGGGGGATCGGGAGGAGTGAAGAGGGTCTCTAGAATATGCCTTTGGGGACAAGCCGCTGGGGATGTGTCTTTGGGGACAAGCCGCTGGGGATGTGTCTTTGGGGACAAGCCGCTGGGGATGTGTCTTTGGGGACAAGCCGCTGGGGATGTGTCTTTGGGGACAAGCTGCTGGGGATGTGTCTTTGGGGACAAGCCGCTGGGGATGTGTCTTTGGGGACAAGCCGCTGGGGATGTGTCTTTGGGGACAAGCCGCTGGGATTGTGTCTTTGGGGACAAGCCGCTGGGGATGTGTCTTTGGGGACAAGCCGCTGGGGATGTGTCTTTGGGGACAAGCCGCTGGGGATATGTCTTTGGGGACAAGCCGCTGGGGATGTGTCTTTGGGGACAAGCCGCTGGGGATGTGTCTTTGGGGACAAGCCGCTGGGGACATGCCTTTGGGGACAAGCCGCTGGGGATGTGTCTTTGGGGACAAGCCGCTGGGGATATGTCTTTGGGGACAAGCCGCTGGGGATGTGTCTTTGGGGACAAGCCGCTGGGGATGAGTCTTTGGGGACAAGCCGCTGGGGACATGCCTTTGGGGATAAGCCCCTGGGGATGTGTCTTTGGTCTTTGGTGAGGCTGAGCCTAGTGCATCGATAGGGTGCACGATAGGGTGGGCCATAACCCCTCCCATAAGAACAACACCCTGGACAGTCATAGTAATAACTTAAGGAACTTAACCTAAGGAATACGCCCCTGTAGTATATAACTACTAACGGAGTAGTATAGTAATAATGAAAGACGACTCATAAATCTATCTGACTCTGTCCCTGGTCATGCTTTCATAATGAGGAATGCACTCAAAATGTGCCACTCATGCGATTTCAAACCGGCCATTTTACTCAGCAAGCGCTCTTCTCCAACATGCCAAGCTCCCCATCACTTGGTCTACTCCACACCCCAGCCCTCACCCAAGCCCTCCCAGGCAGGATATGTCCTTCACTCCACCTCTCCTACGCAGGATATGCCCTTCCTCTCCATCAATGCTCCACCTCTCCTATCCAGTGTACGGCTGATTGACCTCAGCACTGCGTCCCAGTGTACGGCTGATTGACCTCAGCACTGCGTCCCAGTGTACGGCTGATTGACCTCAGCACTGCGTCCCAGTGTACGGCTGATTGACCTCAGCACTGCGTCCCAGTGTACGGCTGATTGACCTCAGCACTGCGTCCCAGTAAGCATGAATACGCTGCATAAACTACACGGAGGTGGCTTCCGACCTACCCCACGCTTCTTCCTCTTGAACACTTTCCCCCCCTTCCCCACTCAGCAGCCTCCGCTTCCCCTTCCTCCCGTCCATGGATATACCTTCTACTATACTACACTATAGTGAACCCCCACCCACCCGCGCGCCGGCCTCGGTCTAAATCTTGTCACGAAGGAACTGGCGCATGCACGTGAGCGCGGCAATTGAGAATAAACAACATCATACTTCAGTACACTACACTATAGGGACATCCCCCCCACACACCTCGGTCTCAATCTCGTCGTAGAGGAACTGCTGGCGCATGCACGTGAGCGCGGCAATTGAGTATAAACAACATCATACTTCAGTACACTACACTATAGGGACATCCCCCACACACACCTCGGTCTCAATCTCGTCGTAGAGGAACTGCTGGCGCATGCACGTGAGCGCGGCCGTGGCCGCGTCGTTGAACACCTCGAACGGCAGCAGCATGTGCGCGGCGAGTGCCGGGTCATGGCTCTCAAAGGCACGCTCGAGGAGCAGGTACGGGAGGGAGGAGGTGACCGGAAATTGGACCGACATCTGTTCCAAAGTAGAGAAAAAGGAGCAGGGAGAGGAAAAGGGAGACGAGAAGGAGGGCATGAGTACACTAAGAATAGCATTTACACGAGGGGCAGGTAGGGGAGGGAGGCGGTGACGGGCAGCTAGACCGACATCGGCCTCAAGAAAGAAAAAAAGGGCAGGGAGAGGAACAGGGAGGTTGGACGCAGAAACGAGCTAAGGCAGGGGATCCAGGACAGGCGGGGGAATCACGCTGTCGTCCGTCACATCGCAGAGGGAGGTACGGGAATGAGGCCCAAACTGGGCTTTACATGTAGCAGGTTGAATTGGGAAATAGGTGATAGGGAATCAGAGGGACGTAGTAGGTGATAGGGAATCGGACGAATATAATAAATGGAATAGGACTCACGTAATAGGTGATAAGGAATCGGACTGACATCCGCCACAAGACAGACAGCGGTATGGGAGCGAAAGAAAACAAGTTCTAGCGAATAAACAAGGTCGGTTCATCAGGATGGTAGGGTAAGGGTTCGACAACCGGGACAAGGAAGGCAGGGGTAGTGAGAATAAGAGAAGGCAATCCATTAACAGCCAGAAAATCCATTAAAAGACATGCAATTTTATCAGTAGCCAGGCTTGTTCGATGATTGGTGACGGGGAAGTGGCCTGACAGCTGTCTCCATCTCCGCTAATCAGCCCCCAGGGAAACGTTGTACGGGTGTGGTCGCAAAAAACATTTAAACTACTAGTGAGTGTGGTTGTCTGTGTGTGTGTGTGATTGAGTGTGTGTGTGTGTGTGTGTGTGTGTGTGTGTGTGTGTGTGTGTGTGTGTGTGTGTGTGTGTGTGTGTGTGTGTGTGTGTGTGTGTGTGAGAGAGAGAGAGAGAGAGAGAGAGAGAGAGAGAGAGAGAGAGAGAGAGAGAGAGAGAGAGAGAGAGAGAGAGAGAGAGAGAGAGAGAGAGAGAGAGAGAGAGAATACCTGCACCGCACCGCCTGCGTTCATGTCGAGGTAAAACTCGCGGAACCAGAGCCAGGGCACCTCGCTGACCGCGCGCAGGTTCTCTGCACCATTGTTGGATACAGGCCGAAAATAGCACAGCAACAGTAACCTGGCGTGTGAGCCAGCAACCACGCAGCCAGGGCAGCTCGCTGACCGCGTGCAGATCTAATTTTAGGTTTGATTTTACACGCTTTGCTCTCTGCCCTATCGTCGGGCGTGCTACCATGGTATGGCACGGAAAAAGAAGAGCGGCACGCATCGTGTAGGTTCATGCTATTAAGTGCATGATAACTATGATTTCAATAGAGCATGGCAACCACAGGACACAGGGTGTGAGACTGGAACCCTACCGTGCCCACGCTTGCCCCAACAACTTATACAGGAGCAAACAATAACACGCCAACGACAGAGGCACCGACACGGGCACTGGCAGAGGCAATAACAGGGGCAATAACAGAGGCAAGAAGAACAACCATGACAACAGGATGTGTGGGTGGAGAACGAGACCGCCATGGCACCTCACTCTCCACGCACAACATTCTCTGCCCCAACTGCAAGGCAAGGCCACAAATGATGTACAAACCATTTATAAAGTAGTAAATAAATATAATATCTCCAGGATTCTGGTGTGTGCTGGTTGTCTCATTGATGATATCTGCCCAAATAAATAACATCATTTACAAATAACATCACATCTGTCCATATAGTTGAGACGGGCGCCTCACTGTGGCAGAATGGCGCACACGGTCAAGTGCACGCAGCGACCCTGATCATTCCTGCAATGCTGGCAGGCGCTTCACTACAACGGCCTTGCCTCGAAGACCTCACCGTGGTAGTTGAGCACATAAGGATAGAGCAGGGTGCGGTCAAAGAACGCCCGCATGTTCTTGATGTTGTCCGGCTTGATGTCCGGCTTGCTGAACAGTCCCGTCTTCTTGTCTCCCGTCTGAAGCAGCGCCTCCACCAGCGTCTGCATGCAGCGCAACTGGTGACCAAGAGTGCGCGGGTATGTGGGGTGGGGTAGGGGCGTGGGGGGGGAGGTGAGGTGGGAGTGGTGGTTGGCACGCTTGTTTGGGCCCGGCCTCACCAGCGTTTGCAAGCAGTGCAGTTGGTGGCGGGGAATGAGAAAAAGTGAGCGGGGGGGGGGGGGGGGGGGGGGGGGGGGGGGGGGGGGGGAGGGGGGTAGTGAAAGTGGTTGTGTGGGCCCGGCCTCGACCAGCGATAGTACGCCGCAAAGCTGATGCCAGAGAGAGAGAGAGAGAGAGAGAGAGAGAGAGAGAGAGAGAGAGAGAGAGAGAGAGAGAGAGAGAGAGAGAGAGAGAGAGAGAGAGAGAGAGGGAGAGGGAGAGGGAGAGGGAGAGGGAGAGGGAGAGGGAGAGGGAGAGGGAGAGGGAGAGGGAGAGGGAGAGGGAGAGGGAGAGGGAGAGGGAGAGGGAGAGGGAGGGGAGAGGGAGAGGGAGAGGGAGAGGGAGAGGGAGAGGGAGAGGGAGAGGGAGAGGGAGAGGGAGAGGGAGAGGGAGGGAGAGGGAGAGGGAGAGGGAGAGGGAGAGGGAGAGGGAGAGGGAGAGGGAGAGGAGAGGGAGAGGGAGAGGGAGGGAGGGGAAGGAGAGGAGAGGGAGAGGGAGAGGGAGAGGAGAGGGAGAGGAGAGGGAGAGGGAGAGGGAGAGGGAGGGGAGAGGGAGGGAGAGGGAAGGGAGAGAGGAGGAGAAGGGAGAGGGAGAGGGAGAGGGAGAGGGAGAGGGAGAGGGAGAGGGAGAGGGAGAGGGAGAGGAGAGGGGAGGAGAGGGGAGAGAGAGGGAGAGGGAGAGGGAGAGGGAG
>RPFO01000016.1:1041894-1088186 GCA_009746045.1 Mesostigma viride | reverse complement strand
TCTCCTCCTCCCTCTCTCTCCTCCCCTCTCCCTCTCCCTCTGCATCCTCCTCTCCTCTCCCTCTCCCTCCCCTCTCCCTCTCCTCATCCCTCTCCCATCTACAGCACACCATGCACGCAAGGGCCGGCTGCACACACACGTACATACACCATGCACGCAAGGGCCGGCATGCACACACACGTACATACACTGCGCACGCAAGGGGCAACTGCACACACACGTACACACACCATGCACGGAAGGGACGGCTGGACTCACATGTACATCCACCGCGCAACCACGGGGCGGCTGCACACACACGTACATACACCGCGCACGCAAGGGGCGGCTGCACTCACATGTACATACACCGCGCACGCAAGGGGCAACTGCCCGCACATGTACATCCACCGCGCACGCAAGGGGCGGCTGCACACACACGTACATCCACTGCGCACGCACGGGGCGACTGCACACACATGTACATAAACCATGCACGCAAGGGGCAGCTGCACACACATGTACATCCACCGCGCACGCAAGGGGCGAGTGCAAACACATGTACATACACCGCGCACACAAGGGGCAACTGCCCACACATGTACATCCACCGCGCACGGAAGGGCCGGCTGCACTCACACGTACATACACTGCGCATGCAAGGGGCGCCTGCACACACACGTACACACACACCATGCACGCAAGGGCCGGCATGCACACACACGTACATACACTGCGCACGCACGGGGCGACTGCCCACACATGTACATCCACCGCGCACGGAAGGGCCGGCTGCACTCACACGTACATACACTGCGCATGCAAGGGGCGCCTGCACACACACGTACACACACCATGCACGCAAGGGCCGGCATGCACACACACGTACATACACTGCGCACGCACGGGGCGACTGCACACACATGTACATACACCATGCACGCAAGGGGCGGCTGCACACACATGTACATACACCGCGCACGCAAGGGGCGAGTGCAAACACATGTACATACACCGCGCACGCAAGGGGCAACTGCCTGCACATGTACATCCACCGCGCACGCAAGGGGCGGCTGCACACACATGTACACACACCATGCACGCAAGGACAAGGATGCACACACATGTACACACACCATGCACGCAAGGGGCGGCTGCACACACACGTACATACACCGCGCACGCAAGGGGCGGCTGCACACACATGTACATACACCATGCACGGAAGGACAAGGATGCACACACATGTACACACACCATGCACGCAAGGGGCGGCTGCACACACACGTACATACACAATGCACGGTCGGGGCGACGGCACTCACATGTACATACACCATGCACGCAAGGACAAGGATGCACACACATGTACATACACCGCGCACGCAAGGGGCGGCTGCACACACACGTACATACACCGCGCACGCAAGGGGCGAGTGCGCACACACGTACATACACCGCGCACGCAAGGGGCGAGTGCGCACACACGTACATCCACCGCGCACGCAAGGGGCGGCTGCACACACACGTACATACACCGCGCACGCAAGGGGAGAGTGCAAACACATGTACATACACCATGCACGCAAGGGGCGGCTGCACACACACGTACATACACAATGCACGGTTGGGGCGACGGCACTCACATGTACATACACCATGCACGCAAGGACAAGGATGCACACACATGTACATACACCGCGCACGCAAGGGGCGGCTGCACACACACGTACATACACCATGCACGCAAGGGGCGGCTGCACACACGTACATCCACCGCGGACGCAAGGGGCGGCTGCACACACACGTACATACACCGCGCACGCAAGGGGCGAGTGCAAACACATGTACATACACCGCGCACGCAAGGGGCGGCTGCACACACACGTACACACACCATGCACGCAAGGGTCGGCATGCACACACACGTACATACACCGCGCACGCAAGGGGCGGCTGCACAGAAACGTACACACACCGCGCACGCAAGGGCCGGCTGCACACACATGTACATACACCTTGCACGTACAACACACAACACACACACACAACAAAAATTATATACACACACACACGCACACGCACACGCACACGCACACGCACTTTGTGAGCTCACGCTCGTTCTATCTATGACCTGCGGAAGTCTCAAAGGGGGAGGGGAGGCCGCAGTAGACAGGTCTGACTAGGTAGCCAGTACTAGGGGGGGGGGTACGGTGTTGTGGGGGGGGGGGTACCGGGGACGGTACTGTGGACCGGGTCCAATTTGTGTTGTGGACCGGGGGCAGTCCTGTGGACCGGGGACGGCGCGGCGCCACTGGCCGGTTGGTCAGTGGGCTGGCGTCCGTCACCCCACCTACGACTAGGTAGACGGTGGATACTTAGGGTTGTGGCGGGGCAACAACCACTCCTCTTTGCAGCTGTGTCGACGGCCCACTGACGGCGTGTGTGCACTGCTATGGCGGTGCCGAATGTAAATCACAGCTACCGGCCTCCGAATTATTATTCGGGGGCCTGTTTTATTTAAGGTTATGACGGCTGCGCGACGGGGGTCGGCAGCACCCCAATAACTTGCCGTTCGAAGTGCAGGCGGTAGCTGCCAGTGCCAGATTGTTTTATTTCTGCTGCGTTGTACTCGCCACCCGGGCTCGCGGGAGGGGTCTGGATAGACGCGGGAGTGACTCTTGATCGGACAACTAAAGCGGGGCAGTCGTGGTGCTAGGGTGGCAACAGCTACAGGCGGAGGGGGAATACGCCGCAGGCAAGTTCGTGGTGTATCGTATGTGCTGGGCCTGGCTAATGAATATCGTCAAGAATAGTGCATGAGCGCGCTATACGAGCATGGGAAGAAGGGGGAATCGAGCCCCCAGGCCAGCATAGGAGCGGGGTGGCTGCAGCCCCAGCGCCAGGGGGGGCAGCACCCTAAACAGCCTAACATTTCCTCGTGCCAAGTGAGGCGACAGCGGCCGGCGGCCAGCGCGGAATGGTGGGGTCGTTGCCGCGTAATTTAAGCGGGGACGAGTTGTTGGGACTGACGGTGCACAGCGGGGAAGGGGAAGGATGTTAGGGCGGGGCGATAGCGGATCCCAGACGCAGCTGCGTCATTGGGGTGCCGGGGGCTATGCCTGTGAAGAAAGGTGTACAAAGAATTGCCGAGCCTGCAGGGGTGGCTGCCGAGGGCAGTGCCCATATGGGTGAGAACCCCCCCGAGTGGGGGGTCCCTACGGGGATACTTTTGGCTTCCCCCTTGTATTGCCGCCTGGTTAATGAAGCACTGGTAGCGGCAGGGGACAAGGGGGGCGACGAGAAGTCTGGGCCATACGACAGCTTGCGGCCAAGTGGCCAGGTAGTGGGTGCGGGATGTTACAAAGCCCAGGTCCTCTTGACTGGCCCAGGTCCTTATGACTGGTATGATGTTTCGGCCCTTGTTGTGTGGCCTAGTTAGCTTAGAAACTGCAGATTCTTAGGTTAGCTAATGGCTTGGACGTGTGCCTAACACGTATTTGTAATAAACATGTTTCTCTGGCAGCCCCTCACTCCAATGGAACTAAAGCAGCAATTGGATTTTGTGAGCTCACGCTCGTTCTATCTATGACCTGCGGAAGTCTCAAAGGGGGAGGGGAGGCCGCAGTAGACAGGTCTGACTAGGTAGCCAGTACTAGGGGGGGGGGTACGGTGTTGTGGGGGGGGGGGTACCGGGGACGGTACTGTGGACCGGGTCCAATTTGTGTTGTGGACCGGGGGCAGTCCTGTGGACCGGGGACGGCGCGGCGCCACTGGCCGGTTGGTCAGTGGGCTGGCGTCCGTCACCCCACCTACGACTAGGTAGACGGTGGATACTTAGGGTTGTGGCGGGGCAACAACCACTCCTCTTTGCAGCTCCCACCCACCCACCCTTGCTGCCAGACGGATGTTACAAAGCCCAGGTCCTCTTGACTGGCCCAGGTCCTTATGACTGGTATGATGTTTCGGCCCTTGTTGTGTGGCCTAGTTAGCTTAGAAACTGCAGATTCTTAGGTTAGCTAATGGCTTGGACGTGTGCCTAACACGTATTTGTAATAAACATGTTTCTCTGGCAGCCCCTCACTCCAATGGAACTAAAGCAGCAATTGGATACGCACACGCACACGCACACGCACACGCACAACACACACAACACACACAACACACACGCACACGTGAACAACACACACACACAACAATTATAATATTAGTGTAGTATATCAAACAAAATAGTAATAAAGTATTTGCAAGCGTACTTCGTGTGAATTATGTGTAGACGAGAATAGAAGCTAAACAAAACTCTAATGGAGAAAGAGGGATTCGAACCCTTGGGAAAGTTACCCCATACATAGCATTCCACTCGGACATTTCTCCGAAAAAAAGGTCACGTAAGCTTTAAGGGTGGAGAGTTAAGGGTGTAGGTTGTAGGATGTATGGTGTAGGGTGTAGGGTGTCTTGAGCTTTCTTTTTTGAGATCAATGGAGTCCCCTTCCATGATCATGTGCGTGAGCTGGTTATGATTTTCATCTATGGCGTGTGTGGCCACATCGTGTATTTACAACAACTTTCTAGCCATGGATAACTAGGTAACCATAAATTGGTTACCATGATAACTAGGTAAAAACGTGTTGGTTTCAGAATACATGTGATCGCTGCATTGTCATCTACAATGTACAAATCAATTACGGATTTCGGGGCTACGGATTTCGGGGCTAAGTTTTTGTGGGTAGAGATTGGCAAGGGTGTTTTTATCTTGCCACTTGGTCACTTGGTGTGCATTACGTCTGTTCTTGCGTTGGAGTCAAAAAACTGTCCGTGTGTGGTGGTGGACTTTTCCTCACGGGCAGTCGCCATATGTCATACAAGCACTTGTTCGGCGTACCACTAGCTCATTATTGTATGTCACCATTGTAATTTTGCGTTGTAACAGCATTTCTCGGAGCCAACGGCCGTTGGACTCAAAAAACTGACCGTGTGTGGTGGTGGACTTTTCCTCACGGGCAGTCGCCATATGTCATACAAGCACTTGTTCGGCGTACCACTAGCTCGTGGATGTCACCATTGTAATTTTGAGTTGTAACAGCATTTCTCGGAGCCAACGGCCGTTGGACTCCGAAAAACTGATAGCCTTGTCTGAAGGTGTGTGCGTGAGATGGCACATGTGCATCGTCGGGGGGAGTTTTCTCAAGAGCCACATGTGGTAGTGTAAGGTGGGCATGCTTAGTGCGTACGGGTGGGAGGGACAAGAGGTGCAGAAGTTGACGGCTTTTGACCTTGGGAAATGACAAGGCACACATAAGACAACAAAGTGATAATTTTAATGTCTTTACGGGTGTTTTGTCAATTTCTCCGAGCCAACGGCCGTTGGACTCTCGAAACTCTCATAACCCTGTCTACAATGTGTGTGCGTGCGATGGCACTTGTGCCATGTGCCGGGGGGGGGTGAGAAATCTGTCGTTCATTAATTTGTGCCTCGTCGGGGTGGGCATGCATGAATTTGTGCCTCGTCGGGGTGGACATGCATGAAAGCATTTTCATTGGTACTCGGGGTTTAATATTTTTGTCTTGCTGTTGAAACGTCGACGTGCTCTTCTCCTGCTCTTTTTTTTTCCTACTCAACGGCCGTTGGTGCTTTCAAACTTGCCCAGCGTTATGACTAGGATGCCCTTCTTTACTGCTAGCCACCGCCCCTTGTGTACAATGCTAGAATTAGGCCGGGGTAATGGTCCACCGCGTCCCCAGTGCAAGGTTCGTGAATGCGCTGGTTCGTAAAAAATTCGGCACTTGGAGGGTTCGAACACCTGACCCCACTTTCGTTATTTCAACATGCCCTGAACGAAAAAGCTGCGTAAAGGATACGTTAACCGTCCCCTGTTATTCTTGATTATATTATTGCGATATCATGGACGTACACACGCGGTTGGTGGTCCGTACTTGCCAACTGCACTTGCAAACTGACTGACTGACTGCCTCCGTTACGCACTTGCGTGTGTTTCCGTACTTGCCAACTGAACTTGCAAACTGACTGAATGACTGCCTCCGTTACGACTAACAAGTGAACGACGAGTGAGCTACTAAAGTTTTGTTCAGTTCATTGTGTCTATATGTACATAGCCGTTTATTCAAAACCGTTGCGTGGATACCTTGATTCTGGGTTCGCTGATACTTGTTTCCCATTTTAAATCTCCCGTCCATAATTGGATACATGTAATGTAGGAGGATACCCACTTGCCCGAAATCCGCGTAACGGGTGATTAGTACTGCTGTAAGCGGAACCACAGACAAATCTGTCTAACGGGCTAACATTATTGTCCTTCATGTACTGGTTTTTGCACGCAGGACGCCATTCGCAACACCGCCTGACGGAGTCGGATGGACCGGACGTGCGTGAGGCTGCTGTTCACAGTCGTGAAGTTGGCAGACATTAAT
This sequence comes from Mesostigma viride, assembly GCA_009746045.1. Classification (NCBI taxonomy): domain Eukaryota; kingdom Viridiplantae; phylum Streptophyta; class Mesostigmatophyceae; order Mesostigmatales; family Mesostigmataceae; genus Mesostigma; species Mesostigma viride. Next base: position 1,081,778 of record RPFO01000016.1, on the reverse strand, counting down.
ATCAACACGGTCACGAGAATTCGTCCAGAGAATAATTGATGCTTGTGACGTGCTCGACGGCTGCGATGACCGAGATGATGCGTGTAGTGCACAGCGTCCGAGACGTCGCGACACCCGTGGCTGTCCTGTTGATGCGAACGCACGGTGACGAGACGGAGCCCATTATATAGGTGGATTACAAGTTAGAACGGCCCTCGCGGTTGCACTGTTTAATCGCGAACGTGGATTTTGCGGAGCCGACGGCCGTTGGGGATTGGAAATCTGATGATATCGGGGCTGCGCACGATCGAGGAACTGGGGATCGACGTAGGTCTACAGGCTCACTTGTCCGTCAACATGTATGGCCTCGCTTGACTGTCATCATCTTGACATGTACATAACTAGTTCATATACCATGCATTTGACACTGCCTGCACGTGGATTTTCCAGACATACATTGAGGGTAATTATAACTCGAAAGCACTACGTACGATTGAGACGTCCGGTCGTAGAGCAGATGCACTGGAGCTTTCTGATCTTCCAATTGATGGGTCTGTAATTATGTAAGATATTCAGATATCGCGATGACTCGAGCATCGATGCATGGAATGTAATAATGTATTTCATTCAATTATACATCCAATTTAACTCCGCAATTGAGGGGCACACATGTCCATCAGCCCGAGACAACATTTCCCAAGTAATTTTCGATTAGTGATTTAGTGTGGGCCTTCCCTGAAGGGTCGCGCTGCCAAGTCACCCTTCCATGAAATATTTTTATGCTATATTTTGTTGGTAGGGTCGTTCCTTAACATAGTTCTTATGTCTTATTTTGCGGAAGGGTCTCGCTACAGAATAACCCCTTCCCTGACATTAGTTACATCTTCGATTTTTTTTTCCCCAAACCTGAATGGGATTTCATCCTTGTTTCTTCTTAGGGTAGCGCTGCAGCGCCACCCCTCACGCTGATGCGAATTTACACTTTCTTCATCCGACATTGGTCTATTTGTTTTTCCTTATTTGCCGCAGAAGGAACAAGAGAAGGAGAGGGAAGTTCAGCTTCAGAAGGAAAAGGAGGAGCAGGAGAGGGCCTCCTTGCTTCAGAAGGGAAAAGAGGTGGAGAGGGCCACCTATGTCGACAAGGTCAAGTCGACGAGCGAGTCTCCTAAGTATAGTACGCCACCCGCCTCTCCGCCCAAGGGCGTAGAGGAGTTTCCTCCTCTGTCAACAATGCTTGCTGCCGGGGCTGGGCCAAGCTCCGTGGAGGCGTCGGCCTCCAAATCTCCCAAGCGGCCCGCACCTGAGGCACAGGCTGCCGGGGCTGGGTCCAGCTCCGTTGTGTCTCCACAGTCTCCTCAGCGGCCCGCACCTGAGGCACAGGCTGCCGGGGCTGGGTCCAGCTCCGTTGTGTCTCCACAGTCTCCCCAGCGGCCCGCCATCAACAAGGAGTCCCCCGTCCGCGGGAAGTCGACCTCAAACTCGCCGAGGTCCGCCCCCGTCGAGGTGGTTACCTCGAAGCCCAGCTCGCCGCCCAAGTCTTCTCCAAGGGCCCACCACGAGGCGTCTGAGCAGGGCAGCCCGCCGCCCAAGTCACCTCTAAGGTCCCACCACGAGGCTTCGACCTCGAAGGTCAGCACGTCGCCCAGGTCTCCTTCAAGGTCCCTACCCGAGGCGTCGACCTCACAGCCCAGCTCGCAGCCCGCGTCTCCCCAAAGCTCCCCTCCAAAGAAGGGGGCGACCTCCAAGTCCCGATCACCGCCCAAGTCGCCTGCAAAGTCTCCAGGTCGGAAGTCTCCGCCCAAGCGCCGGTCGCCACCCAAGCGCCGGTCGTCAAACTCACCTCCGAGGAGCCGCTCCCCACAGGCAAGAAAGAAAGCAAGAGCGGAATGGGAGGAGAAGGAGGATGACCATGAGCGGTTCCTGCGTGATCTGCAGAAGAACATTGACCTCCTGATCAGCATGGAGGACAGGGACAAGGCAGACCCAAGGCCACTGGAGGATCTTCCGGAGGAGGAAAGAAAGAGAAGGAATGACCGCATGGCACTTCTGACTTCTTATCTGGATCAGGCAACGCAGCACGCCGAAGATCTGGTGAATCTGGAGAAAAAGGACAAGGAACGGAAGGCCGCCCAGGAGCTCCTGGAAAGGGAGCAGAGGGAATGGGTGAAGAAGGAAAGGGCAGAGCGAGAGGCGAAGCAGGCAGAAATGGAAGCTGCGGAGATGGAGGAGGCGGAGCGCAGGAAGAGGAGGGCGTCGTGGGAGCGGGACGAAAAGGAGAGAAAGGCGAATGAGGAAAGGAAAAAGAAGGACGAGGAGGCAAAGGCGAAGAGGAAGGTGCAGGAGGAGGGGAAGAGGATGATGGAGGCGGGTGTGGCGGCACGCCTGAAATACCAAGCCAAACTTGAGGAGGAGCGCAGGAAGGCGCAGGCTGCAGAAAAGTCGACGGAGGTGGATGGGAAGACCGCGGGGGTCTCGGAGAAGGAGGGTACGGAGCCGTCTCAGGTGAGAAACAGTTTTTACCCCCATTAGTGTGCGTGTTTTTTTTAACGGTTTCGTTATTCCTTATCTCTGCTAAGCTCGTCTGACCATGAATGGGTCATTTCGCAGAGTGACCCTAACCTGAACCAACAAGTATGCTTTTCCCTGTTGTTTTGATTTCAGAGGAAGCGGGGGGCAGACGAAAAGAAGTCAGAGGATCCCAAGAAGAGCGGGACAACAACGGAGGTGAGCGATAAGTAATCCTGTGTTTTTCGCCTTTGTTCTTTGTTCATTTGTCCTTCATTTCTGAGTTGCCGTTTCCTTCGCATGTGTGATTAATTTTTGGAGGGTCATTTCGCAGAGTGACCCTAAACTTTTTCAACGAGTATGCTTTCCTCTGTCTTGCTGCATCCAGAGGAAGAAAGGGGGAGATGAGACAGAGTCTCAGGGGAACGCCGAGGTTGGGAGTGGGGAGGAGAAATTGCGGGTGAGCTAATAATTTTTTCGCCGCTTCATAGTGCATGTCAGTTAGTCCTTCGTTCTGTTTGAGATTTTTTTATGAAGGGTCACTTCGCAGAGTGACCCTAAACTTTTTTTCCGATTATGCTTTTTTTTCGTTTTGTGGACCTGTGTGCAGCCGATCCAGTTGAGCGGCTTGGAAACTTGGAAGTCATGGTTGACGACTTACGAAAAACATCTGAACGATGACGCCAAGTCGTTCTTGAGCACCCTTGTGTCGAAGGAGATCGAAGTTGCGATCGATGACGGTGTCTGGCATGAAAGGATCTCAGTCGGGTCTGATGAGAATGTGAACCCTTGGAGTGATCCAACACTTCGTGATCTTTTGTTCGAAGTCATGGGGCGGAGCCTTCGAGGCAAAAGGTTAAAGGGGAAAGACATTGCATCTCTTTTCGACACCTTTGAGTTGCTTGTTACCGAGTGCGGGTCAACGATACCCGACGCAGCGGATGTTACAGCTTATGTTCCTCGAAGCCTGCTCGTCTGGATCAAGCTGTCTTGTGCGACCAAACAGTACTGCAAGGACACGAGACAACACCCATTGTCACACGAGTATTTTGACATCATCATATCTGTCTGCAGGTGGGAAATGTACCAGGTCCTAGAGCAGGGGAAGACAGGTGAGGATTGGGACACCTCCCCGCTGACGGAAATCGATGTCAATCTGCTCTTGAAGAAAGGGTTCAAGGATGCGCAGTTCGACTGGGATGTCTTCGGCGACTTTCTGGTCGCCATGGACCACTCGGTATCTCCCGAGTTGTTCAAGGCTGGCACAAATGTCATTGAAGATTTGGATGGGGTTAGATCGCACTTCCTTTCGTCGTATTCAGTGTGGATGGCGCAGTTTAGGGTGAACCCAGACCCTATTCTTCCGAGTCGAGCTGTTGAATTGTTTCTTCAGTTGTGCGAGGATGAGATCCTGCGTTTTCGTCAGAGTGGGGAGTTCGACATGGCCGGACAGTATGAGCCCCCACGAAAGGAGGTTGTCGCATGGCTTGAGTACAAGGGGATCGACGACTGCCTGTCGTTAGTGACGGCGAACATAAACGAGAAATCATGGAGTCAGGACATGCTATCTCACTTGATAGCTCTTCGGACGTTTTTCGAAAATGAACTGAGCCACACAACTCCATCTGAGATGTGGCCGATCGGACAAGTGTTGCGGGAGTGGAGATTTGACATTGAGGTAATTATTGACATTTGTGTACATTTTTATTCAGTCCGTTTAGATTAGTGTTGTGTATTTCTTTTGTTGAAAATTGTTACTAACGATCAACGCATTTCTTTCTCTCCTTCCCGCCAGGAGGGTGACATTCCACGTTTTGAGGGACAAAGTCCTTCAGCGTGGAACCCGGAGGTAAGCAAATGCCGCTAAAGGTTCGGGGTCGATTTGTGAAGATAGGATATTCAAGAAATACTTCCTGTTTTGACTGACTTTGTATATTTATCTGAACGCACGTTTCGTCTTGCAGGATGACGATCAACCTTTCGAAGAGGTCGAAGGGATGGGGACGGAGAACGTAGAGGTAGGAAATTTGTTTCATTTTACTGTTCAAGCTTAGGGTTGGGGTCGCTCCGCAGAGCAACGTTAAAACAAAATTAATGCTCGTTTTTTTTATGTCATCGTCTGAATTATTATTATTTTTTTTTCATGCAGGAGGTGGACGAGAAGGAAGAGGAGGAGAAGGAGCAGGAGGTGGACGAGGAGGAAGAGGAGGAGGAGCACGAGGAGGAGGAGGAGGAGGAGGAAGAAAATGAGCTTGAGCCAACTCCGAAGGGGAAGGGAAAGGCAAAGGTTTGTACAATGTTTTTTAATTTTTTAACGCTGAAGGTCGCGCTGCAGAGCTAGGATGCCAGAGTTCAGATTACTCTTCTTAATACATTTCGCTTCATGTGTATGTTGTGTGTTGTTGGTATACCTTCCAGCAGGCTAAAAAAAAGGCGACGACGACATTCCAGGATCCCAAGAAGCTTATTGACAGAAAGAATAAGGTGAAGACTATCTGTGATATTGGCGACCTCATCCTAGGCAAGCCCCCTAAGGATGTTACGATTGGTGCCGGGGAGTTTCGCAAGTATCTCACCCAACTACGCGTTGAAGCGGCGGCCGATTTCGCAAAGCAATCTGACACCTTCAACGGTGAGCTGGCCTATGATTTCGTCAACCAAGTCAAGTCCAAGGGCACCGAAAAGTTCAAGTGGAAACCAAAGGAGTACACGGAGGCGAAGGTGGACAAGGTCATCAAGTTCATGAAGTTGGATCTCAAGAGAAGGGATCGTGAACGGGCGAAGCTGCTTGAGGGTCAGGCAAAAGCGTCCAAAAAGAAGAGGGATGCGGATAAAAAGGAGAAGGGGAAGGATAAGGGGGTGGAAATGGAGGATGACGCGGCCGGGGGGGAGAAGGGCGGGAAGGGAAAGAAGGGGAAGAAGGCGGGAGAAAAGGAAGAGGTGCGTTTTTCGCGGAATTTTTTATTTAGAGGGGTAGCTCTATGGAGTGAACCTTTTTACCTTCTCCGTGCTTTGCACCCTATTCGGTATTTTTTGTCTGCACGCCGACTATTTGCAAACGTTAAACTATTTATTGTTTTCCTGTCTCATCTTCGTCAATGTCTTCCTCCAGGGTGGCGAGGGGGAGAAAGGCGGAAAAGGAAAGAAGGGGAAGAAGGCGGGAGAAAAGGAAGCGGTGCGTTTTTGGTGATTTAGATTCAGAGGGGTAGCTCCGTGGAGTGACCCTTTTTACCTTCTGTGTTCTTAGCACCCTACTCTGAGATTTTCCTACGCTCGCGGACTATACAGGGGTCACCCGCAGTATCGCAACAAGAATCGCAACTACGCAACTTTCCAGGAGGACCAAAAAACACTTTTGTTGCGATTCTTGCGAGGACCGATTTGGACGAAAAGTTGCGAAACGGCAAACGCGTGGTATCGCAACTAAAGATACACCCCGACGTGAAGTATGTCACTCCTTGGCTGACCGGCGCGAAGAATCAACCGAACTGAAATGAGCGGCGTCAGAAAAATGCTATAGCCGCAGTCGCGCAACATCTAATGATGCGCACATTATCTCGGGCTGGTTTTTACTTTTTACTGCGTCTACACGCGTTAATCATCACGGGGGTGACGATGAAAGGCAGCACTTGTTATTAGCTTCTGTATCATTGAAATTTTCGCAACCAGTAGTTTTCGTATGATGTATTTCGCGTATTTCATCATCGTTCAGGGCCAGGAAAGTCTCGACGCCGTGATGAGATTGCCTTTCTGTCATGAGATTGCTAGCTTTCCGCTAGCCTTCTTTTTGCGGTTTCGGCATGGCGCAGTTTAGTGTACCTGCGGATACCGTCAACAAGGTAAAGTCGTTATATCATTCGGTAAGTAATCTCGGACACGTTGTTGAAGGTTTGTGGTGTTAAGTTCGCTAACTTACTACTCCTGTGTACTAGTTTGTGGTTGTGGTTTTGTACAACCGTCGTCGTAAGATTTTCATCAGTTTTGTTCATGATTAGCTGCGTCTGTACCTAATTTTCTAGAATGACGATTGATTTAACATCTAAAGGAGTTGTTGATGGTAGCACGATGGTTTCTATTGCCTAAATTCTTCAGGAAAGATGGTATCATGGCCAGTTTTTTGTCAGCCTTTTGGCTTTGCTAGTAAAGGACGCCTGTGCAGTTGTGCAGTCCGTGCAACATCTATGGAGGCCCCAGTGCCTTGCTGACGTAGAAAAGAAGTTCGATGCAGTGTTTGTATATTTTCATCCTAGGCATGCAAATGGAGGTCATTTCTCATGTTCTGGATGCATGGGTAACACCGCCCCTTGCACCCCCTTGCTACGTGTGCATTTGGGCCTTGGTTTGTGAAGACGTCCAATATTGCATTATCACTTAACATTGCATTGTAAGTGTCTTTTTTATCGCACCCGTGCACCCCCTGAGATTAGTGCTGTATTTAGCACCCATAGGACATATAGGACATTGCAACATGACTAATGACATGACCCCGAAGTAACTCCCTATATGTGTGTGCTTTGGTCCCAGTATGGACACTAGATTGTTATCAGGCTGGTTTCTGGACATTATCATGCAAGGTGCAACCAGCCATAATTAGGGGTAGAGTTACACACTGGTCATCCAAGGGCTAAGTGCAGGCCAGCACGCGGTAAAATGGTGACTGTGCATTAATATTAAAAAATTAAATTACGACACGCAGACGCTACGCGTTGATCAGGCGTCGCGTGACCGCCATGCGAACATTAATAGTTGTCGCGTATATTACATCCTCAATGATGTGGAGGCGGAGATGGAATGAGTATCTATAATGTAACCTTGAGTGACAGGGTTGCTGACACCACGGCCCGAATCACTGTTATTACACTTGTACTGAATTGGGTCACATGCATACCCCCACCGACTTGGGGTTGGTATCCTTTATACATCCTGCCATGGACTGGAATCGTTGTCTCCTTGAATACATGTATAACTCACATGGGTCAGGGGGCCTGCCCATATTCACCACTATATTAATCCCTAAAAGGTGCTTACACTGTCCTCGGTCGCATTCATGCATGCATTCGCGTATCCATGCATGCAATCACTTCCATCCCTGCAAGCATTCACGTATCCATGCATGCAAACACCATCCATCCACGCAAGCATTCACGTATCCATGCATGCAAACACCATCCACCCCAAGCATTCACACATTCATGCATGCAAACACCATCCATCCGTGCAAGCATTCACGTATCCATGCATGCAAACACCATCCACCCAGGCAAGCATTCACGTATCCATGCATGCAAACACCACCCATCCGTGCAAGCATTCACGCATCCATGCATGCAAACACCATCCACCCATGCAAGCATTCACGTATCCATGCATGCAAACACCATCCACCCCAAGCTTTCAGGTATCCATGCATGCAAACACCACCCATCCATGCATGCAAACACCATCCACCCAGGCAAGCATTCACGTATCCATGCATGCAAACACCACCCATCCGTGCAAGCATTCACGCATCCATGCATGCAAACACCATCCACCCATGCAAGCATTCACGTATCCATGCATGCAAACACCATCCACCCCAAGCTTTCAGGTATCCATGCATGCAAACACCACCCATCCATGCATGCAAACACCATCCACCCATGCAAGCATTCACACATTCATGCATGCAAACACCATCCATCCCTGCAAGCATTTACGTATCCATGCATGCAAACACCACCCATCCCTGCAAGCATTCACGTATCCATGCATGCAAACACCATCCATCCCTGCAAGCATTCACGTATCCACGCATGCAAACACCATCCATCCCTGCAAGCATTAATGCAATATCGATTCGTGTAATTAGCACCCATCCTGCGAGCATCCATGCAATTACCACCCATCCTGCGAACATTCACGTGCAATCCATGCATGCAGACACCGCCATCCATTCGATGCAAGCATTCACGTTTCCATGCAGCCACCCATCCTCGGCCCGCAGCATCAGGGTGAACACAGCATTTCCCTTGCCCGGCCTGCGGCCGGACTGTAACACTGGACTGTGGACGCTTTAACAAAGACGGTTCAGGGCGATATATGTAGTCGCCTCAAAGTTGCACCCGCACGGCCAGCAAATGCTGGGCCGCTGCCATCCCCACTTCACAAACACACCCTCTTTCAGAATCTGTCCAGTATTGTTGCCTAATGCATCCCCGTTCGAAAGAGCGACATAATGAAACCACACTGTGAATGAAACAACGCAGTTTGTTTAACATGCCACGACGCCGACTATACCTCAAGACCATAGCTGTGTAATGTCGGCGGGACAATGACGGGGTAATGACGCGCAATGACGAGACGATGACGCGCGTGATGATTAGGGAACTGTTTGATAACGAAAGGTTAGTGGTTGTAGACTAATTATAGGTCGTTGATTATTCAATGAAGAGGCGGCACACTTATGTTTTTGTTCATTATTGCACTTCCGCGCGATGAATCCCACTGAACTGAACTGAACACCGCGCGGCCAATCAATCGTCAACGGCGGTAACTATTGCAAGTACATATCGGATCCTGCACGCCGATTGGCGACAATTTATTCCTTCCGGCGCACGTGTACGGCGTACTTTTGGTATACTTGCCAGGTTTGTTGCGATTCTGTTGCATTGCGGAACTCTAGAATTGGTGGGTTTTCAGTTGCGGAACTAGGTGTTGCGATACTCGAGCACGCTCCCATTTTTCATCCAAACATCACTTTTGAAAAGTGAAGGTGCCATGGTGTGCCCATACCTGCCCTTAATCGAAGTGGATGATAAAATTTTTTTTTTTGAGTTGCGATTCTTGTTGCGATACTGCGGGTGACCCCTGTATGCATACGTTAAACTATTTATTGCTTTCTTGTCTCATGTTCGTCAATGCCTTCGTTCAGGGTGCCGAGGGGGAAGGAGACGGTGACGGAAGGTTGGCCGGCAATGATGCCGTTTTTGCACTCGTCAAGGAGATGCTTAACTACGTCGAAGCCAGGGGCAAGGCGCCGGCGTCGGAGATATTAAAGTGGCCTACCTTCTCCCCTTTTCTTGAGCTTCTGAAAGCACTTTCAAAGCTCTTCAAGGAGGGGATCCTGACGAGTAGTGGAAAGGTGGACAAGGAGCCGATCATCAAAGATTGGAAGATGGCAACGACCGTGGACTCCGAGAAGGAGATCAGGGACAAAGCCATTCGGGACGCGAATGCTGTGCGGGAATCCCGTTGGATTCGACCGAGTGACTTCATCGATACCGGTTGCAATAGCATGCGCATTCACACCGTCAACGGGCTGATTTTGCCTGACAACATGAGGCAGCGGTTGCTAAGCGATGAGGTGTTCAGGGAGAACGGGCGCATCTTGCTGAATGCAAAGACAAACAGTTTGCATTTTAAGGTGTGCATCCCTGTGTGGCAGTTCGCCTTTCAAGCGCTTGCGGAAACCAAGCCAAGCCTCTTCGCCAAACACATCACGTCCACCGGCCCTTACCGGGATTGGCTGAAAAAATGCCATGGCGCTAGGACTGACGCGGAGTTCGTGGGCTCGCGTTACTTTCGCCCCTTGTCCGACAAGGAGATTGAGAAGTATCTTGGAACCAAGTCCACCGCTTCTTTCCTCAAGAGAGGTGTTGAGTTCCGGACCTATGCACGAGTCGGGGAACAAGACGACGTTCTGCCCTTTGATTTTCAACCAAGGGAGGTCTTCAGCCTAATAAGCCAGGCCTCCTTAAAGGCATTCGACCCAAGATTTCACGAGGAACATCCTGATGGCGAATATCTCGTTCTTCGATATGCGGTGGTCGACGGAAACCACTATTTCAAGGGTTTAAAGTCTTTCAAGCAATTGGAGGGGGAATGGACGCCCGGTGTGACACATGTTAAGAAACTAATGTGTGAAGGGGGGGCAGCGTCTGAGAACGCGAAGGACAGTGCCGCGGCGGCTAAACTTTTCTCATCCCTCATGGAACAATTCCATACTGGGTACGGGGGAACGAACGTCATTCTGCTTCGGGGGGCCGACCTTCTTCCAAATTGGGACGAGTGTAAAAAGTTCCCGGAAATATCTGTAAGTGGTAGTTGTATCTATGGCAATGGTGACGCTGCAGTTCCACCACTTCGTCGTGTTATGTCGAGTAAGGGTCGCACTGTGGAGTGACCATGTCAAAAGTCTTCCTTTATCATGCATTATAAATGCGGGAAGTCGCACACAGAAACGACAATGGCAGTCAAACTCTCATCCCGACATATTTCTGGGGTGGTTTCGCAGAGTGACCCTAACTTACCGATTTCGGCGCTGAAGACCATTTTTCGCGCTCCCGTGCGTTCATAACGTCACGCTGCAAGTCGACCCTTGAATTGTTCTTGTGTGTCAATTTTTCGTTCCTCTGTTCGTGACAGGAGGTTGGGAAGAAGAAGCTGGATCGCCTATTCGAAATCTCCAAGGGCGCCAATGCCGAAGATCAGGCGGTAGCGGATCGGACGCTTGGGCAGGCGCTTCTGGATGTTTGGAATTACAACAGGCTGTACTTGCACGGCGTCGTGAAGCAGGGCAAAGGGCATTTTATTCCCGATGGCCATTACACGAACCTGCTGGCGTACATCCTGCCGGCCACCAAACAATCAGTCGGGAGGGAAGGGAGTTTGGAGGGGAGTAAGGAGGATAAGGGGGAGTTGAGGGAGGAAGAAGGCGAGCGGAAAAAAAACAAGGCCCAACCTTCCCAAATTTCAAATTACAATCGAGTTCTGGCGAACACCTTCCTGCGCCTCACAAAGGCCAGGCCGGATGATGAGAATGACGTCACACCAGCTTCTGAGGAGACTATGACTCTCAGATGCCGGTTCGCTAACGCCGAGGGCACCAAGAAGGGGCAAAAGGTGTCCTGGACGTCTGTAAGGAACCTGGCGTCGTTTCCGATGATGGACGCTGTGTGTGAATGCATCATGAGTGGGGAGGTTGGGCCCGAAAAGCTGTCAAAGTTGGTGGAGTTGGCCAAGGACGTACTTGAGTGCGTTCGCCAATTCATCCTTATTAAGTTTCAGGAAAAGCCCGACTTGGATGGCGAATGTAAGGGGGGGCTGATATGGAGTACAAGGCTTCTCGCTTATTTGAAGAGGTGTTCGGCTTCGACTACTTGGGCGGATGCCAAGGAACAAGGACGTCGTCGATCGATTCCTTGCATTTTGGGAGAAGGCCGTCATCATCACGCGCAATGTCGCCTACCTCTTAAAGTCCGAAGGTCTTGCCAATCACCTAAGGATTCCGAGAAAGGATCTGATGGATAGCAAAATCGATCTAGTGGATCTCCTCGACAAAACCGCTCCGAACTTCAGCATGAAGGGTTCGCACGGCCTTCTGGACAAGGACTTGTATCTCCACTATCAAAAAAAGATGGAAGGAGGGGAAGGGAAGAAGGAGGCGGTTGTTGAGGCGAAGGAGAAAGTTGCAGGGAAAGGGGGGGAGAAGGTGGAAGAGAAAAGTGCTGAGCCGATTGAGTATAACTGGCGCAGCATTTCCTGGGATAAGATGACCGTCTGGTATTCTTCTCATAGTCTCCCTAAAGGCGGCCCTGACAGGAAGAAGGCATTTGTGAGGAGGGTGGCGGCGGAGGTGGCGGTGGGCGACGGTGAGGGCTTCCCATCCACTTTCGCGAGGCAAGACGATGGCCTGACGCCACTACCGTGCTGTAGAATCCTGAATTTGGATGGTGAGTTCGGCCGCAAGTGGACGTCCTTCAAGGACTTCTGGTGGGGTGACCATGACCTCTTTATGGTTCCTCCAAAAAAGACAACTGTCGAACGAGCTTCCGGTTACCACAGGAAGCTTATCGAGCTAGCGACGCAGTTTTTCGAGGAGTTGCGTCCCATCGTGGTCGTTTTTGGCGGAAAGAAGTCATTGGATGGCTTCGAAGACTTACTGGTTCGGATGGGGAAGATGCCTGACGTCTCGTGGACGTCATTGGCGAAGAAGAGGAAGGCTGAGGATGACGCGGAAGGAGATTCGGATGGGGACGAGGGAGGCGAGGGACAGGGAAAGGAAGGAGGGTCGACTCGCAGAGCGACGTCTAGGGGGGAGAGAAGTCGTCACCGCAGAAGACGTCTAAGGGGGAGAGAAGTCGTCACCGCAGAAGACGTCTAAGGGGGGAGAGAAGTCGTCACCGCAGAAGACGCGGGACAAAGGGAAGGGTGGGCAGCGGCCGTCTGTCCAGCCGCAGCCGGAGTCACACCCTTCCAAAAAGCTTCGAAAGGCAGTTGTTCAAATCTCGGACGACGAAGATGAAGCTGAGCCTGGCGCTTCTGCCCGGCCTGTCGCTCCTTCCGCGCCTACGCGCGTTTCAAAGTATCCCAAGAAAGAGCTTCGAAGGCAGCCAGTCGAGTCATCATCATCCTCCTCCGAGGAGGAGGAGGAGGAGGAGGGGGAGGAGGGGGAGGAGGGGACGAGGGGAGGAGGGGGAGGAGGGGGAGGAGGGGAGGAGGGGGAGGAGGAGGAGGAGGAGGAGGAGGAGGAGGAGGAGGCGGAGGAGGAGGAGGAGGAGGAGGAGGAGGAGGAGGAGGAGGAGGAGGAGGAGGAGGGGGAGGAGGAGGAGGACGGGGATGACGACGAGGAGGAGGAAGATGGAGGGAGGCGAAGGGGTGATGGAAGGGCAAGGGGTGGAGGGGCAGGAGGGTCAACTCGCAGAGCGACGTCTGAGGGGAGGAAGAAGCCTGCCGCGCCCTCCAAGTCTTCCGGCTCGTCTCGACCCAAGACAGCTGCTACTCGAGCTCCGAAAGGAATAACAAAGGGTGAGGAAATCGCTGTTTTGGTCGTGGCATGTATCCTGAATTTTTTTTTAATTCGTTTGCAATCTATCTACGTTGACTTTAGTCCGTCGTTGATGTGCCGATTGGTTACGCGCAGGTAATGATGTGGTGCGGGCGAACGCTGCGGTGGGCTTCGGTCCTGCAGCTAAACTTGCTGCTCAGTCTGAAGGGGTGGAAGCGAATGCGCAGAGCCAAGAGCCTTATGAGAAGCCTACGCTGTGGATGAGACTTATGGACGGGGAACAGAAACACGGAGCACCGGAGTGCTTCTGGATTGATGGGTGGGCCGAGAACACCATGAGAAGGGCCAATGCGAGTAGGGAAAAGCAAAAGTATACCAAGTTACAGGAGGTGAAGTTGTACGGGCAGGTAGGTGGATACGATCGGAAATGGAGGGACGTTTGCATGAAGTTTTTTCCAGAAGAGACAGAGGGCGGAAAGTTGCATCGGGGCAAGTTCTGGATGCCTTTGGACTATGTGAAGAAGGTGGTGACTCTGATGGACGGAAAGAGTTGGAATGATGTGGCAAAGTGGGCACCTGCGATGTCCATCGATCCAAAGAGGAAGAAGTCCAAAACAGAAGAGCAGAAATTGGAAGCAGAAGCAAGGAGCAAGAATAAGAAGTGACGTTCGAAGACTTTATTTTATGTTGGACGAGTCTTTAGTAAATTCAGTCGACTCCGTCTCAAGTGCGACGAATGTATCCATGATATTCTTCAATGAAACAATGCAATTTCACGCTAATGTAAAGTTTTTATGTCACACGAGACTTACAATGAGATAAATACCCACAAATTGTAATATTTACGTGAAATTTATACGTTCGCAAGCCAAAATTCAAGATTTTTGCCTCAAAATTGAAGGAAAAGTGTCACACACTTGGCTTGGACCGCGGAACATTCGAAGTGGGCCCGGCCACCGACCCCATCGCTACGAAACTCCAGGAGCTTGAAGACCTTTGCCAGGCACATGCATGCAACAACGGCCGGAGGTACGTGCGCCACCGACCGCGCCCGCCGCGACTGCGGGGTGGTGCTGCGTCGCTTCCCCGAGAAGCCAGGTGAGACATGACCCGCAAACCACCCTTGCCGACGAGTTAAGGACCATCTCCTTATACCCTCATGGGCCTGGTAGGTGAGGTAGAACTGCGCGGGTGCCACCGCCTTCCCCACTCACGCGGGACAAGGCGGCTCCCCCACCAGTTCTGCTCACCTTCCCCTCCCGTGAGGACAAGTAAGCAGCGGTTCCTCTCTCGTCGCAAGAGGTTGCACGACCTCACCTGGACGTTGGACGACGACCTGACCCCCTCCCAGGCGGCCCAGCAGCAGCAGCGACGCGACCTGTGGCCGGAACACCTCGATCCGCCACAAGTAGGACCCCCAGAAGCCCAAGGTGTACTGCCCAGAGGGGCGGGGACCTGATGATCAACCACAAGATGTGGACGCCCCCAGCGGGCTAGAACAGTTTGCACAATACAGCCCTATCTATAGCTTGTATCCGGCATTGGTATAGTCACTGCCAGGTCTGCCGCTATTATGGGCCGCTAGCTATCAGTCATGCTTATAAGAATGTTTGCCTAGAGCTCTGTGCCAACATACCTAGTCACATGCACCGCTAACGCACGGTACACAACCAGCGCTGGTTGTCTCCTTGATATGGCCTTAGCTTAGTCGTTGTTGTACAGCCATGCTACGTCCTGGCTATGATTAGATTACTTGCCCACGCTCCTTGTAATATGCCATGCTCACATAGGTCTTATTGCACCCACAGATTAATTGCCGGATCGTTAGCGTGTCCGTTTAGCGTGTCCGAGTGCAGCTGGGGCATGCCTTTGGCATTAAAAAATTAAATTAAATTAAATAACATGTCTCCGTTGGGAGATCATGTAGCACATATTCCAGGTTGGATGGGTGGTGTGGAGGAAGCCTTTGGCATGATCAAGGAGAATGGGGGGTCTCTGCCCTTTCTCCCATATGTTGTGCACACACAGGGCCGGATTAAAAGCACTTCGGTGCTCCGTGACTCCCCAACGGGAGCACGTGTTTAATTAATTAATTACTTACTTACTTACTTAATTAATTAAGTAAGCTCTCGGTCATTGTCGGCTACAATAATGCCCCACATGCTGGGCACCCTGCCGAAGACTGCGATGCGTTTCAATTCAACCAGTTGCTCGACCTTGAGCGACATCTGGATCCCACGTCAATACATTGTTGCCATCTTGGTGGATGCCAAATATTTATTACGCGACCCTGCCTGCATGTGGGCTGCGTGGGCCGCGCCTAACGTACCGATAGTAATGCCAACACCCGGGCCTCCTTGAGCAACTAAGTAAGTAAGTTCCTTTACTCCATTTTTGTTTTTGTTATTATTATAACTCTTTACTTTCTCATTTATTGATTATTGTTCGTATTATTGCCTTTAACATTTTCTTTTCCTTTTTCTTTCTTTCTTTCTCTTTTTTCTTTTTCCCTTTGTAATTTGTATACTCCTTTGTAATTTGTATTACTCCTTCTTTTAGCCCCGGCCTTCGTGTATGTGTGTATGCGTTCCCTCTTTTCCTTCTTAGTTTTGGTAATTGTTTGTGTTGGTCGTGGTGCACGTGTGTGTGTGTGTGTGTGTTTTCCCTATCAACCATGCAAGAGCCAGCCGGCCATACATGTATAGTATATCACAGTTGGTCTGCCTGGCATCTACCCGCAAGCGTCCCTCGACATGAATTCAATGTCAGTTAAAGCTCACGTCGGAGGATACTAATTGCAATTACCTCGATCTTAACATTACCCATAACAAGAAGGGCTGGCGTACGGCTGCATCTATGATAAGCACAAGGATCCTAAATATCAGCAAATTCCTTTTATTCGCTACCCCGATATTCACAGTCTCCTTTCCCACACAGCAAAATATGCATGGTGTTGAACATTCCTAGTCAGTTGCATCGTTTTCCCCGTCTTTACTAAGTTCTTATCGTGTCGATTTCATCCGCACGACTCTTGTTGAACTCTTGCATCGTTTGTTGGTCAAAGACTATGACCGAGACATTATGCTCCGTACGTCAAGTCCGGTGTTTTTTGCAACGTCGCCCACACTCACTGATCTAGCTGTTCGGTGCTGCCCCTTCATGGCATAAGCTCTACAAACAGGTCGTGGACCGGCTGGATCGCGTACAGTAGTACATCTCCACACATCTGCCGAACCCTCTGATGCCAGATCTCCTTTGCAAGCGGCCGTTCCGAGCTTCCATTCCAAGGCACTGGATTCGTTGTCCACATCGATTGTCGTGTCGCTGCAGCCATACGATGAAATCTGGCACACGCGGGCTTTCGAACGGTTCCCGCCGCACATTTGAAAGTGGCCGTGTCCTCCGGATTTTTGCCTTTGCACCGTCGGTGTGCAGTTCTTGGACGTTTGGAATCATGGAATGGCTAACGTAATGACTGACTAGCTAGACCTTTTCAGTCCCGGTATTCCATTTGCGGGTATTTCCTCGTAAATGGTGCATGGGAGAGCGATCGCAGCAATCATTGGTGAGCACCGGGTGCTCGATCACCACTAGACACTCCCGTCCCGGCCAGTTAGGATCAAGCAAGCTGTTTCCGGCCCCACCGTCTAGGTCATCTCAGTAGTCGCTCTACACGTAAGCCAGCCATAATCCGGACAGATTCTCCCGATTTCTGGCCTGCGCTGGTTCAATGTCTCCTTGATAATTTCCGTCAATGCACTACAAGGCTTGACACATTTCCATCGTGCCGGCCATTCATCTTCATCATCTTGAACGACTCGAAAAAGCGGACAAGATAACGTCAGGCTCGAGCTACCGACCGTGGTCCGGATTCATCTCCCGATTTTCGGCATGCGCTAGTTGTCTCCTTGATGGTTACTCTTACAGTTGCGGCAGCTAGCATGACAACCCACGGCATTTAGTTCATCCTATTTATTAATTTAGCAACCTAACGCAAACCCGCACTATCCAAGGCATCGCGGAGTACCCCGCCAATCCAAAACAACCGGAACCACTGACCACCAATCCGCGCGAAGCAACCAGCGAGCGAGCGAAGCGAGCGAGCGGCCGCGCCAGCGGCCTGCGCGCAGCGGGCAGCGGGCAGCGAGCACCGTACTGCGCACCAATCCGCGAGCGAAGCGAGCGCACCGTACTATTCTAGCTGGCAGCGGGCAGCGTACTGCGCACCAATCCGCCAGCGAAGCGAGCACCGTACTATTCCAGCGGGCAGCGGGCAGCGTACTGCGCACCAATCCGCGAGCGAAGCGAGCACCGTACTATTCCAGCGGGCAGCGCCGCAGCGGGCAGCGGGCAGCGGGCAGCGGGCAGCGGGCTGCGGGCAGCGGGCAGCGGGCAGCGGGGCGAAGTACTGCCAAGAAAAGGGACCCTGCTTTGGGCTGGGCGGAGCCAGTGGGTTACTCTAGTTGTAATTACTAACTGTCAAATGTTATGGGATGAATGGTTTGGGCATTGCTTTCATCACAAAGCATTATTGCAATCTTCATAATCGGCTGGGTGCGCTGCCCGTCATGAAGGTGGTGGTGCCGTACGCAAGGACCACACCTATCATTTTCACCCACTTTAACTGAAACGAGACAATACACTCATATACGAAGTACTCTATTAATTAACCCATAGTCCGCTGACCCATTTTTGGCACTTTCATACCCCTGAAAATGAAAAAAATCATAACTCACAGGCCACAACTCCAAATACCCCCAACCAAGATGCTAGGAGTATCTACACTTCAAGGGCTTTCAGAATATGCAATAATACCATGGCTTTATCAAAGCATTTGGATGATAGCTCTAGTCAAAGTTGGCCAAAAGACGATCTTTTTTCCCCAAGGAAAAGTTTACCCCCCACTTTTTTCCCAGGGAGGGTAGGGAACCTCAATACCAACAATGGACAATTTAGTTGGATAGTCCAATGGGGGTTTTCCTTGGGTCAGACCACCCGGATAACCCATTACCTCTATATAACGTGCTCATATATGTGTGTGGGTTACGCGCGTGTAAACAGCTATCTATGACATGCAACACAATAATGCATTATAAAAAGCTATAAAATGCTGCCAAAAGTGCTGGAATACAAACACGTTGCCTACCTGCACTAACGGAATGATACACTCCAAAGATATGCCATAACCTGGGCACTTTCAGGGCTGAAACCACTCTCTACAACAGGCATGAAAGCTTGATGAAATATGCAAAGATAAAATCGTCATATATAATGCATGGGAGACGAATTCCGCTGCAAACAACACGCAAATACGTTGTCGTACCCAGCTCGTTCATGTCCTGCCCGGGGTCCGCTGGCCGGGACCACCATAACTCACAGATACCGTGGCTCTACGGGCATAGGCCGCCATAGCCGCATCATGCATGCATCCTTTATGATTACCAGGTTGATGTTTCGTTCAAAGATGACCTATAAATGCGTCCGCATTCGCAGCAAATGCTGCAGGGGACATCCCGTAGCCAACCTGGATGCTCGGGCTGGCGCAGACTGCCCGGCCATAAGGAGAAAATCGACATATGATAGGCGATGAATTGTCTGGCACTGACGACCAAGAAGGCAGTATTTTCCTACCTGTATTTTCCCAATCCTAAAAATCTGGCCATGCCTGACCTACGAAAATCACGCATCATCATTCTGAGCAACATTCTAAACCGTTTCTAGCCGCGAGACGCAAATTTCCCTGATAACGGCACGTTGGCAGCCATATCTCGTTACGCGCGCGCGCGAGTGAAAATTTCCCGCCAAAGTCACGTGATACTTTCTCAATGCACGTTGTAATTACCAAGCTATGGCGAATAACCCCCCCAAACCTATGCACCCCCTTCGTCCCTAAGTGTTCCCAGACCCACCGGACAACTTCCCTCCGTCACGGGTGGCGCGGCGCTTCGGGAATTACGTGGTTTATTACGTTAAGTCAAAGTGTATGCGATCACATACACTTTTCGGACTATGGGTTAATTAATTAATTAGACTCGTGCTCCCGTTGGGGAGTCACGGAGCATTAACCCCGCCGATGGATGGATTGAATTGAATTGTAACATAACTCCGTTGGGAGTATATGTAGCACATAGCCCTTGAGAGGGGGCATATGGCCTATCATACATCCTAAGCTACTTCCTGCAAGGGTGGGGATGTAAAGGACCCTTGCTCTAGGTGCACCAGGGCACTTGCATCCCCATGATCTTCAAGCTATGCCCAGCGAAGGGGGAGCCTGTCATGGGGGGGAAGATCAGCATAGCTATACAAAAAGGCTAGGGCATGGCGTCTCAGCAGAGAGTTACTCCCTGCATGGGCACAACATAGCTAAATAAAGCTAGGCATCATCTGGAGTGTGGCACATCATAGGCACACATGTACATGATTAAATAAAGCGTGTGGCTTAGCTAGGATAGTGCCTCTAGGAGGCGTACATGTACATGGCCACGGTCTATCTATTCTACACTACTACTGCTGTATTCCCCTAAGCTGGGGCGTCTGGAGTCGTTGGGGCCGCGGGGGTCGCCTGCCAGGGCTTGTGGCCGACGTAGATGGCCGCCCCCTTCCAGTACACCGGCTGCCCCGCCTTGGTCTGCCGGAGCTGGAGGTAGGTGGGCCATAGCTCCCGTCGCCGTTGTTGCTGCGCCAGGGTCAAGTCGTCGTCAAGGGTGAAGAGAGTCTTCTCGAGCCGCTTGCGGCGTCGGAGAAAAGAAATCTTGTCCGCCGGGGTCTTAAAGGTGAGAAGGAGCGGGGGCGGCCCTGCCTTACCCCGCGCGCGGGGAAGGCGGTGGGCGACCAGGTCGATCTCACCAGTAAGGCCCATGCGACTAAGAATTTCTCTCTCAAACGCACGTGCAAGCTTCTCGGAATTCTCACCTTCCTCCATGTCGAGGTTCTTGACAATGACGTTAAGGCTGCGCTTGGCAAGCTCGGCCTCCTCGCGGAGGTCAAGCGTCTGCCGCTGGAGCTGGGCTGCGACGGCGGAGGTGGTGGAGGTGGTGTGCTGCTTAAGCATGTCCGCCCAGGTCGTGATGGGAGGAGCATCGCCGGCCAGGCCAGCAGAGGCTGGCTTGGCGGCAATGTCCTTCACCGCCTGGGCGGTGAGGCCCGCGGTGTTCTGCAGGACCTCGATAGCGATGGCATTATCCTTAAGACGTTGGTCAATGTCGCGGAGCTGGGCGGTGATGGAGTCGGTGGAGGCGGAGGGGGGGGGGTGGAGGCGAGGAGGGTGGCGGTGGCGGTGGGGATGGTGGGGAGCTCAGCAGCCAGCGTGCGACCCACAGCTGCCACATCTGCAGCTAGGGGCGTCACGTGCTGTGAGATGGTTTCTTGGAGGTGGAGGAGGAAGGTGGATTCGGTCAAGGGGGAGGGGGTCCAGAGGTCCGTGACAGAGCGGTCAAGGATGGAAAAGAGGGCGGCGAGCTGAAGACGGGGGCGAGACCAGCGGGCCAGGTTCTCAGGTCGGTGAGTAAACCGGCCGTCAGGTCCAGTGCGGAGGCGGTAATGGCTGTGAAGGCGCTGGCACAGGTCGAAAATGGAGGCGTATGACCCATAAAACACGAGCTCCAGTATCTTGATGGGTGGCATGTCGAAAAAGCCGGGTCTGGCACCGTCGAAGGTGGAAAATAACCCGTCAACGTCAAAGTCGCGCTCAGACCAGCTTGGTTCGGTTGGGCGGCTGCGTTTTGGCTCGGGCGAGGCTGAGGGCGAGGCAGGAAGCCCGGGAGGGTGCTGGGCGACAACCAGTGCGCGACTAGGGTCACCACCGCCTTCCGGCCCTGATGGCGAAGCTGCAGCCGGAGCTGCAGACGTATTTTCATTGCCGAGCGCAGCCGTCAGGCTGCGTTGCGTCGATGGGCGTTTGCTCATCGTATATTGCGTAATAGCGTCGGAAAATTATATCAGCATGTGCGTCGTAGAAAGACGCGTCGATTGTGATATTCACGGCTTAATTCGGTGCTCAAACGTGAAAGTTATGAGCTCCGCCGTCAGCCATGGCTACCTCGTGGCTCGTGGCTTCTTCTTGCGTACTGTATGGATGGATGGATGGGTGGGTGCAAACAGTCCTACCGGTCTAAGCTATCTACATCGATCAGCTACCTACCTACGACATCTATCTAACAGCAACTAACTACAACATCTATCTTGACAGCATCACGTGGCCCTAGTAGGGGACTAGCTGTCTGGCGTGCCTCCCGTGGGTTTGCACACGCGGGCGCTTCCCCACAGGGTGGGGCTCGTTGTCCTCTATGACCTGGGCCCACTTGGCCTTTTCCATCATCTTCTTCCAAATCACGGAGAGGCCGAGGCCCCCCATGTCCTCTACTAGCTGTTCTTTAATTTGAAGGTGCGGGCCTTGCGGCGTCTCAGTAACATCAGGGGGCCCGGCCCACGTCAGGAGGTGCCGGCCAGGCTGCCGAGCTCGGCTGGTCGCCGGCGCAGTCCTGCGGGGGGGCCACGTGAGGTGTCTACCTGGTTGGTGCGAGCTAGGTGCCCTACAGTACTAGCTGCACTGAGGCGCCGCTGCTTAATGGTGCTGGTGATATATGGCATATGCCCTGGTACAGATCCTCATTGCGGACATGAGCAGCATATCCTACTCTGAAAATGGAACGCAGCATGTTGGTGACCGCGCCGTCCAGCTTGCGGGCCAGGTCGGCGGTGAGGGTCCACGTCTCGGCCCCATAAGTTCTCTATTGCTATGGACTTATCTATTGCTATGGATATCTCCGTCTTCCAAGTGATAGTCTAGGATATAATGGCACGCAAACGCGACAATTTCAACACAAACTGAAATGGCACTGGTCAAACTTTTGTGACAATAGTCAATGCTCGACTGACAGGCCGGGGGGCCGGCCGCCGGTGGTCGGTCGGTGGGGCCGGTCCGGGGGTCGGTTGCCTCCGTTTCATAGCCCGGCCGGCCCAGGGTCATGGCCCAACATGAGAGTGACTACCTTCCCGCGAATTTTTTCGGCGCCATAAGATTCGCCCCGGGACCGTCGCGCCGGAATAAATTATAATACCCATGCCCCCCTGATTTCCCCGGAAATATTATTTTAATATTCATAATATTAATCCATGTAAAGACCGACGATGTAATGTAATAATGTTATCAAATCTCAGCAGCACATCTGCGGCGTTGGAATCAACAACAACAACAAAAACGACAACTCCTGTCCGGTGTCCCCGTGTCCCAACATGTAGCGAATCACCGTTGTTGTTGATGTTGTGTCCCACGCCGCCCATGGGCAGCAGAGAATCTATAGTGGCCGAAAGCGAATCACCGTACCGTGCAATTCGGAGGCAAGGAATCATCGACAACAACTGAACAACACCTGTCCCCGTGTCCCGATATGTAGTGAATCACCGTACCGTACAATTAGGACGCAAGGAATCAACAAAAACAACACCAACAACTCCTGTCCCCGTGTCCCGATATGTAGTGAATTACCGTACCGTACAATTAGGACGCCAGGAGTCAACAAAAACAACAAAAACAACTCCTGTCCCCGTGTCCCGACGGCGAATTTCCGTACCGTACAGTTAGGACGCAACGACCGGCGTGGTATCTAGCTGAACCTGCACAGGGAATGTGGAAGTTGTTGTTGTTGTTGTTGATTCTCGCACTCGGAATGTGGAAGTACCCTCAATGCTCCTTAAAGCGGTAGGATTTGATAGGATTTGATTCCGGGGTCTTTGACTCTAGAGAGTATCTTAGAGAATCCCGGGGCCCCCCGAGGGCACCAATTCTGGTCGATGCAAAACTCGGAGAGATCTCGTATCTCTGACACATTCATATTCAACTTGGATTTATGAGGATAAAGTCTTAATCAATGGGATACGGACACGTGTTGGAAGCGGGGTGATCACTGAACCGGTACAGCGAGGGTAGCCATGAATTTGGTACCTCTTCGCGCTCTCCTTCAAATTATACTTGGGAGATGCCGCCATCTGGACTGATTCAGTGCGGACTGCGGATGTCCTTTTCTGACAATCAAGCCGATAAAATAGATAGCCATCAACCCGTCACTTCGCGGCGTCGTGACGAACGCACAACTGCGGGCACGTGGTCCCGCGCCCCTGGCACATAATTATTGGCGCAATATTCAGCAGAAATCGTATACATTCAGCTCATTAAGTTAGTACTGCGCTCATGTTATCATAGGCCCGAGGTATGGCCGAAACGAGAGGAAATTGTCTGGGAGATGGAAGAGGTTACGGCTGTATCGTTTGCTAGGCATAGCATTGATTTCCGGTGCGGATTGTGACAGCAGGATTGATCCGTATGGCTCCCGCGGTGCCGAAAAGTGGCTGTTTGCAAAGTTGCCCGGAAAGTATGGGACCTTCCCGTCTGAAGGACGGGTCATCCCCCCGAGTGTCCTCTCCTGTGGTCGGGTCCCGGTCGGAGACTTACTTTTCCGCCGAGCCTGCGGCAGATTTCCTGCGGGAAACCGAGACCCTTTTTAAGATGGCGGTGGGTTTGGTGCAAGACGTTCGGGCCGGTAATTGCAGGCGATGTGAAAGGGAGGACCGTGGCGTATCGGCTCGGCGGAACGGCACACCGCAGCTGACGCCGCACGGCGCTTGCCGACCTGATGACGTGAATGCGGCGGTGGACACATCGGCCGACGGGATGATGGCATGCATGGGCAGCGAGCCACCAAAGTTCTTCTCGACGTGCCTCGAAATTCTAGCGCAGGAGGTCTCTGCCGACGCGATCATCTTCCAAGCCGTCGACACGCGCGAGATGACGCCGCTTGAATCCGCCCGTGACCCTCGGCAGGCTTCGTCCGGTCTGCGGTACCAATGGTCCGCTCCGGGCGTCATGTCGGAGGACGCCGCGCCGGGGCGCGCGATCAAGCTGAGCTCTCTGCCGATCCTGCGCAGCCAGCTGGCCTGCAAGGGCTACTCAATCGTGGGCGTGACGTCCACCGGCAGGAGCAGCAAGAAAGGAGAGCTGGATATGCTGATGTCCCTGCTGGGCGTCTCTGATGACTACGCCAGGGGACCCATCCTCGTCGTGGGCCTGAAGGAACGGCCGCTGGGCGTCAGTAGCCTCATCAGCGGCAGCTCCCATGCTTTCACCGGTGCCCACTCTCTCCCCAGTTCTCACTCTATTTCTGGTTCTCACGCGTCTGCCAATTTTAGCCCGCTGAGCACAGGGTCCCATACGACGCCCAGTTCCCATTCCGGCCCCGGCCCCCACCACGGGGTTGCGGGCTGCCACGTGGGCGTGCCAGCGAGCAGCATGCCGGACCTGTCCCTGGACAGCAGCGGGGGCGGCGACGACGTGGACGGGCTAATGTGTTTACTGTTCCAGTCGCAGGGTCCCAGGATCGTGGGCGAGGGGGGCGTGCCCACCATCCTGGCGCACGCGCAGCGCAAGCTGTACTTCTGCCAGCGGTTTGCGGAGCTGGCGAGCAGCGTCCTCCTCCCTTTTATCAACCACCGAGGAGGGGCCGACCGAGGATGCGGTGGTCCATTTGACACTGGTTCCCTGAACGCCTGTTCTACGAACGCGGGGTCGAGCCATATGGGCGAGGGCCGTCCGCGAGGCGTTGGCACGGCACGGGGAGGGCCGGGCCAAGGCCACCACCAGCAGCAAAGGGGTGGAGGTAGGGAGTATGGGGGTGTTGCCAGGGAGGACCCCAGGGACGCGCAGGCGGCGGCGGCCGAGGCTATTTCGGGCCGTCTGCTCCCTCTTCTGCATCCCGTCACGGGTACCGTGGAGGAGAGGGTGGGCCGTGTTCTGGGGGAAGGCATGGAGGTGCTGGGTGCCGGGTGCGGGTTCGTGCTGGAGATTGAGGGAGGGGGGGCGGGCAAGGTGGGGGGTAGCATCCTCCGTGGGGGGGTGGAGGGGGCGCGGCGACCCAGGGTATTGTTCACAAGGGGCCGCGTCCCTGAGGTGTTTCTCCACGGTGCAGGGGGCAGCAATAACGGTACCAACGGCCATGGCGGCGGTGGTAATGCTTCGCATCCTGCGGCCAGCAGCGGCAACGCCGGTGGCAGCGCGGGGGGTGACGTGGGTGGCAACAACCGCAGCAATATCGGCGGCAACAGCGGTGCATCGCATCCCTGTGTCGGAGCCAGCAGCAGCAGCAGCAGGGACAGCAGGGACAGCCATAGTGGTCGCAGCGGGGGGGCTGGCAGCAGTGGTAACGGCAGCACTCCCGGGGGAATGTGCTTCTCGGCCATTTTTGACGCCGAGGTGCGGTCGAGGCAGCTAGACGATGGCACCTGGCGGTCGCATGCGCGGTCGTCCATCTCGGGCGGGGGACCCTTGCATTTATCCGTGATGGCGGGCGCGGTTAGTGCGGGGGCGGGGGTCACGGTGACGGCTGCCAGTGGGGGGGCGGCCCCCGGGGGGGGGGCGCGTCCGGGATGCAGCACAAGACCGCGTTTGGACATGGAAATGGAAATGGAAGCGGGAATGGGAATGGGGATGGGGATGGGAATGGGAAGGGGAAGGGGAAGGGGAATGGGAATGGGAATGGGGATGGGAGTGGGAATGGGAATGGGAATGGGAATGGGAAGGGGAATGGGAATGGGTGTGTGATGCCTAGTGGGGTCTTGGATGGCGTGTGCGGGGCGCCACGTGGCGTGCGCACGGTGCCTGCCCGCTCAGGCATGGTGGCGGCGCTGAGTGACCCGTCGACGCGAGTGATACTGGCGCGCCTCGGCAAGCTCTCGCTCGTCATCGTGCTGGTGGGTTTGCTTGGACTATATAACGGACAACTTTCCCTCGGCAAGCTCTCGCTCGTCATCTTGCTCGTGGGTTTGCTTGGACTATATAACCGACAACTTTCCCTCGGCAAGCTCTCGCTCGTGATCGTGCTCGTGGTTTGGGAAGGAGGGTGCTTGTTAGCGGGGTATGTGTTCGGGGAGGATGCTCCATGGGGGGGTATCTGATAAAGGGATACCCGACGCCCTTCCCTAGGCAACTTCCGCTCTGCATCGTGCTGGTGCGTGGGGCATGCTGAAAACATGCTGAAAACATGCTGAAAACGTGCTGAAAACATGCTGAAAACATGCTGAAACATGCTGAAAACATAGAGGTGGTATGGGTAAACTGGATGGATGGCAAACAGGGTGAGTTTGGTCTCATGAAAAAGTGCGTAGGGGATGCATTTGAGAGGAACAACCTTCCGCTCTTTATGGTGCTGGTGGGTTGGGAAGGGGGATGTTTGTTAGCTGGTTACATGGTAGGGGGGGATACTCCTTAGGGAAATATCTGAAAAGGAATCCCTTGATCGTGCTGGTGGGTTAGAAATAGCATTAGGGGCATGCTTAGTGAGGAGATTAGGGTGTTTAGGAGATTACGTGCTGGTGGGTTAGAAATAGCATTAGGGGCATACTTAGTGAGGAGATTAGGGTGTTTAGGAGATTACGTGCTGGTGGGTTAGAAATAGCATTAGGGGCATGCTTAGTGAGGAGATTAGGGTGTTTAGGAGATTACGTGCTGGTGGGTTAGAAATAGCATCAGGGGCATACTTAGTGAGGAGATTAGGGTGTTTAGGAAATTACGTGCTGGTGGGTTAGAAATAGCATCAGGGGCATACTTAGTGAGGAGATTAGGGTGTTTAGGAGATTACGTGCTGGTGGGTCAGAAATAGCATTAGGGGCATGCTTAGTGAGGAGATTAGGGTGTTTAGGAGATTACGTGCTGGTGGGTTAGAAATAGCATTAGGGGCATGCTTAGTGAGGAGATTAGGGTGTTAAGGAGATTAGGGCAGCCAGTGTGCGTAAGTCTTAAGGGGGGGGGGGTAGGGGCTAAGGGTTTATGCCATTTGAGTGAATTGCTGGCCCTGTTTCCATCCTGGCCGACAAAAGTAAGTGGGTCCCTTTTCCCCTCCCAATTCTTCTTCTCTCAGCGCGAGATTGTAAATTTACTTACAATCTTCAACTTCATTATTATCATGATTATTTGTTACTATGTACTACTACACTTATACTATACAATGTACTACTACACTATACTACACTTAAACTATACAATATACTACTACACTTATACTATACAATATACTACTACACTTATACTATACAATATACTACTACACTTATACTATACAATATAGTACTACAATATACTACACCACTTATTTTTGTGCCGTTCCTCAATTACTCCTAATTCTTCACCTCATGCCCACTTTCACTCCCCTCCCCCCCCTGTGCCTTCATCTCTCCTTTCCTCGTCCCACGCAATGTTAACCTCCTACCCACACAATTGTTTCCCCTTCCCTCTTCCTTCCTCATGCTCCCCTCGTCCCTCGTATATCGTGCGATCTTTGCCCCGCCCACCACCCTACCCGGGCCCCATTCTTACCGCCCTTCCCCCCCTTCCCCCCCCCCGCCCCCTACCCCTTCTCCCCCCCCCCCCTCTCTTAACTCCCCCTCCTTAACCACCAATCATGACCCCCCCCCCACAAACCAACCGCCAACACCACCATCAACCACCACCACCACCACCACCACCACCACCACCACCACCACCACCACCACCACCACCACCACCACCACCACCACCACCACCACCACCACCACCACCACCACCACCACCACCACCACCACCACCACCACCACCACCACCACCACCACCACCACCACCACCACCACCACCACCACCACCACCACCACCCACCACCAGGCCGCACCGGACGAGACCGGCAAACGGCCCGGCCGGCGCGCCCTCTGCTTCACCCACGCATCCGCCTCGAGTCCCTGGATGGACTGTGTGAGCCCCCGTGCATCCGCCCATGCCACCCACGCGGCGTCCTCGTCCCCCCACTCCCACATGCGGCCGTCCTCATCCCCCGCGGCCTCGCCCTCCGCCGTCTCGACCTCTCACCTTCCACAATCGGATATAGCGGGGAGCCCGGCTGACTGGCCCCTCCATGACTACCCAAATCGGTCCCGATCGGATCACAGCCCGCGGCTACCCAGCGCGCTCCCTCACCACCGCCACCATCACCACCACCACCACCACCATCACCACCATCATCATCATCATGAGCGGGACACGGGGTACGACCAGACCCCGGTCTCGTACGACCGAAACGCCGCAACATACTCTCGGGCGGGTCCCTCACCGCACGCAGTCGGAGGATCCATGGGCCACGTCATTCGTGCGGGGGATTACTTCTCGTCGCCATCATCGCCGGTGTCCTCGCTGCCGTCGTCGCCGACGTCAGCGACCGGCGACGTCCCGCTGCGCGTCCAGACGATCACCCGCAAGCTGGCGCACGAGCCGCTCCCGTCGCGCGCCTCGCTGATGTCATCGTCCGCGGCGCTGATGTCTCTGTTGAAGGACCCAGCGGCTGGGGGGTATGCCCACACCGCCTCCCGGGGGGGTGTCGACCTGGGCAGGCCTGGCTGGTCGGCAGGGGAAGCGTGGCCTGCCCCCAGGACGCTGCCAACTGTCACTCTGCTGGCGCAGTGGGCGGACGTGCTGTTGGGGTGGGAGGAGGCGCGGGAGAGCTGGGGGGCTGCGTTACTGGCGGCAGAGGCCACGAAGCAGAACGTGAATCTGTTCCTGGCGGTGCTGAGCCATGAAGTGAGGACGCCTGTCAATGGTGCGTGGCGCTGGATTCATGGTGTTGGACTTTTGTCGCTGGGCCATGGAGGGTTGAGGCCATGGAGGGTTGATTTAGAGGCAAAGGGTGTGAAGCAAAGGGTGTGTAATGGTGCTCGATGGGATAAAACAAGGGTGTGTGATTGTGCTCGATAGGATAAAACAAGGGCGTGTGATTGTGCTCGATAGGATAAAACAAGGGCGTGTGATTGTGCTCGATAGGATAAAACAAGGTTGATCAGATAGGATAAAACGGGGTTGATCAGATAGGATAAAACGGGGTTGATCAGGCACAGATAGGATAAAACGGGGCTGCTCAGGCACAGATAGGATAAAACGGGGTTGCTCAGGCACAGATAGGATAAAACGGGGCTGCTCAGTCACAGATAGGATAAAACGGGGCTGCTCAGTCACAGATAGGATAAAACGGGGCTGCTCAGTCACAGATAGGATAAAACGGGGCTGCTCAGGCACATGGTTCATCGGTGGTGTGCAATTGTGGATGGCAGGGGTGTCTCTCTGCATGTGCATGTATGTGGGCTGTGTTCTATGTATGTGGTTTGTGGTTTTTACATTCTACAGTCCTGCTTCTCTCGTTCCGGTTCAGGGCATCATGGGCATGGCCCAGATGCTGCGTTGAGCTGAGGTTATTGGATGTTGCGCTGGGCTGAGGATGTTGGATGTTGCGTTGGGCTGCGGTTATTTGATGCTGCGTTGGGCTGTTGTTGTTGGATGCTGGTCTGGGGCTGTTTTTATTGGATGCTGGGCTGGGCTGAGGTTGTTGGATGCTGCGCTGGGCTGAGGATGTTGGATGTTGCGCTGGGCTGCGGTTGTTGGATGCTGGGCTGGGCTGAGGATGTTGGATGCTGGGCTGGGCTGAGGATGTTGGATTTTGCGCTGGGCTGCGGTTATTTGATGCTGGGCTGGGCTGTTGTTATTGGATGCTGGGCTGGGCTGCGGCACCTTGCCTTGCTTGATGAATGCGCGCATGGTTGCGTGTTTCTTACATTTGGACGTATGCAGGCATCATGGGCATGGCCCAGATGCTCCAGGAGTCGCGGCTCTCGCGCCAGCAGCACAGCCAAGTGCGCACCATCCTGCGGTCATCCAACAACCTGTTGCTCATCATCAACGATTTGCTGGACTTGAGCAAGGTGAGCTGAGTCATGGTCTGCTGCTGGTGGTGTGGAGTAGAATCGGTGGATAGCGTGGCATAGCGACCTAGCGAGGGACGGTATAGCGACCCAGCGAGGGACGTAGGCCACCACCAACAAGCTCCTGCTCATCCCCAACGATGTGCTGGACTTGAGCAAGGTGAGTCAACGCATGCATCCTGGCATGGATCTGTGCAGTAAAATTATACCCTACAGTGTGCTATCGTGACCCACTCCATCAGCCCGCCCGATGGATGACGGGTGTGAAGGATGAGTGAAGGATGAGTGAGGGATGAGTGAAGGATGAGTGAGGGGTGATTAAGAGAGATGGGGCGGGCTCTGTGCTTTATATTGATCTGTCCACTTCCTCTGACAAGTCCACGCTCTTTGCATCTCTCTGCCCACTTGCTCTGGAAATTCCCTTCCCTTGCCCAGTCTCGCCCTCGTTCTCTTGCTTTGCGCTGACACCAACAACACGTTTGTCTGGCCATCTTGCCGGCCACCTTTGGTCCGCCAATGCCAACGCCAGCATTAACACCAACACCCAGTCTCGTTCTCGCTGTCCTTTCTTCCGCCAACGCCAGATGGAGGCTGGGAAGATGTCCCTCGAGTCTCGCCCCGTCGCGCTGATGGAGACTCTGTGCGACTGCCTCGAGCTGGTCACCTCCAAGGCGAGCCAGAAAGGGGTGCACATCTACTGCAAGGTGCGGCCGTGCGACTTCCCATGTCCAAGTAGGCTGTGGTGTGTGGTGTTTCAGTTCATTATGGCTGCCTCGAGCTGCTCACCTCCAAGGCATAAAATGGAGAATGGTCCACGGCAAGATATAGTGCAGGTGCTCTGATTCCTTGGTTTCTATCTTTTATATTTTTATCAATTTTATCATTATTATCATTACTATCATAACTATTGATGCCATATCTTTGTCACCTCTGTCGCGTATACATCCTTGTTGCGTATACATCTTTGTCACCCGCCACGCCCAACTCTCAAGCTCATTTCCTGTTGTTATGACTTGGTCATGCTGCCCTATTATGGCACCCTTACTGAACAATGTGCAGGTGTCGCCCACCGTGCCTTATCTCCTCATATATTTTCATATAATAAATTCGTCATGCTGCCCTATCGATCATACTTCTGCTATCTATTCGTCATGCTGCCCTATTTATCATACTTCTGCTATCTATTCGTCATGCTGCCCTATTTATCATACTTCTGCTATCTATTCGTCATGCTGCCCTATCTATCATACTTCTGCTATCTATTCGTCATGCTGCCCTATTTATCATACTTCGGCTATCAACCCCATCGCAGGTGTCGCCCACCGTGCCCAACTTTGTGCTGGGCGACTCGTGCCGTCTGCGACAGCTGTTCCTCAACTACTTGGGCAACGCCGTCAAGGTGGGTCACTATTCAGCTAAGTAGCGCAGGAGCAAAGACCCATATGTTTCTATCAATAAATAATTAACTCCTGTCATTGTCAGTGGGTTGCTCAGGGGAGGAACGACCCACGCACCCACAGCCCAGCACAATCCCAGTGATCTCCCTTCAACCTGGCAGGGCGAGAGGAACTGCGCTTACCCTCTGTGGCTCCTGACCGCAGGAGCGGCTCAACATGATTTAGAACGAGTTATTGCAAGCACACTTGTGGCCATGAGAGAAGCTAGTGCAAGCTGGTCGAGGTCACCCTCCCTCGATCCTTCTTGTTGTGTATAGGGGTCGAAGGTTCCTCTAGTGGTGCCCACATGACGCAGTCTACTCTGCAGGGCTTGAGAGAAATGACCCTGGAAAAATACACCAAATTAAATAAAAGTTGGTCGAGTTATCCGAGGTCGTCACCTAAAGTTGCTCGAGTAATTTGAGGCCTCCATGACCCCTGCTTGTCATTTCCATCGAACCTGTGGCTGGATTCCTGTTGGCTTGTTTATAGTACGGCCGTTCACCATAACATGTACGACTGTTTATGTACTACTATGCATATAAAAATAGTATGGGATAATGTTTATTAATGTTCATGCTCCGCCCACCCCTCTGACGCGCCGCAACGTGTGGCCCCCACTCCATCCCCCGTTTTCTCCAGTTCACGCTCAAGGGCTACGTCCTCGTGTCCCTGGGGGGCGAGCTCTCGCCCGACGGCGCCAGCTACCAGCTCCACTTCAGCGTGGCCGACTCTGGTATCGGCATCGCCACCGACATGGTCCCCCACCTGTTCCAGCGCTACTCGCAGGCGGACATTTCGACGACGCGCAACTTTGGGGGCACAGGGCTGGGTACGGGGGGGGGGAGGGGATGTAGTTTTTTCTTGGGGGGGGGATGTAGTACTTTGGGGGGGGGGGGGGGGTATTTCCATGCTAGGTGTGTATAGTAGTACGAGTACTCTAATCATCGAATCTTTTCTCACTATTTACTCTCTATTATCGCTAACTAGTATTTCTGATGGTCCCACATACAGGGTGGGGGCATCCGACGTTGACCGGTACCATATGCAGCAATATACGTTTACTCTTTTTCGTCCGACTACGACACAGTCTTGCCAGGGATTGCACAAATGGTGTACCAGGGCGCTGCGCCGATGGTTTCTACCATTCGTGCGTTTCGCTACCAGCGTATTGGTCATTAGAACTATTCTTAGGGTTAGGATAAGGTTGTAACAAGGGCATATTTCATACGGGCATATTTATTCCTGTAACTATTCTTGTTGTGGCCATTAACACCGTTCGTGTTCCCCCCTCGTGTCCCCCCCACCCCACCCCCAGGCCTCGGCATCCTACTTCTATTGCCTACCCTCATTCTTTCTCCTCTTCTCCCCCCCTCCCCCTTCCTTATCCCTTTATTCGCTATCCACCCTTATTCATTCCCCTTCCTTATCCCTTTATTCGCTATCCACCCTTATTCATCCCCCTTCCTTATCCCTTTATTCGCTATCCACCCTTATTCATCCCCCTTCCTTATCCCTTTATTCGCTATCCACCCTTATTCATTCCCCTTCCTTATCCCTTTATTCGCTATCCACCCTTATTCATTCCACTATCCTGATTCTTGCCACTGCTTCTTGCCGTGGTCTTTCCTCTCTCCCCCCGCCCCCCCCCCCAGGTCTCGCCATCTGCAAGGAACTCGCCAGCCTCATGGGCGGCTCGGTCGGCTGCAACACCACGCTGGGTGTCGGCTCCGAGTTCTGGGCCAGGGTCCTCCTGCCCATCCACGTCGCGCCAGGTGGCGCTGTCGTTCGCCCAGAGTATGTCGTCCCCGCGCTCTCCCTTTCCGGCCTGTCGTGTCTCATTATCGACACGCACACGTCACGCCGCGACGTCGTCGCCTCCTTTATGAAGTCCCTGGGCGCCGAGGGCGTCGCATCGGTCTCATCGGTCCAGGCCGCCGTCACGCTATTGGAGGAGAGGGAACGGCAGGCGCGCGGCGAGCCGCCACGTGGCGAGCGGCAGGTGGTCCGCCGCTCGGTCAGCGCCCCCATGCAGCCCTTGCTGCCCATCGGGGTGCTCACGTGGGGGGTCACAGCATCGGCGGCCGTGCCTGCGGCGGTCGCTCACGGCCCGTCTGGCAGCCATTTTGATGTCTGTACGAGTGCTGGGATGGATTCAGCTACGTATGGGATGTGCGATTCTGGTGGCGACGCTGGGATGGGTACGGCTACCAGTACCGGCGTCAGCATTAGCGACACGGGCGTCCGCATAGTTTCCGATTCGGGCCCGACGGACCCGGAGAGAGAGGGGGGCGGGGCATCCCCTTTCCGGTCGCCGCGTGACGAAAGCTTGACCTCCGGCGCCCGGCTCTGCTCGGATGTGGTGAGTGAGACCCGACCATGCTCCGATGCAAAGGAGACGCGGCAACCTCAATGTCGCCATGAGAGAGACGGCGGGCGGGTATCTCTGACGGAGAGCAATGGGACCGGGCATCCATCCCCATCACCCCGGCATCGATCCACGGAAGCTGATGCGAGCGGTCCTATGGGGACGGATGCGACCCGGCTTGAATCGATGGAAGCGGATGGGAGCTTGCGGCGATCGGGGGAGATGGATGGGAGTAGCCGGGCGATGGGTCATCACGAGGGAGAAAGCCAGCATGCCTCGAACGAGTCTCGTTGTTGTGAGACATGGGAGGGCCATGCCTCAGGTAGTCGCCCTGCCTTGGGAGACGCGCCCCATACCTCGAGCGAGGGCCTGCATCAAACGGTGGACGCTCCTCGGGCGAGGGTCGGCCGCCGATCGCTGGTCTCTCGCATCTCGAGCGACGGTGCCGACAGCGTGGGCACCGCGGGCGGTTGCGGCGCGAGCACGACGGGCTGCGGCGAGCGGTGTGCCGAGGAGGACTGCGCGAGCAGCTCGGCGGAGCACGAGTCGGTCGAAGAGCTCGAAAAGCTGCTGCCGGAGCTAGGGTCCGCGCCCTCCGTGGTGATCATCCTGCACCTCACGGAGAGCCACCACTC
Organism: Mesostigma viride; assembly: GCA_009746045.1. Taxonomy (NCBI): domain Eukaryota; kingdom Viridiplantae; phylum Streptophyta; class Mesostigmatophyceae; order Mesostigmatales; family Mesostigmataceae; genus Mesostigma; species Mesostigma viride. The sequence continues at coordinate 1,047,326 of RPFO01000016.1, read as the reverse complement.
GAGGACCACCGGGATGTTAGCGGAGTCGATGGCTCGCCTCGAGGGCGTCTCAAGGGGGATCCTGGGGGTGAGCGAGCAGGTCGGGGAGGCGCTCCTCCCGCTCCCTTGTGCGGCCAAGATGCGCCGTTGCGTCGACGGCGGGTGCTTCGTGAACCCGGTCTGTCTCCGCGACATCGCGATCAGCGTCAGGGATTATGGGTCCATGCCTCCCTGGGAGGACGCGGAGGCAATCTCGTCGTGGGTCAAACCGAGCATCGCCCTCGGGAAGTGCCCCATCCGGTCACTCTCCATGGAGATCGGGTTCAATTGCGGGATGTGCGTCCCGGGGGGGGGTCCCGGCCGGCCTGACAAGCATCATGACGGGGCCTCACCCCCCGGTGCCGACGGAAAGCACAAGGGCGGCGACGGGAACGGTAAACCCGAGGGGGGGAGCAAGCACACACATGTGTCGAGCGCGAGCGGGCGCGGGTCGATTGGCAGGAAGGACAGCCGGATGGAGCTCCGGGAGCCGGAGGAGGAGACGGAGGAGGAGAGCGAGGGGGTGGGGGACGAGGCGGAGGAGGGGGGGGAGACGGCCCTGCAGTGCTTCTCGGCGGTGCTGCTGCCAGGGTCGCCCAGGGACGGAGCGCATGCCGTGCGCAAGGCGCGCCCACACGTGCTGGTCGTGGAGGACGACAGGACCAACCAGGTGGGTCGTGTGGTCACTGTGGTGGTCGGTGTGGGGTCGCGGTAGTGGTGGGTCGTGGTACCTACGGGATGCTGCTGCGTTCGAATCCTAGTAGCATACTGACTTAAGTCAAAGGGCTTCCCTTTTTAAAATCAAAACCTTGTTCCATCTACCCATCCAAACTCTCTATCTATCTAATAAACGTCTGGCTGCGCGCCTCGCCTTGTCATCGTAACTTGCCCCCCCTCCCCCCTCCCCTTTTCAGAAAGTGGCGCGGGCGCTGCTGGAGCGTGCCGGCTGCGCGGTCGAGGTGGCCAACAATGGCCTCGAGGCGCTCACCCTCTACAAGAAGCGCGCGTGCTCCACGATGCGGCCGTGGGACTGTATCTTCATGGACTTCCACATGCCGGGTATGGGGCGACTTTCCTACTCTCCTCGTCTGGGTATCTCTACGCGATTCAACTCCTTCAAGGCTGCTATACTACTGTAGTTCAAGGCCTCTTTACTATGGAGTACAGCTTCTATACCGTGTATTTCAAGGCATCCATATTTACATAGTTCAAGGCTTCTACATACTCCTATATCTCAAGGCTTGTATACTTTTATAGTTCAAGGCTTCTGTACTGCAATATTTCGAGGCGTCTATACTTCCTTACATGTAAGCTTGCACACAAGGAGGCTGTGGGACGATGCGATTGACATGCCGGGCTTGCTCATGTGCTGGTCTTTTTATATGTCATGGACCCATACGGCTTTTTTCGTCTCGGGTGCACAGTGTCATGGATCCCTTTGGCCTCCCGTTGGCCTCCCGTCTTCCGTGTGACCCATTACCTCCAATCCGCGAGCTGCCTCTGACCCCACCCCCACAACTCAATATTCACTTGCCTAGGCCTTAAGCCGTCAGCCCTACCCTGAAGCCCTACCCTCAACCCGTAACCCATAAAATCTGCCGTCAACCCTAAACTTTGACCCCTGTACCCAACCCTACAACTGAAACGCTAAACCCACAGTTGCCTTTTCTCTTCTCGCCCCCCCCCCCTCCCCCCTCCCTTTCTTTTTTCCCCTTTCGTTCCTTTTTTCTCTTTTTCCAGAGATGGACGGAGTGACGGCGACGCGCCTCATCCGGGAGTTTGAGTCGTCCGAGTTCCCGGGCCTGCGCACGCCCGTGGTGGCCACGACCGCCGACTCGGCCGAGGTCGCGCGCCTCATCTGCATGGACAGCGGGATGGACGACGTGATCATGAAGCCCATCCTCAAGGCGCGCCTCATCGAGGTGCTGCAGATGTACGCGACCGAGGGGTGACAAGGGAGACAGGCCGGCTCATCTACATATAGAGCAAGTGAGCGCTGGCTTGTTGCAGATGAAAGCGACCGAGCCGTGAGCGCTGGCTTTTTTCGGTGGACGCTGTCCGCAGCCGGGAGGGTGTGCTGCATGTACACATAACATGGGGGGGCAAGATGGCCTGATCACGGAGAGGGCGACAGAACCTCGAGGGCGGCACTATGAGCGCTGCTCGCATATACAATAAAGTCGTCTCGCCAAATATCAAGGGAGGCTCATCTGTATAAAGAAAAACGCGGCTTGGTTGTCAAGGGCGTTGCAGCTGTGCATGTGGCAGTTCAAGCTGCTCACGCGCACTGCTATATATTTAATAAGGGATGCCGTCTATGGGCCGTTCTATATGTACAATAAGAGAGAGGTAGAGAGGAGAGGGCTCATGGAAGGGCTGCGGATGTGAAGGCACTCGACAGCGGCCATCCCGGTGGATGTGGATGTCGAGGATGGATGCCTCGCTAGTATATAGATTGAAAGATATATCTATATAGATAAAGATAGATAAATAGATAGTAGTATCGTCTATACATACGCCTTGACGGTACATAGACGTGATGTGGACCCAGAGCGAGGAATCTGTCCATATACATACAGCAGTTATTTGTATACTACTCGGGTACCTCGATACGTGTAGCAAATGGCATGCTTGTGGCGGATCTGCCAGCTGGCGCCGGATCTTGAGCATGGCGCCAAGCAAAGCGTTGGTTAGGTGACCTGGAGATCCCGAGAGCCCAAGTGTTGAGGCTCATGTATTGGAAGGCAAGGGGGAGGTCCCTGCTTACGGAGCGCGAACGGATGGATGAAAATGATTGGTCCTGCTGAGCATCACCCATCGTGGCAGATTGTTTATACTGACATCGTGGTACTAGATTCAATAATCGTGAGTGAATGTGTCGCATTGTGACGAGGTGTCGATGACTGCCGTACCCCCAGCTCCTGTTCAGCAGGACCGGGTGGTGCATGCCTCGCCCCTCGGTGGTGGCTCGGGCAGAGGCGATAGGCGTGCGCCACTGCACTGCCATTGATATCCGTTCAGGCGGGCATGCATGCACTGCACATTACTGGCTAAGTTGTGCGTGCCTGTATCATTACATGTTCACACATGCACATGTACACATAGAACTTTGTCTCACTTACCATGAAGCCCGGTCTGGTGGGGTAGCGCGGTGGTCTCTCCAGGACCCAAGGGGTTCATGGCTTCTAGGAATAAGAGCTTTCTTTTGGTGGTTTAGCTTTGGATTGTGTGCTTTGAACGTATTGTACTCAGCCGCTCGGCACAAGCTGGGTGGGGTAAGTAAGTACGTAAGTACTTGCGTGCCATGCGCATGGGCATGGGCTCCACGGATTACTATACTAGTCTCATTAGAAAAAATAAAATTGCACGAAAGTCACACTCAGCATCTGCATCATTAAATTGAAAAATGAAATTACGACATGACTCCGTGGGGAGATCATGTCAAATTATTGAATGGAATGGAACGGAACGGAACGGAACGGAACGGAACGGAACGGAACGGAACGGAACGGAACGGAACGGAACGGAACGGAACGGAACGGAACGGAACGGAACGGAACGGAACGGAACGGAACGGAACGGAACGGAACGGAACGGAACGGAACGGAACGGAACGGAACGGAACGGAACGGAACGGAACGGAACGGAACGGAACGGAACGGAATGGAATGGAATGGAATGGAATGAAATTGTAACATAACTCCGGCTGTTGGGAGTATATGTACTTATGTAGCACATGCATATATTATTGTATTTTGCGCTGGTTGTCTCCTTCATATCCCTGAGAAGGGGTGTATGGCTTATAATACACTCTGGGCTACTTCCTGCAACGGAGGCATGTTATAATTTAATTAATTTATTTTTTTACTTCCTGCAAGGGTATGGTGTAAACTACACCTGCTCTGGGTGCACATGCAAAGTGCACCGGCCTGCACACCACTAAGGCTATCCTAGCACCTACTATGGCGTCTCAAGATCGATCGAACAGGATCGACCCGTTTAAGGTCCTCGTCCTTCCTGTTCTTACGTATGGGGCCACGTGGACCCTCACCGCCGACCTGGCCCGCAAGCTGGACGGCGCGGGACCTCACCAACATGCTGCGATCCATTTTCAGAGTAGGATATGCTGCTCATGTCCGCAATGAGGACCTTTACATTGGCATGCCATAAAATAAAATACACCCCCCGCATTGGTAAGAATACTAAATAATTATGAGGCTGGGCGCCGGCCAGCTGCAAACGATAAATAAAACAAAAGAATTTTAATTAACTAATTCCCGAGTGTAGTCAACTGTAGTTTTTGAAGCTACCAAACAAACAAAGAAAGTGTAAATAAATATTATTTTCCTGTCACGTGTGCAGCTTTCTCGCTAACAAACAAAGAAATATTAAATCTCTGGCTGAAAAATGTGCTTTTCCTAGCCGTAAGAGCAGTGCATCCGGCTGGGTTATACATAACAAAGTCAACAAACAAAGAATTATTAAATTTCGCAGCCAGTTCAACGGTTGTTCGGTAACCAAACAAACAAACTAACAATTAATTAATTGGGCGGGCACAGTACCACTTTCAACCAATAAAACGCTAATGTCTAATTCCGAAGGGTCTTTCGGCTGAGGGGAATTAAAACTACCAATGCGGGGGGTGTAAAATAAAATAAATTAAATTAAATTAAATTAAATTAAATTAAATTAAATTAAATTAAATTATAACATGCCTCCGTTGGGAGATCATGTATCACATATTCCTTGATGGCGGTGCGGACACGGAGATTCGGCTAGCAGACATCATTTACGCAGACGACACCACCCTCTTTGAGGACACTGAGCACGTGCAGACATGGCTTGACTGCCTGGCTCTCGAGGCCCGTGCAGTGGGGCTTGAGGTCAGCAAGAAGACAGAGGCCCTGGCGGTTGGGCTCACCACCTCAGCGCCGCCCCTCTATCTCCTAGACGGCTCTCGAGTCCTGTATCGGGACCGCGTTAAGCTGCTGGGCAGCCTGCTCCCTAGCTGCGAGGTGGATGTGGACCACCGCATCTCCCTTGCCTGGCACGCTTTACGCCAGTACCGGGCCCTGTGGCGCAAGCCCCTGGGCAAGATCGAGAAACAGGACCTGTTCAAGGTCCTCGTCCTTCCTGTTCTCACGTATGGCGCCGAGACGTGGACCCTCACCGCCGACCTGGCCCGCAAGCTGGACGGCGCGGTCACCTGGCAGCATGCTGCGTTCCATTTTCAGAGTAGGATATGCTGCTTGAATGTCCGCAATGAGGACCTGTACCAGGGCATGCCCTATATCACCAGCACAATTAAGCAACGCCGCCTGCAGCTAGTCCTAGGGCACCTAGCTCGCACCAACCAGGTAGACACCTCACGTGGCCCCCCCGCAGGACTGCGACCAGCCCAGCCTGGCCGGCAC